>CM024727.1:16832755-17092911 GCA_014182545.1 Eucalyptus globulus | reverse complement strand
AGATCTTTGGACAAATGCAAGTATCGTTTAGTGATTTTTTTGAAGACTACCGACGACCCCTTGTCGAGGTTGTGCAACCTCGACAATAATCACTAGTGCCGAATCTGGCTCGTCAGTGACGTGAGCCCTTCGCTAGCTCCAACGAAAGGTTTGCATTCAAATATTTTTTAAAGCAAAAATCTGTTACAAATGTGATTTTTCTAAGTACCATTTAAAGTAAAGTTACTTAGTATACTTTTCAATTACATTCTAGGAAATACTATTTGGATATAAAAAAATCCATTTAACTTAAACTCTTTTATTTTTTTTCTCGAAGATTTTCTCAAAGGTCCAACCAAAGGCAACCTAAGCCTATGTAGGCCTAGGTGCACCCTTGTAGAGAGGCTTGGATTTTAGAAAAGATAAATTGATGATTGTTAATTTTTTTTGCTATTTTTATCTAATAACATTCATTAATTTATTTTAATTATTTTGCTAGAATGTCCCATAACTTATTAATGACAGTTGTTTGTTTTGACATATTAATTATAATCTATCACGAGAAGCATATCCATATTTTTGTACCCTCATATCCCTTTTTGTTAGGCACGATTTGGAGATAAAATTGGGATATAAACAATTCTTGTAAGAATTCATGAGAGATAATGTCATTTCTTTGTTACTTATCGTACTTTTCATATATTTTGTTAGGCACGGTTAAGGCTGAGGACCGGCTCTTTAGCCTTCTTGGGCTTTATAAATTTACAGTTCATGGGCTTGTGGTAAGTGGGTTTCATGCACTTCACAAGAATGTCACATTCTATCACCTTTCCTTTCCACTCAAATTTTTTTTTAATTTTTATTTAATTATGAATTTCAAATCTAATTTGCACGTCGGCAGAAAGAAGTAAATTAATATGCGCATCAATTATTTACCTTCAAACGAGCCCACCAAGCATGTATTTTTTGTGTTGACTATTGATCAAATTAGTGCTCATTTAGGTTGACTTTCTAGAGTTTATTGATGAATTTGTTTTATGGAATATGAATGATTGGAAAATATCTTCATAAAAATATCACTTATATCATTTAAAATAATTAGTCAATAATTTTTATTATTATTGATAATAATTTATGTCTAAAAATTTTCATTATCAAAATTTTTTATCGTTTATTCATTTTTTAGGTGATCATTTTTAGGAAAATATTTTCCAAATTATTAATTTTCTCGAAATTAAAGAAGGCTAAGATACTAGTTATTTATTTATTTATTTATTTTTCTATTTCGATGTTTAAGGTGCAATTGAAAATGGAAAATTCCAACTTAAGGAATACAGCTGCTTTGCATTTACGGAACTTGGAATATCAATGCCAATTTTATGACCCCATTCTCTTAATCCCGTTCACTATACTAAATCCATTTTGGTCGTTCAAAACATCAGCATCGATACCTTTGTTTCTGCCGGAGGAGATCATCACGTGATGTCACGTGTAATTAAATGCCGACATTTCATATGCCCATACGATCGAAACAGCTCCATAATATGAGTAATATAAGGCACCTCTTGTTTATATATGTGATCCGGAATGGGGCCGACTTAACCTCAATGTTGGCGCGTTTTGCAATGACAAGGGACAGTAACAGAAGCCACTTTGAGAGAAATCATTGTTCTTTATTGTTGATATGAACCTTCAAATCCCTTTACAAGGACAAAACGACCTTATTTATTGTTTTCCAATGAAGGATAAATTCCATTATGGCGTCAAGGACTTGGGTAGGTGCGGGTCGTGACGAGGATTATGGCCTGGTGGTGGCCCTGATGGGTAGTCGTTGGTCTCTATGTCCATCCTTCCCTCCACTTCGTGAGTCCCTCCTGCTTCCATCAGCTCCACACCGTCCTACGCATCATCAATCATCGTCATGAACATCAACGGATCTTCATCAGGAACTTCTTTAAGGTTCTTGTAACGAGAAAACAGGACTGAACGTACCCAAAATCACATCGGTGACAGCAATTTGTAAGACTAATACAAAACCCTAACCTCCCCCAAACACGATAGAATGGCAATCCATCCTCACTCAGAGAGAATGTCGTCTAGGATTAATATGAACACATAAGAACATGGCCCCGTCAGCCGATACATGGTTCAGACAGAAGAACAATCTCCAGAAATGATGATCGGATGACCGCCAAAGCTCCATTGAAAGTCATTTGCGAATTATAAGATTATTGCTTGTGTGTGCGTGCGTGAGAGAGAGAGATGGCGACTCACCAGAGAAAGTGATTCCAGTTCCGGGAGTAATTTGATTTCGTTGCTTGATCTCAAGCTTCCTATCAAACAGAAAAATGTAAATCGATATCTGTAATGCAGAAAAGACGTGAGAGAAAACAAATCAAATAGGACGCATCAAGCACGAAGGACCGGCCCGAACTTACGGGTTGCAGGAACGGCGGCAGCCAAGAGGAACCAATAAAAGCCCAGATAACACACCGCCAGCCTCATGCAGATCTTCAAGGCCGTGCCCATTTTCCAGTCAACTTCTTGATGATGGAGAAACTGAGGAGGGTGTCAATGGTAGAAAAGAAAAGCACGTACAGGCGATCTTTATAGAGAGAGAGAGAGAGAGAGAGAGAAATGACGTCCGCTTGGAGGAAATTCCTGCCCACAATAATGGCAAAAACTTAATTATTCTACTAAGTTTGGATGTACTTTCATTAGTAATGTTTGGTGGCAGAGAGGTGGACAGGTCTGATCTCATCAACATGGCAGTATTGTAGAAATTTAAACGTCCGCTTGGAGGAAGTTCCTGCCCATAGTCATGGCAAAAACTTAATTATTCTACTAAGTTTGGACGTACTTTCATTACTAATGTTTGGTGGCAGAGAGATGGATAGGTCTGATTTCATCAACATGCCAGTACTGTAGAAATTTAAACAAGAAGAGAATCCTGAAGAAGTTCATGTATGCATTTACTGAGGAAATAACCACAAGAAGTAAATCCTCAAAAAGTGCATCCTTGATTGGTAAAAGTGCAATAGATTCATGATTTTTGAATAATTTCCCCATTATAGAAGTCAATTACAAATTGCACAATATGATTTATATGATCATTTTTAGGATAATATTTTTCTAAACCATTCATTTTCCACAAAAAATAGTTTTATTATATTATTATTTTTTCTAAATCAAACTTAAGGAGTACGACTGCTTTGCATTTATGGAACTTGGAACATCAATCTCAATTTCATGACTCCATTCTCTTAATCCTGATCACTATAATAAATCTCTTTTCATTGTTCAAAACATTAGCATCAATCTCTTACCTTTTCTTATGTCGAGAAATCACCACATAATGTCACGTCTACTTAAATCTTAATATTGCAAATGACCATACGATGAAACGGATCCTTGATATGATTAATTAAACATATCTCTTGTTTATATATGTGATCTTAATTGGCACCGACTAACCTCGGTGTGTTTTTCACCAACGAGGGACAATTATAGAAGTCGGTTCGAGAGAAATCCTTTTCTTGCGTTGTAGATTTGAACCTCCAAATTTCTTTACAAGGACAAAAGACATTATTTATTGTCTTCGGAAAAAGTGCCAAAAAGTCCTAAACCTTTTGCCTTTATGTCGATTTAGTCCTAAACCTTTTTGTGCCGATTCAGTCCTAAACCTTTTAAGTTGTGC
The DNA here is from genome assembly GCA_014182545.1 of Eucalyptus globulus. NCBI lineage: Eukaryota > Viridiplantae > Streptophyta > Magnoliopsida > Myrtales > Myrtaceae > Eucalyptus > Eucalyptus globulus. The sequence goes on along the minus strand of CM024727.1, from coordinate 17,089,235 downwards.
CAATTCAATCCTTTTGGCCGGATTTTGCTATTGGGCCAGGCCAGGTGGCGTGGCCTAATCGGCGGCGACGTGGACAATTTTTAATAATATTTTATTATTTTATTTTATTTTTAATTTTTATTTTAATTTTTGTCTTTTCCTCCGATGCATGAGGTCGGCGGCCCAGAGCGAGAGGCCGTCGGCGAGGGCGAGGCCGACCTCGTTGGATGCAGCGAGTCGAGCCTCGCCGGCCATGGCGAGCTCGCCTCGCGAATCTGCGGCGAGGCTCGCCCATGGCTGTCCAGCGAGGTCGGCGAGGCTCGCCCTCGTCGGATACGGCGAGGCGAGCCTCGCCATGGCCGGCGAGGCTCGACCTCTAGATCCGCCATGGGCGAGCCTCACCGAGATCGACGAGGCGAGCCTCACCCATGGCCGGCGAGGCCGGTGAGGTTCGACCTCGCCGAATCCGGCAAGGTCGGCCTCGCCCTCATCGGCGGTGGCCTCGGCGGTCGCGGACACCAGCGAGCCGGCGGAGGAAAAAGACAAAAAGAAAAAAAATAAAAAATATTAAAATATTAAAATATTATTAAAAATTGTCCACGTCCCGATTAACCAACCGGCAGCAACAATCGTGTTGGAGAAATCCTCGTGAAGAGTTTTGAAGTTGACAAAACGTTTCCATCAGTCTAGTCTGAAGGTCTGCAGACTCTGTTAGTTAAAGTCTGAAGACTTCCGGACAGCCAGACTCAAGACTCAAAGTCTATCCTCATTGACAGTCTCTAATCCGTTGAAGAAAGGTTATCCAAAACTGGATGTTTTGTTCAGGATTTAACCTTATCATCTGGAGAAGATCTCGTGGCTGGAGAAGACGTATCGGAATCCTTTGATTGATCAAGTTTGATTCAATGACTGAAGATTCGATGATTGTCTAAATATTATTGGAAGGTTCTACTTATGGAAACCGAGATCACGATTGTATGGGCGAACATGATTGATGGGCTATCAACACGTTCCTTTAATAGCTCGAACAATCTTCCTAATTGATTCCGTCCAACGGGTAGATTGGAGGAATTCCTTTGGTAAGTGCCAACGGGTATGATGGCATAAAGGAGTATATAAGGAAGACGTTCTTAGTTGTTCGAGGTGTGCGCGATAGAAAAATTCCAAAGTCGAAGCTCCTATTTGTTTAGATAAATCCTTTGAGCGAATACTTGTATACAAAAAGAGAGTCTATATTTGTGAGAGACCTTGAGGAGGTGTGGTAGAACATCTACACTTTGTGGAATCAAGGCAAAGCTGTGCTGTAACTTCTCTTTTGATCATAGTGAAATCCAGCCGGTGGGCTGTCGGTGCGGAAGAGTGGACGTAGGCTTGGAATAAGCCGAACCACTATAAATCCTGTGTTCAAATTTCTCTCTCTCTACCTCGATCGTATTTCAATTTGTTAAGAATTGCTTCCGTATTTGGGACAAATTGTTTGTGCGCCTATTCACCCCCTCTAGGTGTTTATACTAGCAATATCAATTGGTATCGAGCACATGTACTTACTTTATTTGAAGTGTTTTACTTCATAGTAAAAGATCCATGGCTAGTATGCTAGCACCGGGGCTGATGGAAGGGCAAAGCAATACCGGACCACCCTACTTTGATGGAAAGGATTACAACATCTGGAAGAACAAGATGAAAGCTTTCCTACGATCAAAGGATCCTCGGAATGGGACGTTGTAGAAAAAGGAATTACTCCTACCCTTTGCATCGAGTCTCTAAAGAGGAAAAGAAAGCTGAAGAAACCAGCGGAATGTCTCGGGAAGAAATAATCAAGAGACAAACACTCGATGCAAAAGCAATTTACTCCTTATATTGTGCTTTATCACCAACTGAATATAATAGAATATCTTCTTGTGGTACAGCAAAAGAAGTTTGGGACAGATTGCATATCACCTATGAAGGAACGGTCAGTGAAGGAAACAAGAATCAACATTCTTCTCGGTCAATACGAAGCCTTGAGAATGAAACCAGGAGAATCAATATCGACATGTTTAGTCGTTTTACAGATATTGTGAATGGTCTTGAAAATCAAGGTCAACCAACTTCTGATCCCATGAAGGTAAACAAGCTACTTTGCGTGGACTCTCCGAGGATTGGAATCACATAAAGACTTCGATAAGAGAGACGCGAGAGAATTATGCCACTATCGTTGACGAGCTGATTGGAACTCTTCAGTCCTATGAAGTGGAAAGGATCAATGAAGATGAAGATCAAAAGGTAAGAAATCCATTGCATTAAAATCAAATGATGATTCGATGATACAGATTCTGAAGATGATATGGACGATGAGGAGCTTGCTCTCATGATAAGAAGATTCAGAAAACTAAATAGAAAAGGAAGAAGGTTCAACTCAAAGAAACAAAGCTTTCAAAGACAGCGACCAAGTACATTGATGATGAGAACCAAATAAAGATGTAGTCTACTTTGAATGCAAGAAAAAGGGACACATCGGACCCAAATGTCCTCTTACGAAGAAGAAGAAAGGAAAAGCTGAAAAATTTCGAAAAGCTCTCAAAGCTGAAACACTGGGTGATGCGAGTGTGAAGAAAGTGATAATGAATATGCCAATCTATGTCGATGGCACAATCGGACTCGGACTCGGATCGGGACTCGGGATCGGACTCGAGACAGTGAATTTGAGGCAAGTAATTTTAAAATTCCTGTCAAAGTTTCTAAATATATTGATGAACTATGCTTTAGTCTTAAGACTTCTCTCAAAAGAATTTCCAAACTGAAAAAGAAAACTCAGCTCTAAAACAAAAGGAAAATGTTTTAGCGAGAAAGAGTTAAAAGTCTAGACTTGTCTGTTTCCAATCTTAAAGAAAATGAAGAAAATCTTTTAAAAGAAAATGCTTTTTAAAAACAGACTTATCAAATATATCAAAGAAATTTTCTATAGGGTCTGAAAAACTTGAGAAAATTCTTTCAGCACAAAGACCTTACTTCAATAAGTCTGGTCTAGGTATGACGAGAAGAATCAATTCCCTTGATTGATTTTCCTAAAGTAAAAGAAAGAATTAAGAAAAGGCTTTCGAGTGAGGTTTACAAAAATCACTTCAAGAAAGTTTTTGTAAAACCCGTAGGTAGAAATGCTCTCGGATGTTCTAAGTGCAACGATCCGGATCACTTTGAAAAAGAGTGTCTATGGTATGGAAACCTGTTAAGAAAGTATGGGCTAATATTGTTTATCTTACTAACACCAAAGGACCCAAGAAAATTTGGGTACCAAAAGAAAGCTTGAGACTTTATTTTAAATGCGGGTCTCCGTCAAGAAACGAGGTAAAGTGGTATCTTGACGGCGGATGCTCAAGACACATGACGGGAGACTCAAATTGTTTTATAAAGCTTGCTCAAGTAAATGGTGGAAAAGTTTCATTTGGAGGAAACAGCAAAGGAAGTATTGTGGGATTTGGAACCGTGAAAATTGGAACTCTCACAATAAGTAATGTTTCCTTAGTGGAAGGACTCAATTACAATCTTCTCAGCATTAGTCAATTGTGTGATCTGGTTTCAAGATCTTCTTTCAAGAAGGAACATGTTACGGAATCGGTAAAGACTCTACTCGATCTTTCATGGGTCGAAGACATGGAAATATCTATCTTACGGATGTGAAACCAAATGAATCGCAATGCCTTATCTCAATTCAAGACGAAGCAAGCTTATGGCACAAAAAGCTTGGTCATGTCAACATGAAGCAATTAGCCAAAATCTCATCAAAGCAGCTTGTTCGAGTCTACCCAAATTGCCATACCAAAAGACTGATTCATGCACTCCATGTATTACGGGAAAGCAGGTAAGAAATTCTTTTAAGCCAATAAATTATGTCTCTACTAATCATGTACTACGGTTGCTGCATATGGATCTCTTCGGACCAACCAGAACTTCGAGTATTGGGGGTAAGAAGTATTGCCTAGTAATTGTTGATGATTACTCCCGTTTTACTTGGGTATATTTCCTTTCAAGTAAGTCGAAACCTTTTCGTATTTTGAAAAATTTGCTAAAAAGGTTCAAAATGAAAAAGGATGTGTTATCTCTAGTATAAGAACATATCATGGAGGTGAATTTGAAAATCAAGATTTTACAAAATTCTGTGATGAATCGGCTTTAAGCATGTGTTCTCCTCTCCATATACTCCTCAGCAAAATGGAGTTGTGGAAAGAAAGAACAGATCTCTTCAAGAAATGGCTAGAACTCTTTTAATTGAAAGTAAAATTTCTTCTCGATTTTGGGCTGAAGCTGTTTCAACAGCATGCTATATCATCAATAGAGTCTTCTTAAGATCTATTCTTGAGAAAACCCCTTATGAGTTATTCAAAGAAAAGAAGCCTATTGTTTCATACTTTCATGTATTTGGTTGTAAATGTTTTATATTGAAAAATGCAAAAGATCGAGTTGGTAAGTTTGAAGAAAGATCGATGAAGGTATCTTCCTTGGATATTCTACATCAAGCAAAGCTTACGAGTCTATAACAAGAAGAGTCGATCTGTAGAGGGAATCAATGAATGTCAAATTTCAAGACTCAACGCAAGATGAATCAAGTCGAGACTCATCAAGAAGAGTACGAACCCGCTCCAGAACCCTCAAAAGTCTACAACTCAAGAAGCATCTCGGACTCGGAAAACCAGCATCGGGTTGTTAGTGAAGATCCAAATAAAGAAAGAGATCATCAACCAGACAAATCAACAAGTAGCTGGAAGCATAAGTCCGTCATCCCAAAGATCTTATAATTGGCGAAATTAATGAAGGAATTCGCACCAGATCAAAAAGGCGAGAAGAGTCTAGTCTTTGTGGCACTCGTTTCTGAAATTGAACCAAAGAGCATAGAAGAAGCTTTATCGATGAAAGCTGGATTGAAGCTATGCAAGAAGAGCTCGAGACAGTTCAGCATAAATGATGTTTGGGAATTGACATCCAAACCAAAAGGTAAAACTGTTATTGGAGCTAAATGGGTGTTCGAAACAAGATGAACGACGAAAAGGAAAAGTCGTACGAAATAAAGCAAGACTCGTGGCCAAGGGATATACGCAAGAAGAAGGAATAGACTATGATGAGACTTACGCTCCGGTGGCAAGGTTAGAAGCTATTCGACTATTACTTGCGTTTGCTTGTTATAAGAATTTCAGGTTATTCCAAATGGACGTCAAAAGCGCCTTCCTAAATGGATTTATCCATGAGGAAGTTTATGTGGAACAACCACCGGGGTTTGAAGACCCAAAGAAGCCGGACTCGGTCTTTAGGCTGAAAAAAGGCTTTGTATGGTTTAAAGCAAGCACCTCGGGCTTGGTACGACAGATTAAGTAAGTTCCTAATACAAAATGGTTTTGTCAAAGGTAAAGTAGATACGACTTTATTTATCAAGAAGGAAAACAAAAGTTTCTTACTTGTTCAAATATATGTGGATGATATTATTTTGGATCCTCTAATGAAAGTACTGTGCAAGAAATTTTCAAAGTCTATGCGGGATGAGTTTGAAATGAGTATGATGGGAGAGTTAACATTCTTTCTTGGTCTTCAAGTAAAACAATTGAAGGAAGGAACTTTTATTTATCAAGAAAAATATGTCAATGATCTTGTCAAAAGGTTTGGACTGGAGAAGTGCAAAAAGACCGACATACCGATGTCAAGTTCTTTAAAGATAGACAAAGATGAAGAAGGGAAGAAAGTTGATCAAAAGCTGTACGGGAGCATTATTGGATCACTTCTTTATCTTCTTGCCTCTAGACCTGATATTTTGTTGAGTGTTTGCATCTGTGCTGGGTTTCAATCGGATCCTAGAGAATCTCATCTCGGTGCTTTGCGAAACGCATCATTAAATACGTCGCTTCATCATCAAGCATCGGTCTTTGGTATCCTAAGAAGGAGACTTTAATCTTAAGGATATTCAGACGCGAGATCTGGCCGGTTGCGAGTTGATAGAAAGAGCACTTGAGGGAACTTGCCGGTTGCTTGGAAGCGAAACAGTGTCTTGGTTTTCAAGGAAACAAAGTACTGTGTCTCTTTCAACAACAGAAGCAAAGTATGTAGCTCTTGGAAGCTGCTGTTCGCAAATTCTATGGATAAAATAACAGCTGAGAGATTTTGAAATTGAAGACTCATGCACGGAGATTAATTGCGACAACACGAGCGCTATCAACCTCACCAAAAATCCAATTCTCTATTCAAGAGCAAATCATATAGAGATTCGACATCACTTTATTAGAGATCATGTTCAAAATGGAGATGTTTCAATTCAATTTGTTGACTCAAAGAATCAAGCTGGCTGATATACTCACAAAGCCTTTGGAGAAAAAAATCAATTTGAGTCTATACGGTCCCGGACTCAACATTTTGAGGTATGAGGATATCAAAGTCTAAAGACTTTCGGACTCGAGCTTACAAGACTTTATCTACGATCTTGGCTCGACCTTGGGCTGTAAGTCTTTCTCTCTCAATCTTATCTTGAAAAGGTACGATCATCGAGACTTGTTTAAATTGTTGCTATATTTAATTAACGTAAAAATTGCATCGATTCATTTTCAAAAGGAAGTTATTTTTGAAATAGCTATTTTTGCGGATAAAGAACGATTATTTTGAAAAGGCATATTTTTATTTCCTTTGTGACGGTTCGTTTACCCTTCTTTTTAACCGAACGAGCACTTTCGATTTCTCTTCACTTTTCTATTCACTTTTCTCTCAAAAACCCTAGAAAGCATCGATCCTCCATTCCCGTTTGTCTTCTTCGCTCAATCTTCAAAAAGTTGTCATCTTTTAAGGAAAGTCAAGCAAGGAATCTTCCAAACAACGAGAAAGATGTCATCTTCGCGAAAGTCCTCAAGAATCGCAAGCGGGGACCACGAGAGAATGAGTGAGGGCCTACGCACTTCGATCTTGCGAAGATGAAGTTACTCCCGGATCAAACCGAGCCCACAACATTCTCGGCGAGCGTCATTCTCCACCATCTAGTCCTCAAGGCGTTGTTCATCGGCATCGGGAAGAAATCATCGAGGATGCGGGACCCCGTAAGAGTTCAAAAGCCCGCTTTTATTTACAAGCTATATCGTGCCTTAAAAATTCGTACTCCTTTGAACTATGTTGATGATTTTGTTAAAGAAAAAGGATATAGGAACGAATATATCTTTCTCGAAAAATGGAAAGTTTGGGAATCGCTCGTAAAGGGGTGGTGAGGAAACCCTTGCGAATATCCCAAGTGATCCTCGTGGCCCAGGGGGCCGAATCACTGTAGATGGGAATGACGATGACAATCTGTTCAGTCTATTTCAACCGAAAATGGGTATTGCGGCTGAAATTCAAGGAAAAATGGGAGATTTGTTCAGATCAAAGGAACAAAAGGATATGTACTCGAAATTGCTGAAGCGTGGGGTAATAAACCTAGGAGTGTGGACTTTGATTTTCTGGATCTTTGTGAAAGTGAACTTGAGGGAAAAGTTCAGTTATCTTCAACTTGAAAAGTTACTGCTCGACTCAAGCGAGGCTTATGCTGAATTGACTGCATATTTCTATTCAAATCTTAGCTTTTTAGATGCGAATAGATTCTCCTTCAGCGTTAAAGAACAAGACTATGTTGTGGATATGAATATCTTTGGCGAGATGTGTTAGAAGTTGAGAGAGGCGAGATATCAACCAATCAAAGTTTCCATTGCTCGGGCCACACTTGAGCGGTGAAGGACGGGAGAACGGATGAGAAGATCACCTACTCAAGGATGAATGCATTCAACATCTTGCTTCACAAGATTGTGATTAATTGCCTTCGGCCGAAATCAACTTCCAAAACTGATGTTTCAAGCTCTGAGGCAAAGTTGATGTATGCCATCCTCTGTGGAAAGAAGTTTTCTCTCCCTCATCTTTGTTATGTTTCACATGTATAGAGCGTGATGAAGGACAGAGGTCAACTCCCTTACCCAAGCCTTGTTACGAAGTTATTCAGACATCTGAATATTCAGCCTCCGCAAATCTTTTGTGTTCGATCATGCGATCATATGGTGGTAGGACTGAAAATGGTGACCAAAATGCGTCTGAAGGAGGCGAGCAAGGAATGGAGAAATTCAAGGAGAAGACTCTGCCAAATCTCATCAACTCTCTTCTTGCTAAGAGAAAAGGGAAGGAGCCCATGGCTGCTCCATCAAAGAGAAGAAGAGCTCTCCTCGTTGAGGATGAAGATGATGATGAAGACATCACCATCTCTGCAATGGCTTTGAAGAACTTAAGTCGTCTGTTCCACGAAAGAATCGGAACAAAAGACGAAAGAAGCGAGAGGAGAAGGAAGAAGAAGAAAAGAAAGAAGAAACGAGAGAGAAGGAAGAAGAAGAAAGAAAGAGAGCAAGAGCAAGAAGCGAGAGAAAGAAAAGACCTGAAGAAGAAAGAAGAAAGAAGGAGAACCTAGGAAATCTCTTCTCCACTGTAGGCATGGAAACGGGGGAGATCGGGAGAAAGGAGTGACGTCTTCATATCCATGCAAGTGAAGGAGTCGATCGCTCGCTGCACTGGACCCGAGAAGATGTTTATGCATCTCAATTTCCGAGAGGAAAGGTCATGAAGCTTCATCGCCAAACCTGCGAGATTATGCTGATCCACCATCGTTTGCTTTTACTCCATCGAGATCGAGCGAAGCAAGTACTCGGGCGATAATGGAGCAGATTTTCGCAGAATCATGGATATTCTCTTGGAGATGAAAGGTCAGATTTATGCCTTGGGATGCGAAGTTCAAAGCTTGAAGAATGAAAGTCAAGCTTCTTCCTGTTCATTGAATGATAAGATGCAAGCCCTCTCTATTCAGAATCGGGCCAATGCCAAGAGTGAGGAGGTTGTACAGCTGAAGGAAGACTTTAAAAGGCTGGAAGGCATTGTTCGATCTATGGAAGATTTCCAGCTTGTCCGCGTTCCCAAGCAATCTTAACTTCATCTCATCCTTTTTAATGATGACAAAAAGGGGAGAGATGCAAGATTTGATTCAAAAACTTTTCATTCATTAAACTTTTTGTTGGACTGTTTTGTTTTGTTTATGGTTTGAACACTGTTTGACTTTGTTTTTGTGTGCGGATAAGAACTGCCTAGACTTGGACTTGACTTGACTGCTTCTATTAATCAATATTGATATCTTATGAATGGCTTAATCATATCTTGGACTAACCTATTTTCTGTGGTTGCAGATTCTAGTGTTATTCTATTAGCCATTTATTTCTATAAGATATGCATATGTGTTTGAGAAATGTTTTGCGAGGTCAAAGTTATCCAAATCTGCGGGAAGGTTTTGTCACCATCAAAAAGGGGGAGATTGTTGGAGAAATCTCGTGAAGAGTTTTTGAAGTTGACAAAACGTTTCCATCGATCTAGTCGAAGGTCTGCGGACTACGGTAGTTAAAGTCGAAGACTTCCGGACAGCCGAGACTCAAGACTCAAAGTCTATCCTCATTGACGATCTCTAATCCGTTGAAGAAAGGTTATCCCGGCTGGATGTTTTGTTCGGGATTTAACCTTATCATCGGAGAAGATCTCGTGGCTGGAGAAGACGTATCGGAATCCTTTGATTGATCAAGTTTGATTCAATGACTGAAGATTCGATGATTGTCTAAATATTATTGGAAGGTTCTACTTATGGAAACCGAGATCACGATTGTATGGGCGAACATGATTGATGGGCTATCAACACGTTCCTTTAATAGCTCGAACAATCTTCCTAATTGATTCCGTCCAACGGGTAGATTGGAGGAATTCCTTTGGTAAGTGCCAACGGGTATGATGGCATAAAGGAGTATATAAGGAAGACGTTCTTAGTTGTTCGAGGTGTGCGCGATAGAAGAATTCCAAAGTCTGAAGCTCCTATTTGTTTAGATAAATCCTTTGAGCGAATACTTGTATACAAAAGAGAGTCTATATTTGTGAGAGACCTTGAGGAGGTGTGGTAGAACATCTACACTGTGGAATCAAGGCAAAGCTGTGCTGTAACTTCTCTTTTGATCATAGTGAAATCCAGCCGGTGGGCTATCAGTGCGGAAGAGTGGACATAGGCTTGGAATAAGCCGAACCACTATAAATCATGTGTTCAAATTTCTCTCTCTCTCTCTACCTCGATTGTATTTCAATTTGTTAAGAATTGCTTCCGTATTTGGGACAAATTGTTTGTGCGCCTATTCACTCCCCCTCTAGGTGTTTATACTAGCAATATCTCACATTTTCTCTTAATCAAGAGTCACGTCTCTCTTAACCAAGAGACACGTCTTTTATAATAACAAACTATTTCAATAGTGCCTCACAATGGCTTGTCCAAATCGAAATCACCAACATCTTCTACGTTCTTACTGTGGAGCTCAAGCCCAAATCTCATGATTGCCATGCCCATGGAGCTCGACCTCGAACTTAGAGCATGCGATAGCTGCCATGGCAGATGCTCGACCTTGAGCCTAGAGTTTGTGATAGCCATGGTAGCTTGAGTTTAAGCACACGGACATGGCCATTTTTTTCCCTATTATGCTAGATCACTGCATCCATGACTTTTCTCCTATCTATGGCTATTTGATCCAAAGACTTGTGCCCCATGGACAGTGGTTTGCAATCTCGCAGCTACAATGGCTATGGAGCTTGAGCTTGAGCCTAGAGTTCGAGGTCAAAGCAGCCATGGTCAAGCTTGAGCACAAGCTGCAACCCACGGTTGCCGTATCTTGGAGCTTGCGACCTCGGTTACTTAAGGTCAAGCTCCATGGCCATAATGGCTGCAAGCCTTGGGCTCAAGCTCCTGCTGTGGGGTGCAAGAAAAAAAAGAAGAAAAGCAAGTGTAGCAAAGGAGAGAGAAGGATAAGAAGAGAGGGGCGAGACGGTGAGAGAGGGGAGACCGTGACTGATAGGTGGTCCCACGTAATGACACATATTGTAAGATGAATGGATTGATTTTTTACTGAGTTGGCATCAGAGTTCTACCTTATATTTTTCCTAACAAGAAGTGAATCCTCCTGGGTTACTACAATTATGGCCGATTGACATTCCATGAATAGTCGTAACATCTATCAATCAATACATAAATGGAAGTACATCTTAAAATTTGCCGAATATTTTAACTTACATCTTTTCACTATCGCAATCAAAATATCTAATTATAATGACAAGACATTAATATTAGTCATCATGAACATCGATAATCTACAATCGAAAGAATTTCGTTTGTAACTTTATTTCTGGAGGACGAGTCGATTCTTTAAATAGGCACTAAAAAAGAGTGCATAATAGGGATCAACTAAACTGTTTTATTCATTAAAGAAAAAAATACTTGCATCTATTGTCAATATCTGGTGGAATATTCTAAATGCAACATAAGGGTCTTCCATGGAAGCGATATTTACGATTGATTTGAATTAGAATGCTAAGTTGAATTATCTCTCTTTTCTAATCTCGATTATTGCTTGACTATAGCTGACTATGGATGAGTGAATCAATGAAAATCATAAGAGGATGACAGAAGGTAGAGAGCGAACCCACCACCACCCACAAACAAAAAGCGGGTCATCGCGTGCCAACGTGATGGGCTAAAGACCCCGAGATCGAAAGTGTTGGTAGTTTGTTTATAAAAAAAAAAAATGAAGAGGTGCCTTATCCACATTGAAAAGATGTGAGTGCGCACATGAACGAGATTTGGCATTAGTCGAAATCCATCATTATTTTTATTTATTGAAAATTTGGATTTATTTCTATAAAAATTAATTATAAATATTTTTGACCAAAAAAATTATAAATCTTGTTAGAACAGTGCAACCGTTGATGATAAGTTACGATTATTTATTATTTATTTAATTCTGAATTTTTTTATGTCTTTTAACATAACCTCTAAAACGTACTTATTCATTTTGCAACATTTCCCAAAAGGTTGCTTTTGTTCTTTTGCAACCTTTTGAAGGTTGCCTCTATTCGAAAGATAAAGATAAGTATGCTTGTTTTGAAATCAAACATATATCTTAGTCCATTTTCATCTTCTTTCAAAAGATTATATAACCATTGTTTTTAATCGTTTTTCATGGAGACCACGGAAAATACTAAAATCGCTATCTAAAGTATTCTCATTTGAGACTTTATTGTATCCTCGAGGAAATTTGCCAATGACCATTAGCAATTTTGTGGACCAAATAAATCCTTAAAGAAAGTGACATCACGCCTCAAAAGTCCAACTTGATTAATCTAAAGATCCGACTTAATTATTTTACCCAATTCGAAACCATGTTTTTCTCAACAGAAAGCATGTGCTTTGACGTCAGCTTGTGTGAAAGTCGGACGAGGAAGGAATCTCTCTATTGACCCCCATAAGCATCACGATTGAGTTTGACTCGGTAAGTTCTCAAATTTGACTCGGATGAGTTTTCGCTTATAGCCGATTCGTTAACTTCGACCATTGTATAATACTTTCAATCGACCATCCATATTCAAATTTGATTTGCATTTGGTTTTGGCTTGTGTTGGAAGGTTACACACGATCCAAGTGGTTTGTGATATATTTAGAGAAGTTGTAATATAAATTTTGGTTTTCCAAGACGTTAGCAAAGAACCCAAATTGCCGCACACAAAAAACTATGATTTAGTCGAGAAGTTAGGATCTGCTATGACATAACCAAAGAACGGATGTAGATTCAGAAGGTGAAGAAGAGGTCGTTATGAGACGGCAGGCTTGTAAATGCTTGTTTGTTACTGTGTATAAAACAACAACGACATACTGATCATTTCACCAAAGTCCCAATATTCCGTATAATCATACAAGTTGAAATGACTCAACATAATGATTATTGTAAAACGCCTCTTACTTATATATATACCTACATCAACATCGATCTCTTACCTTTTCTTATGCCGGAGAAAATAACCATATGACATCACATCTACCGATATTTAATATGATCATGCGAGTCGAGATGGCTCCATGATATGATCAATTTAACACGCCTCTCGTTCATATATGTGATCAGGATTGGAAACGACTAACTTCAATGTCGCCATGTTTTGCAATGACGAGGGACAATGATAGAAGCCAGTTTGAGGGAAATCCTTGTTCGTTGTCCTTAACTTGAACCTCCAAATCCCAACCTTTCCTATAAATTCATCCGTCTCTTCACATGACAAAAAGACATTATCTATTGTTTTCCAGGAGCAAGTAAATGAATGATAAATGCCATTATGGTGTCAATGGGTTGGAATTGGCACTGGGTCATGACGAGGATTATGGCCTGGTACTGGATAGTCGTTTTTCTCCACGTCCATCCTTCTCTCCACTTCCTTCGTGTCGCTCCACCTTCTGATCAGCTCCACACCATCCTATGCATCAGAATCATCATCAACAGCAACAGATCTTCATCAGGAACTTTTTAAATGTTTTTGTAGCAAGGAAACTGTAACAACCCAGTTCAACAAAGGCGGGCAGTGGCCAGTGAATCAGAGGGTTTGTGCCAATGAGCAACTTGATAAGTTTCTAGGATGGCGAGTGGAATATGAATGAATCGAACTATATACCAAATAAGAGGAGAACAATTCTATATATATATATATATGAAAACTGAAATCAATTTACAGAGGTGCCTTTTGACATAATGGTAAAGTTTGTTTTGGAACTTCGAAGTTAAGTAAGCCTAGACTAAAGCGCTATCAAGATGAGTGATCTCCTAAGAAAGTGCCTAGCTCTATACCAAAGGACAAAATCATGAGGCTCAATATGAAATGAGTTAAAATGAAATTACCTCTCAAGTGTTAATCTAGGGAATGTCACAATATAGTATAAAAATGGGATCCCTCTAGTAGATATGTAGTTGGGGTTTGGGGACGAATTAGGCGGAAGTTGATGAGCCTATAACAACCTGATCCAACGAGGGCGAGGAGTGATTGGGTTGCTGTGGCCTCGAGGGCTTGGAGGAGAAGGAGCTTCTGGCAAGTTTCTCTGTAGGATAGTGAAGGAGATAGAATGAACAGGAAAGAACGATTTTGAGATGTGTGTGTGTGCGCGCGAAACTAGAAATTAACCTGCGGATATGCCTTTTGATGTAACGACAAGTTTTGTTTACAATTCCAAAATTTAGTGAGTATGAGTTAGAGCACAACTAGAATAGGCAACCTCATGGGAAAGTATATGTCAAAGACAAAACCATGAGACTTGGTATGAGACGAGTGAAAGTAGAATTGGCGACTTTGCTGGGAAAGTGTACATCAAAGGGAGAAAATTATGGGCTCAAAAAGGGATGGCCAAAGCGGGATAATACTGCAGATGAGTTAATTTAAGGACATATCACAAAAACAAGACTGAACGAACCCAAAATCAACTTCTGTGAAAGCAATTTGTAAGACTACTAGCAAAACCCTAACCTCCCTAAACATAATGAAACTGCAATCTATCCTCAGTCAGAGAGAATGTCGTATAGGATTAATACGAACAGATCAGGACATGGCCCGTCAATGGATACATAGTCCAGACAGAAGATCAATATCCAGAAATGATGATCAGATGCCCGTCAAAGCTCCATCGGAAGTCATTTGCGAAGTATAAGACCATCACTTGCCCAGTGAGCATGCGTGAGAGAGAGAGAGAGATGGTGACTCACCAGAGAAAGTGATTTCCGGGAGTGATATGACTTCGTGGCTCGAGCTCAAGCTTCCTATCCAACAAAATGAAAATTAATAAATGTAATATGGAAAAGACGTGAGAAAAACAAAATCAAATAGGACGCATCAAACATGAAGGACCGGCTCGCTACGGGTTGCAGGAATGGCAGCAGCTAAGAGGAACCAAGAAATGCCCAGATAACACACCAGCCTCATGAATATCTTGAACGCCATGGCCATCTTCCAAGTCAACTTCTTTTGTGAAAAAACCGTATGGAAAGTGGAAGTAAAGACAGAGAAAGCACAGGTGATATATATTTATAGAGAGAGAGAGAGAGAGAGAGAGAGAGAGTTGATGTCCACCCAAGTCAACTACGAAATGTGAAGTCTGTGCTGATCGAGTTCCTACTGAAGATAGAGAGAGAGAGAGAGAGAGAGAGAGAGAGTTGATGTCCAGCCAAGTCAACTACGGAATGTGAAGTCTGAAGATCGAGTTCCCACTTAGGCCATCTCCACTGTCTTTTCTTATCACAGTCAGCATTATTCTTGCAGGATTCCTAGCCACAATAATAGCAGATATTTAATTATTGCACCGAGTTTGGACGTACTTCCACTAGTAAAGTTCGGTGGCAGAGAGAGAGAAGATCAATCACCATCTTATCAACCAGCTATTACTGTAGACCCAAACAAGAAGTGGACACCCAAGAAGTTAATGTATGTCATTATCGAAGAAACCCTAATGGCAAGTTGACAACATGAATGGTCATAACATCTGTCAATCAATACATAAATGGAAGAAAATTATAAAATTTACAGGATATTTTAGTTTGTCAATTTAGATCTTCCGTTTATCTGAATTATTCATTGCCGCAATCAAAGTATTAATTACAACGAACAAAGCATTAGTATCACACGCTGCAAACACCAGTAATCCATGGTCTAAAAAAATTTTAGTTTGTAACTCACAAAGATGAATCAATTGCGATGTTTGAATGGGCATTAAAAATGAGTGCATATTGCGGATCAATTGAACTGTTTTATTCATAAAACAACATTGCCGTATGTAATGTCAACATCTAGTGGAATATTATAAATGCATAGTTTTTAGGCAATACTCCAACTTAGGGGTCCTCGAAAGTGACATTTTTGATTGATTTAAGTTAGAGTGCTAAGTTGAATTATGTCTTTTCCAATCTTGATTATCATAAGAGGATGACAGAAGGAAGAGAGCCACCTACCACCACCCACATATACAAAAGTGGGTCGAGTTGCTTTCAACGCCATGGGCTAAAGACACCACGATCGAAAGCATGGGTTCCGATGTTGCGTCGTGCGAAAGTCACATTTGAGTTGGACTTGATGGTGGGATAATGGTAAAAACCGATCTAGAAGACGAATGTGGCGTAGGAAACAGGATCATTCTCTAAAAGGGTGGCCAATTTAGTCAAATATGGCTAGTTTTAGTCCTAAGCCTTTTGACGGTTTTATAATGTAATTTTCTGATCAATTTTAACCAAAATCACTGATAAAAATGTTAAGCGTTCTACTGGAAGAACAATGAGGTTTTGTGGCCTCTTGCCTAGTGGCTGGTGAGGTTGCAGCCGATAGAGGGAAATAAGGAAAAAATTAAAAAGGAAAGAAAGAAAATGGCAAAATAAAATAAAAATAAAAATCAGATTAAAAAAAATACAAAATTGTCCACGCCAATCTGTTTTGTCACGTAGGATGGTTGGTGTTAATCACGCCAACGATTTTCAACCAAAATTAATGGGAATGACTATATGGGCAAATCAATCTTACTAGTCATATTGAAAAGTTTAAGATTAAATTAGTTACCACACAATAGTTTTAGGACCTTTTGCAAAATTTTCCCAATAGAAAAAAACGTCAAACTTTGACAATTGATAAAATAGATAAAGGAAAACACCAACTCAGATTTTGTTCTTTTAAGTATTCATCCATGACAAATTAACAATGTTTAAGCGTCGGTTCTCATTCGTAAGACCTGAAGAATGAATCTAATAAAAATAAACGAGTTTCGACGAACGTTATGGGACAAAGTCAAACGAGGAAGGAACCTTCGGACAGTTGCTTCCCACTCACGAGTTTCACGTTTGATTCCGGAGTGGGCGGCGGAGAGGGGTAGGAAGGCTTTCAACAATTGGCAAAATCGATCTAGAAGGTGAACAGAGGAGAAAACAGTGGGTGCACTAGTTGTGCTCAGTCAGCAAAATAACAATTCTATTAGCTGATAAAAAATATGTCCAGTGAGGCCCACATTTCAGATTTTTTTAAAAAAATTCTTTTCTCAATCAATTTATTTCTTCCGTCAATCTCTCCGTCTCCCTTTTCCATCTCTCTCTCTCGTCTCTTTCCTTTAGAAACAAAGGCAGACAACTTAGGGTGCGTAACCACTTTTGGGGAAAGTTTTTAGGAAAATGCAAATACCTTTTGAGTTAAGGGTGTTTTCCAAAATGCAACCGTGTTTGGTAAATTATACTTTGAAAGCTCTTTGTAAAGTATTTTAAGTAAAATAGCGTTTGGGGAATTACACTTTACAAAAAGATCTTTGTGGTAAAAAAAATTATCAAAAGAAAAATTAAAAAAAAATTGACCAAAGGCGCAAAGGTGGCCGCGGCGACCTCGGCGACGCCGGATCTCGGGGCAGCGAGGTCGCGCGACATCCGCGACCTTCGGCAACCTCCGGTGACGCCGGATCTCGGGCTGCGAGGTCGCGGGAGGACTCCGCCGCCCGGATCTGGGTCGCGGCGGGGTCGCGCGACCGCGCCGCCTCGAATCGGGGGCGGCGAGGTCGCGGAGGTCGCGCGACGCCGCCGCAACCTGCATCCGGGGGCCGCGAGGTTGCGTGACCTGGATCGGGGGCGGCAAGGTCCTCCCGCGACCCTGCCGCCCCCCAGATGCGGGTCGCGGTGACCTGCACCTTGCCGTGGGTCGCGGCGGTCGCGCCACCGCCCGGCGCTCGCTCGTCCGGGCGACGGTCGCGGCGACCGCCGCGGAAGAAGAAGCTCGCAAGAAGAAGACACCGCCGCCCCCGCATCCGGGGTTGGGCGATGACCCAGCCCCTGGTCATGCCACCTCCGGCGTCGGTTGCGCCACCTACGGCATCGGTCGTGCCACCCTCGACGATCACCGGCGTCCTCTAGCAAATCGCCGGCGCTCGCTAACCGGGAACCGAACCCCTGAGAAGATGAACAGGTTGCGACACAAGGGCAAGAACCGGAAAAAACAGAAATGAACAAGGCCCGTATGGGCATGCCGAAAGCCGAAAGCCCAAGGCAGGTCCCCCGCCTTGGGCTTTCGCTTCACACATGCTGGCAATTAGGGAATGCGGGCTCAAAAATTTTTCCCAAACGGGCTGGTATTTGACCAAGTATCTTTAGGCTTCAAAGGGGCTTTGGGAAGTGGTTCCTAAACGCACCCTTTAGTGTTTACTTTAAGTCAGCCTTTCCTTCACCAAGATCTTGGCCTCCATCGACCGGCCGGCGACAGAGTATTCAACGAGAGACCGCGATCTTTGTGCGGGGAGAAAGGCGTCGGTAATGGAGGTCAAGCATCTCGCCACGGAGCTTATGGGGCTTGGCGTCTATGAGGGCCAGCTCGGCGGAGAGTCCTAGGTGAGGATGGTTTGGATGATGGCCATGCCGACGTCGCCAACCCCGATGACAGCGATCTTGGTATGGTCCCCGAGGGTGACGGCTATGGAGTTAATTGGATCGGTGAGATAGAAAGAAGAAAGAGGATCACGGATGAGCGTTTGAATTTGAGGTTTGGACGACAATCTTTGTGCATCTGCTGTCGTGAATTTGAGGGTTGACCGAGAGGACAGCGGATGAGTGTAGATGAAGGTAAGGCGCGTTGGGGAAGATTTTTGGGGAAAGTCTTTAAAAAATGCAAATGATGTTGAGAGTTAAAAGAGTTTCTAAAAGAGTTTTCAAAATGCAAATTATGTTTAGTAAATTATATTGTAAAAGTTCATTGCAAAGTACTTTTGAGTAAAATAGTGTTTAAAGAAATTATACTTAAAAACTTATATTATTAAAAGAATGAAAAAGAAGAGTTGGCCGGCCAAGGATAAGTAGTCACCAGTGAAGAGCAGGCGGTCCGGCGAGCATTGCGGTGATTAGATTTGGTCGCTGTGACCCTTGCCAAAAAGTCATGCAGATCTGGTTGTCGCGACCCTCTTCAAGGAAAATTCCAACTTAAGGGGATACAGCTGCTTTGCTTTTGCGGAATTTGGAATATCAATGCCAATTTCAAGATCCCATTCTCTTAATCCCGTTCACTATACTAAATCCATTTTCGTCGCTCAAAACATCAGCATCGATACCTTTGTTTCTGCCGGAGGAGATCATCACGTGATGTCACGTGTAATTAAATGCCGAAATTTCATATGCCCATACGATCGAAACAGCTCCATAATATGAGTAATATAAGGCACCTCTTGTTTATATATGTGATCTGGAATGGGGCCGACTTAACCTCAATGTTGGCGCGTTTTGCAATGACGAGGGACAGTAACAGAAGCCACTTTGAGAGAAATCATTGTTCTTTATAGTTGATATGAACCTTCAAATCCCTTTACAAGGACAAAACGACGTTATTTATTGTTTTCCAATGAAGGATAAATTCCATTATGGCGTCAAGGACTTGGAGGCGGGGGTGGGTGTGGGTCGTGACGAGGATTATGGCCTGGTGGTGGGTAGTCGTTGGTCTCTATGTCCATCCTTCCTTCCACTTCGTGAGTCCCTCCTGCTTCCATCAGCTCCACACCGTCCTACGCATCATCAATCATCGTCATGAACATCAACGGATCTTCATCAGGAACTTCTTTAAGGTTCTTGTAACGAGAAAACAGGACTGAACGTACCCAAAATCACATCGGTGACAGCAATTTGTAAGACTAATACAAAACCCTAACCTCCCCCAAACACGATAGAATGGCAATCTATCCTCACTCAGAGAGAATATCGTCTAGAATTAATATGAACATATAAGAACATGGCCCGTCAGCCGATACATGATCCAGACAGAAGAAAAATCTCCAGAAATGATGATCGGGGATGACCGCCAAAGCTCCATTGGAAGTCATTTGCAAATTATAAGATTATTGCTTGTGTGTGCGTGCGTGAGAGAGAGAGAGATGACGACTCACCAGAGAAAGTGATTCCAGTTCCGGGAGTAATTTGATTTCGTTGCTTGATCTCAAGCTTCCTATCAAACAGAAAAATGTTAATCGATATCTGTAATGCAGAAAAGACGTGAGAGAAAACAAATCAAATAGGACGCATCAAGCACGAAGGACCGGCCCGAACTTACGGGTTGCAGGAACGGCGGCAGCCAAGAGGAACCAATAAAAGCCCAGATAACACACCGCTAGCCTCATGCAGATCTTGAAGGCCGTGCCCATTTTCCAAGTCAACTTCTTGATGATGGAGAAACTGAGGAGGGTGTCAATGGTAGAAAAGAAAGAGCACGTACAGGCGATCTTTATAGAGAGAGAGAGAGAGAATTGACGTCCGCTTGAGGAAATTCCTGCCCACAGTAATGGCAAAAACTTAATTATTCTACTAAGGTTGGACGTACTTTCATTAGTAACGTTTGGTGGCAGAGAGACGGACTGGTCTGATCTCATCAAACATGCCAGTACAGTAGAAATTTAAACAAGAAAAGAATCCACCGACCCAAAAAAAGAAAAAGAAAAACAAGAAGAGAATCCTAAAAAGTTAATGTATGCATTTACTGAGGAAATCTCCACAAGAAGTAAATCCTCAAAAGTGCATCCTTGATTCGCTTCGTTAGGGTTTCTACTATAACGGTAGGTTGACATTCCATGAATAGTCATAACGCTTCGTTAGGGTTTCTACTATAACGGTAGGTTGACATTCCATGAATAGTCATAACACCTATCGATCAATACATAAATGGAAGTAAATCCTAAAATTTGTGGCATATTTTAATTTCTTAATATACATCTTGCGTCTATTTGGATCATTCATTGCCATCAAAGTATCTAACTACAATGACTAGGCATTAACATTAGCTATCACGACCGGACAAGGGGCAATATGATGGGATGACAGGGCAGGTTGCACCTTGGCACATATCTCTCATTCCACATCGCTTTTAAGGAGGAATCCTAGGCTGGCTTATAAAATTTTGGGTCCTCTAATTATACATACGTGTTTTCTTGGAGTAGTATAGGTTGCCTTGATAATAACAAAATCGCGATGACTTTAATATCCAAAGCGGACAATATGTGTATAGTGACGCACCCAGGCATTACAAAAGGAGCCAAGAAAACCCCAAATAACACACCACCAGCCTCTTGAAGATCTTGAACACCATGCCCATTTTCAAAGTCAAGTTCTTATTGAAAATTATATAGAGAAACTGAGGAGGGTGTCAATAGAAGTACATAATGAGAAGGCAATCTTTGCGTATATAGAGAATCAGTCTTGGGGGAAATTTCTGCTTGAATAATGACAAAAACTTATTTATTGCATTGACTTTGGACGTACGTTCATTAGTAAAGTTTGTTAGCAAAAGCACCAAGGGTCAAGCGGTACCCCGATTCAAAGATAGATTAATCTTGGTGAAAATTCCTAACCGAATAATGACACAACTTATTTATTGCACAAGTTTGGACATACTTTCATTAGTAAAATTTGTTAGTAAAGCTTGTTGACAGAGAGGAGGAGATCAAATCATATATGGTCTTGATCTTATTGACTTGCCATTACCTTAGAAATCCAAACAAGAAGTGAATTCTGAAGAAGTTAATGTACGTCATTTTTGTAGAAACACTAACAAGATGAATCCAAAAAAAGGTAATATAGAAGCCCAAATAAGAGAGAAAATATTGCATATGACTCCGATGCCACATCATCCTTGCCATAGTCCATTCACATGGCGACATGTCTAATGTGGGGCCCACTTCTCTCTCTCTCTTCCTCTCTCTCACTCCCTCTTGACTTTCTCTCTCCAACTCCCTCTACAATTCCTCATCTCCTCTATGGACTCCAAAATCGTAAAATGTTGGAGTGCCCCTGGGGGAAATTTGATTGTTGATAAAGATGGACAAGTAGTAATATATCCTTGATGCATTGATGACGATCACTCTGAGTTTAGAACAAATATACTTTCAAGATATACATCAAAATTATAGAAAAAAACGAGTTTAACAATTACTCAATTTTTCTATTGGGAATTTCACCTTGAATGTGTCAAACTTGTGTGTGTGTGAAAAGAGAACGAGAGAGATATTCGAAGAAAAGTTGTTATGAACAGATATGGTTATAATAAATAATGTATGATTTGGTATCTATTCACAGCAGCCAATCAACACATCTTTTGCGAATAAGTTTCTTATCCCCAACTATCACCACTTTGCATGTCAAGAATAACTTTCTTTCATGACCATCAATAACCTCTCTTTAGGACCAAGTTTCACATCTTTTATAACAAAAGTTGTGTTTTCTCTTAATCAAGAGTCACGTCTCCTCTGCAATGAGGTATCGGATTCTATAGATAGTGCCTTGTGTCCATTTTGCAATGAGGTACCGGATTCTATAGACCACTTATTTTTTGGCTGCCGCATCTCTGCTAGCATCGCCTTCTTTTGGGTCTCCAGGTGCAATCTTCCGTGGCGAAACAATTCGTGGGTCGAGAACCTCAATTGGGCTGCCACTTTCCTTATGGGTAAAGACTTTTATAAGTGCATTGCTCGCTTCTCTTTTGGTGCTCTTTGTTACTACATATGGAAGCACAGAAATAGCATCCTATTTCGAGAGCAAAGCTTATCCGTCCCAGAGGTGAAGAATCAACTCATCAAGGTCGTCAGAGACAAGGCCACCACCTACAGGAATGTGGATGATACATATAGAAACCGGAGGCTGCAGCGTAGCTGGGGTATTGATCCAATCATTTTTTCAGCTAGGGATTATTCTACTTCTGCGGGGCCCAGCCTGGTCTTTTCTATTTGGATACTCTTCATCTACACGGCTGCTTCCTTGACGGTTCTTCACTTTTGTCGCTACCGGATGTATGCGTAGTTTGTGGTTCTCTTGGCCTTTCGTGGCCTTCTGTTGCCTTTTGCCTTATGTGGCTGTCTTGCTTACTTAGGCCCGCTCTTTGCGGCTTCTTTTGCATTCGAGCTTCCTTCCACTCACCCCGACTTGTTGTCTTGTTGAGTGCAAGTTGTGGTGTCGGATCTTTTGTATTTTTGGTTAAAGCTCAATATATTCTTACCTTTCACCAAAAAAAAAAAAAAAAGAGTCACGTCTCCTCTTCACCAAGAGACACATCTTTTATAATAACAAACTAATTCAATAGCGCCTCCCAATGGCTTGTCCAAATCGGAATCACCAACATCTTCTCTGTTCTTGACTATGGAGCTCAAGCCCAAATCTCATGATTTCTATGCCCATGGAGTTTGGCCTCGAACTTAGAGCATGCGATAGCCGCCATGGCAGAGCTCGACCTGAGCCTAGAGTTTGTGATAGCCATAGTAGCTTGAGTTTCAAGCACATAGACATGGCCATTGGTCGCTTGAGCACAAGCTCGCAACCATGGTTGTCGTATCTCGAGCTCGCGACCTTAGTTACTTAAGGTCAAGTTTCGTGGCCATAGTGGTCGCAAGCCTTGGGCTCAAGCTCCGCAGTAGTGGGGTGCAAGAAAAAAGAAGAAAAGCAAGTGTAATGGATTGATTTTTACTGAGTTGGCATCAGAGTTCGACCTTATATTTTTCCTAACAAGAAGTGAATCCTCCTGGGTTACTACAGTAATGGCTGATTGACATTCCATGAATAGTCATAACATCTATCAATCAATACATGTTGACACCTAATATTTTAAAAATAATAAATTAAATAAAATTGGGTGTTTGAAAATCTTTGTTGTTGAAAATATATTCTCATTTCAAAATTTTAAAAAATTAGTTGTTTGATTTTGGAGCCATTTTGTTGTTGGAGTCGTTGAGTGAATATCTCACCTGCAAAAGAACTTGGAGCGCTCTTACTATAAAAGGCGAGGCTTCAGAACCGAAAAAGGGTGGGGGGCGATTTCTCTTCGTCGGAGGAAAATGGAAGCCAAAGGAAAAAGTTAGGGGTTCTCTCTTCGTCCTGGTTGAAGGAAGAAAAATAATACAAATGTGGAAAAAGTGAGAGAGAGAGAGAGAGAGAGAGAGAGAGAGGAGTTGACGTGAGCAAGGAAAAGAAAAAAAAAAGAAAAAAGGAAAGATGAACAACTGTTCATCTTCTTCGTGAGTCCCCATCCGAAGTCCCTGTTGCCCGCTCCTGCGCCTTGCACCGTCGCTGTTCCACCGGTCATCCGGACCTCCGCCGCTGCACGTCCCGTAAGCGGCTGCCGCCCCAACGTCCAGCAACCGCACCTCCGCCGGAACCCGAAGCCTCGACGTTCCACCCTCTGCCCGACGAACTGCTCCTCCGTTGCAGCCCGACTCCGCACCAGCAACGTCTGCAACTCCACAGCCCGTCGACGCTCGCTGCACTGGTCGTCATACGAGCACGCCTGCTCGTCCTCTGTGCCGTTCCCTGTCCACGCCGCGCCACTGCTCCGACGCACCAGCATCACCGCCGCTCCCCGTTGAGACGCCACCGGCCGCCCGCGCACCTCAAACCATGATCTGCATCTCAGCTCGCCGCCGGTGAAACCCCGCGTCGCCGGACCCGCGCCCGACGCCGTCCGCCGCTCCGTGTCCTCCCCCGCGACGCCGGACTTGCACCCGAAGCCCCGCCAACAACCCAGCGACGCCGGAGCCCCTCTGCAGTTCCCACGATGGCCCCGCTTCCGATCAGGACCTGCACCTGGAGTTTCCGGTGCCTGACGCCCCTGCATCACCTCCGTCCGCGACCGCCCGGTGTCCGACGCCTCCTCCTCCGTGCGACGATTCTGCAGCCGCTCTGTGCCCGCTGCTGTGGCACCACCACCTGCTGCCTCCCTGTTTCGTTGCTGGTCTGGTTGAGTTCCGCTCTTGCCGGAGCTCCGACGACCACCCCAGCTCCGGTCACCAGGACCCATCACCCTTGGCGAGCCACCATCGCAGTTCAGCCATTACTGTTTCCTCGCCATTTCTTCAAGTCCACCGTGAGTTAGACTAGGTAAATTTTTAGGTATTTGGTTTCATAGTTTTTTTTTATTATTTACTTATTATTTTTATTCTAACTTGATTTATTTTAATTAATTATCCAATTGGAAAATTTGTCATATTAAGTCATGATAATAAAAAATATTGAGCCGCGAGATGTCGGGTTAGATTTTTGATTATTTCGACTTTTATGACAAATTCACGAATTGCTTTGCATCATTGAAATAATGTCATTGATTTATATTGATGAATTTTAATAGGACATATTTTGGTGTGTTATTTGCACATCGCATATCATATCATGTGTCATATCTTGAATTTAAGTACTTAGGTCCATAAACATTTCATGTTTAAAGCAATGCATTTTGTTTTTTTTTTTTAGATTCATATAAGATTAGGTTAATTTTTCTTTAATAAAACAAAAAAGAGAATAAAAAAATGTTATTTAGGTCATATAAACCACACCACATGTTGCACTCTAGTTAGTGGGTCATAGATTAATGTTTTAATATTCCCATCATGTAGTTTTTTTTTTAATTTAATAAAAGGCCTAAGATTAACATTGCATCATTATGTCGCTTTCTTAAGAATTATTGTCATTTAAAAAAAAAAAAAGAAAGAAAGAAAACACAAAAGTCGTTTAGTTAGCTAATAAGTTAGTTCATAATTAATCTCATTTTATGTCATCATTGTTTAGTGTAGGTTGCATATATGTATAAAAAATCATTAAAAAAATCATAAAAAGAACATGTATATAGATTTACCATGTCATTCATCCCATATCACGTAGCACATGCATATTTAGGATTATATAAATTAGATTGCATACATATAGTGATAAGTTTAAGTCATACCATATGAATTGCATCTCGCGTGTCATTAAAATAAATCCATGCATATTAAATTTAGGTTAAGATTGCATATAATTAACATTTTTTTAAAAAAGAAAAAAGAAAAATTAGGTGTCTTGTCATTTAGAAATCATGTTTAGGGCATGCATTTTTATTAGCATTTTCATTGAATGTTATTTTATTGATTGTGCACCCGCATGACCACTATTTGCATGTTAGTAGTTTAGGTTAAAATTAATTAACATTGTCTGCTAAATATTTTTGAAATTAAAATAAAATGTACCGAAATGGCGTTAGACTAATCTAGCGTAATCATGTCCCCGGACTTATTGAATCTCTGGTTCGTAAAAATAAAGTATTCTCTCATACTTTATTTGGGTTTCTAATCAACCCTAATTGATTAGTGGGAGCTCCAAATTGAATAGAATTGCTTGTTTAAATAGATTAATTTCTATCAAGTCGCGATTAGTAGGACTTGGAAGGGTCCGCGCCAAGTCTTCAGACTTAGTAATCCTTTAACCTAAACTTTAGGATTGCCTTGAAAATTTAAGTCGCGACAATACATAAATGGAAGTACATCTTAAAATTTGCCGAATATTTTAATTTACATCTTCTTCACTATCGCAATCAAAATATCTAATTATAATGACAAGACATTAATATCAGTCATCATGAACACTGATAATCTACGATCAAAAGAATTTCGATTTGTAACTTTATTTCCGGAGGACGAGTTGATTCTTTAAATAGGCACTAAAAAGAGTGCATAATAGGGATCAACTAAACTGTTTATTCATTAAAGAAAAAAATAGTTGCATCTATTGTCAATATCTGGTGGAATATTCTAAATGCAACATACGGGTCTTCCCTGGAAGCAATATTTACGATCGATTTGAATTAGAATGCTAAGTTGAATTATGTCTTTCCTAATCTCGATTATTGCTTGACTATAGCTAACTATGGATGAGGGAGTCAATGGAAATCATAAGAGGATGACAGAAGAAAGAGAGCGAACCCACCACCACCCACAAAACAAAGTGGGTCAAAGTCGCTTTCAACGTGATGGGCTAAAGACACTGAGATCGAAAGTGTTGGTAGTTTGTTTATAAAACAAATGAAGATATGCCTTGTCCCCACATCGAAAAATGTGACTGCGCACCTGGACGAGATTTAGCATTAACCGATGATCATTATTTTTATTTATTGAAAATTCGGATTTATTTCTATAAAAATTAATTATAAATCTTGTTTCGACAAAAATTATAAATCTTATTAAAACAGTGTGATGTTGATGATAAGTTACGATTATTTATTATTTATTATTTATTATTTATTTAATTTAGAAATTTTTTTGTATGAATGTAACTTTTGAGACGTACTTGTTCATTTTGTAACATTTCTCTAAAGGCTGCCTTTGTTCTCTTGCAACCTTTTGAAGGGCTGCCTCTATTTGAAAGACAAATATAAGTACGTTTTTGTTTTAAGATCAAACGTGTATCTTCTTCCATTTTCGTCTTCTTTCGAAAGATTATACAACCATTACTTTCAATTGTTTCCATGAGACCCTTCGGAGAAATACTAGAATCACTATCTAGTATTTTCATTTGATACTTTGTTGTATGCTGGAGGAAATTTATCGGTGACTATTAGCAACTTTGTAGGCTAAATAAATCCTTAAAGATAGTGACATCGTGTCTCAAAGTCTGACTTGATTACTCTAAAGATCCGACTTTATTGTTTAATCCAATTCGAAGCCATGCTTTTCCCAACAAAAAGCATGCGCTTCTATGTCGTCTCGTGTGAAAGTCGGATGAGGAAGGAATCTCTCCATTGACCCCCCCTAAGTGTCACATTTGAGTTCGGACTCGGTAAGTTCTCAAATTTGACTCGGACGAGTTTTCGCTATAGCCGATTCGTTAACTTCGACCACTGTATACTACTTTCAATCGACCATCCCTATTCAAATTTGATTTGCAATTGGTTTTGGCTTGTGTTGGAAGGTTACACACGATCCAAGTGGTTTGTGATATATTTAGAGAAGTTGTAATATAAATTTTTGGTTTTACAAGCCGTTAGCAAAGAACCCAAATTGCCGCACACAAAAAAACTATGATTTAGTCCAGAAGTTAGGATCTGCTATGACATAACCAAAGAACGGATGTAGATTCAGAAGGTGAAGAAGAGGTCGTTATGAGACGGCAGGCTTGTAAATGCTTGTTTGTTACTGTGTATAAAACAACGACGACATACTGATCATTTCACCAAAGTCCCAATATTCCATATAATCATACAAGTTGAAATGACTCAACATAATGATTATTGTAAAACGTCTCTTACTTATATATATTACCTACATCAACATCGATCTCTTACCTTTTCTTATGCCGGAGAAAATAACCATATGACATCACATCTACTGATATTTAATATGATCATGCGAGTCGAGATGGCTCCATGATATGATCAATTTAACACGCCTCTTGTTCATATATGTGATCAGGATTGGAAACGACTAACTTCGATGTCGCCATGTTTTGCAATGACGAGGGACAATGATAGAAGCCAGTTTGAGGGAAATCCTTGTTCGTTGTCCTTAACTTGAACCTCCAAATCCCAACCTTTCCTATAAATTCATCCGTCTCTTCACATGACAAAAAGACATTATCTATTGTTTTCCAGGAGCAAGTAAATGAATGATAAATGCCATTATGGTGTCAATGGGTTGGTTTTGGGGCTGGGTCATGACGAGGTTCATAATCTGGTCCTGGATAGTCATTTTTCTCCACGTCCATCCTTCTCTCCACTTCGTGTGTCGCTCCACCTTCGATCAGCTCCACACCATCCTATGCATCAGAATCATCATCAACATCAACGGATCTTCATCAGGAACTTTTTAAATGTTTTTGTAGCAAGGAAACTGTAACAACCCAGTTCAACAAAGGCAGGCAGTGGCCAGTGAGATTAGAGGGTTTGGACAATGAGCAACTCCTGACAAGTTTCTAGGATGGCGAATGGAATATGAATGAATCGAACCATATACCAAATAAGAGGAGAACAATTCTATATATATATGAAAACTGAAATCAATTTACAGAGGCGCCTTTTGACATAACGGTAAAGTTTGTTTTGGAACTTCGAAGTTAAGTAAGCCTAGATTAAAGCGCTATCAAGATGAGTGATCTCCTAAGAAAGTGCCTAGCTCTATACCAAAGGACAAAATCATGAGGCTCAATATGAAATGAGTTAAAATGAACAATACTTCGAGTGTGTTAATCTAGGAATGTCACAATATAGTATAAAAATGGGATCCCTCTAGTAGATATGTAGTTTGGGGTTTGGGGACGAATTAGGCGGAAGCTGATGAGCCTATAACGACCGGATCCAACGAGGGCGAGGAGTGATTGTGGTTGCTAGGGTCTGAGGGCTTGGTGGAGGAGGAGCTTTTGGCAAGTTTCTAGGATAGTGAAGGAGATAGGAATGAACATGAGAGAACGATTTTGAGATGTGTGTGTGCGCACGCGTGCGAAACTAGAATTAACCTGCGGATATGCCTTTTGATGTAATGACAAGTTTTTTTTTGCAATTCCAAAATTTAGTGAGTACGAGTTAGAGCACAACTAGAATAGGCAACCTCATGGGAAAGTATATGTCAAAGACAAAACCATGAGACTTGGTATGAGACGAGTGAAAGTAGAATTGGCGACTTCATGGGAAAGTGTACATCAAAGGAGGAAATTATGGGCTCAAAAGGGATGGCCAAAGCGGATAATACTGCAGATGAGTTAATTTAAGGATATCACAAAAACAAGACTGAACGAACCCAAAATCAACTTCTGTGAAAGCAATTTGTAAGACTACTACAAAACCCTAACCTCCCCTAAACATGATGAAACTGCAATCTATCCTCAGTCAGAGAGAATGTCGTATAGGATTAATACGAACAGATCAGGACATGGCCCGTCAATGGATACATAGTCCAGACAGAAGATCAATATCCAGAAATGATGATCGGATGCCCGTCAAAGCTCCATCGGAAGTCATTTGCGAAGTATAAGACCATCACTTGCTCCAGTGTGAGCATGCGTGAGAGAGAGAGAGATGGTGACTCACCAGAGAAAGTGATTTCAATTCCGGGAGTGATTTGACTTCGTTGCTCGAGCTCAAGCTTCCTATCCAACAAAATGAAAATTAATAAATGTAATATGGAAAAGACGTGAGAAAAAACAAATCAAATAGGACGCATCAAACATGAAGGACGGCTCGCTTACGGGTTGCAGGAATGGCAGCAGCTAAGAGGAACCAAGAAATGCCCAGATAACACACCGCCAGCCTCATGAATATCTTGAACGCCATGGCCATCTTCCAAGTCAACTTCTTTGTGAAAACCATATGGAAAGTGGAAGTAAAGACAGAGAAAGCACAGGTGATATATATTTATAGAGAGAGAGAGAGAGAGAGAGAGAGAGAGTTGATGTCCACCCAAGTCAACTACGGAATATCAAGTCTGTGCTGATCGAGTTCCCACTGAAGAGAGAGAGAGAGAGAGAGAGAGAGAGAGAGAGAGAGAGTTGATGTCCAGCCAAGTCAACTACGGAATGTGAAGTCTGTGCTGATCGAGTTCCCACTTAGGCCATCTCCACTGTCTTTTCTTATCACAGCATTATTCTTGCAGGATTCCTACCCACAATAATAGAAGATATTTAATTATTGCACCGAGTTTGGACGTACTTCCACTAGTAAAGTTCGGTGGCAGAGAGGAGAAGATCGATCACCATCTTATCAACCAGCTATTACTGTAGACCCAATCAAGAAGTGGACACCCAAGAAGTTAATGTATGTCATTATCGAAGAAACCCTAATGGCAAGTTGACAACATGAATGGTCATAACATCTGTCAATCAATACATAAATGGAAGTAAATTATAAAATTTACAGGATATTTTAGTTTGTCAATTTAGATCTTCCGTTTATTTGAATTATTCATTGCTGCAGTCAAAGTATTAATTACAACAAACAAAGCATTAGTATCACACGCCGCAAACACCGGTAATCCATGGTCTAAAGAATTTTAGTTTGTAACTCACAAAGATGAATCAATTGCGATGTTCGAATGGGCATTAAAATGAGTGCATATTGCGGATCAATTGAACTGTTTTATTCATAAAACAACATTGCCGTATGTAATGTCAACATCTAGTGGAATATTATAAATGCATAGTTTTTAGGCAATACTCCAACTTAGGGTCCTCGAAAGTGACATTTTTGATTGATTTAAGTTAGAGTGCTAAGTTGAATTATGTCTTTTCTAATCTTGATTATCATAAGAGGATGACAGAAGGAAGAGAGCTAACCTACCACCACCCACAGATACAAAGTGGGTCGAGTTGCTTTCAACGCCATGGGCTAAAGACACCACGATCGAAAGCATGGGTTTCGATATTGCGTCGTGCGAGAGTCACATTTGAGTTGGACTTGATGGTGGGATAATGGTAAAACCGATCTAGAAGACAAATGTACCATAGGAAACAGGGATCATTCTCTAAAAGGGTGGCCAATTTAGTCAAATATGGCTAGTTTTAGTCCTAAGCCTTTTGACGGTTTTATAATGTAATTTCTGATCAATTTTAACCAAAAATCACTACAATAATCTTAAGCGTTCTACTAGAAGAACAATGAGGTTTTGTGGCCTCTTGCCTAGTGGCTGGTGAGGTTGCAGCCGACAGAGGGAAATAAGGAAAAAAATTAAAAAGGAAAGAAAGAAAATGACAAAAATAAAAATAAAAATAAAATCAGATTTAAAAAAAAAAATACAAAATTGTCCACGTCAACGTTGTCTTTGACACGTAGGATGGTTGGTGTCCACGTCAACGATTTCCAACCAAAATTAATGGGAATGACTATATGGGCAAATCAATCTTACTAGTCATATTGAAAAGTTTAAGATTAAATTAGTTACCACACAATAGTTTTAGGACCTTTTGCAAAATTTTCCCAATAGAAAAGAAACGTCAAACTTTGACAATTGATAAAATAGATAAAGGAAAACACCAACTCAGATTTTGTTCTTTTAAGTATTCATCCATGACAAAAATTAACAATGTTTAAGCGTCGGTTCTCATTCGTAAGACCTGAAGAATGAATCTAATAAAAATAAACTGAGTTTCGACGAACGTTATGGGACAAAGTCAAACGAGGAAGGAACCTTCGGACAGTTGCTTCCCACTCACGAATTTCACGTTTGATTCCGGAGTGGGCGGCGGAGAGGGGTAGGGAAGGCTTTCAACAATTGGCAAAATCGATCTAGAAGGTGAACAGAGGAGAAAACAGTGGGTGCACTAGTTGTGCTCAGTCAGCAAAATAACAATTCCATTAGCTGATAAAAAATATGTCCAGTGAGGCCCACATTTCAGATTTTTTTTAAAAAAAATTATTTTCTCAATCAATTTATTTCTTCCGTAAATCTCTCCGTCTCTTTCCTTCAGAAACAAAGGCAGACAACTTAGTGTTTACGGAAGTCGGCCTTTCCTTCACCAAGATCTTGGCCTCCATCGACCGGCCGGCGACTGAGTATTCAACAGAGACCGCGATCTTTGTGCAGGGGGAGAAAGGCGGCAGTGCAATGGAGGTCAAGCATCTCGCCACGGAGCTTATGGGGCTTGGCGTCTATGAGGGCCAGCTCGTCGGAGAGGTCCTGGGTGAGGATGGTTTGGACGATGGCCATGCCGACGTCACCAACCCCGATGACAGCGATCTTGGTATGGTCCCTGGAGGGTGACGGCTGTGGAGTTAATTGGATCGGTGAGATAGAAAGAAGAAAGAGGATCACGGATGAGCGTTTGAATTTGAGGTTTGGACGACAATCTTTGTGCATCTGCTGTCGTGAATTTGAGGGTTGACCGAGAGGACAGTGGATGAGTGTAGATGAAGGTAAGGCGCGTTTGGGAAGACTTTTGGGGAAAGTCTTTAAAGAAATGCAAATGATGTTGAGAGTTAAAAGAGTTTCTAAAAGAGTTTTTCAAAATGCAAATTGTGTTTAGTAAATTATATTGTAAAAGTTCATTGCAAAGTACTTTTGAGTAAAATAGTGTTTAAAGAAATTATATTATTAAAAGAATGAAAAAAGAAGAGTTGGACGGCCAAGGATAAGTAGTCACCAGTGAAGAGCAGGCGGTCCGGCGAGCGTTGCGGTGATTAGATTTGGTTGCTGTGACCCTTGCCAAAAAGTCATGCAGATCTGGTTGTCGCGACCCTCTTCGAAGGAAAATTCCAACTTAAGGAATCCAGCTGCTTTGCATTTGTGGAATTTGGAATATCAATGCCAATTTCAAGATCCCATTCTCTTAATCCCGTTCACTATACTAAATCCATTTTCGTCGCTCAAAACATCAGCATCGATACCTTTGTTTCTGCCGGAGGAGATCATCACGTGATGTCACGTAATTAAATGCCGAAATTTCATATGCCCATACGATCGAAACAGCTCCATAATATGAGTAATATAAGGCACCTCTTGTTTATATATGTGATCTGGAATGGGGCCGACTTAACCTCAATGTTGGCGCGTTTTGCAATGACGAGGGACAGTAACAGAAGCCAGTTCGAGAGAAATCATTGTTCTTTATAGTTGATATGAACCTTCAAATCCCTTTACAAGGACAAAACGACCTTATTTATTGTTTTCCAATGAAGGATAAATTCCATTATGGCGTCAAGGACTTGGAGGCGGGGTGGGTGTGGGTCGTGACGAGGATTATGGCCTGGTGGTGGGTAGTCGTTGGTCTCTATGTCCATCCTTCCCTCCACTTCGTGAGTCCCTCCTGCTTCCATCAGCTCCACACCGTCCTACGCATCATCAATCATCGTCATGAACATCAACGGATCTTCATCAGGAACTTCTTTAAGGTTCTTGTAACGAGAAAACAGGACTGAACGTATCCAAAATCACATCGGTGACAGCAATTTGTAAGACTAATACAAAACCCTAACCTCCCCCAAACACGATAGAATGGCAATCTATCCTCACTCAGAGAGAATATCGTCTAGAATTAATATGAACATATAAGAACATGGCCCGTCAGCCGATACATGATCCAGACAGAAGAAAAATCTCCAGAAATGATGATCGGGGATGACCGCCAAAGCTCCATTGGAAGTCATTTGCAAATTATAAGTGATGGATTTATGATATGGGCCTGAGTTGGCCCGTCCGCCCAAGTTGGGCCCAAAAAGCCCGGCCCACAGGAATAGGGCCCGTGGATGGGGGAAGGTATAAAAGGGAGGAGAGAGAGAGAGAGTGGCACCCTTTTGGCACAAATGAACGTACGCTTCTCTCCGCGCGTTTTCTCTCCCGAAGAACAGAGGCATACGGCTTCCAATTTCTTCCTTCAAGGCTTCATCGACCGGATTCTCTTCCTCCATTGACGACGGTGTTTAATCTGTGGCTAACAAGGTACGCTCGACTCCGTGGTGTGCTTTACGATCGGTGATACGTGTAATTCCCGGGCTTCGTCTTCCGCATTGGTTTAGGGGTTCGATTTAGTGTCGAATCCGGTTTTCGGGATCGTCATTCCCAACATTGGTATCGAGCCCTAGTTCACGTTTTTCCCGATCAATTCTGATGTTTTTGATTGATTTTTCGCGAAATCCCTTCGGCCGTACGGAACCGGGCAAAAATCCCGACACCCGAGCGCTTTTCGCCATTTTTCCGAGATTTCGTAAGTCAAAATAAAATTATGATTGCATAAGAAGAAGCGCGACTTGCCGAGACGAGTCCGCGATGTGTCGACCGTCGCCGGGCGCCACCGCACGCGCCCACACGCGCGGCGGAAGCGCCGCGCGTGGCGCGACGCGCCCGAAGCGCCGGCATTGGCCAGCGCGTGCGGAGCACGCGCCGGTCGGCGAACCAGGGCGTGCACGCCGCCGGGCGGGCGAAGCTGGCACGCCCGGTCCGCGGACCGACGCGTCGCCGTCACGCGTGATGACGCCACCGCGGACGCCATCCAACGTGCGTGTCGTCGGATGACGCCACCGTGACGTCATCCAACGGCCGGTCAGAACGTTCGGATGACGTCACCGATGACGCATCACCGACGCCGTCGTTTCGCGGACGGTCACCGGCCGGCGACCCGACCCACGGAGACCAAGGCACGTGGCGCACGTGCGGATGACGCTCGCGTGACGTCATCCCCGCACCCGCGGCACGTGCATCGGTCCGCGGCGGTCCGGCCCGGCCCGACCGGTCCGTCTGGTCCGACCGGTCCGACGACCGACGACCGTTGACCGGCGACGACCGTTGACCGTTGACTTGACCGTTGACTTTGACCGTTGACCGTTGACAAAAAAAAAAAATGAATTTGTTTCTTTTTTCAATTATGTCTACATGGGTTGTAGGTAATCTATTTTTATTCTGCATTTGTTGCATGAATCATGGAAATTTATGTATTTTCCATTTTGTTTATTATGGATTATAAGTGATCCATTTTAGTTACGCATTTGTTGCGGGAACTATGATGCGTTATGCACGGATACCTGCAGTCCCAACAACGGACGAAGGAAGAGCTAGACTGAAAAGGCTGATGAAAGAGTTAGCTGATTATCGGTGGCTTAATGGTGATTTAGTATCACACATGGTCAAGGTCAATCGATGATACAGAAATCATCTGAATGGTTACCTTATGCCGGATTTTGAGAAGGTGCCGGCTTTGATGAACACTCTTCCACCTGAATGGCAAGCAGTGTTAGATCGGCTATGGGAGGTCAACGTGGTCGGGTTATAGGGGTCTAATGGAAACTTTTGTAAGAGAATACTATAGGATTGAGTTGGCCAAAACTTCAACCCTTAGATTGAGCGCCACATGGCGCAGAGCGAATGCGCCTTTTGGTGGCGACATAAGAGCTCTCCAAAAGTTTTTCCATGGTTGGCAAATGTGCCTTCGGTTTTCTCGATGTTTTGACTGATAGATTAGAAGGGACTTTCCCTAATTATTTCTTTGATTAATTATGTAATGTTTACTACCTGATTGTTGTTGATGTAGCAACCGATATGTTAGTTGTATCATGTGAAAGCGTTGTTATTTTATTCGATATTCTATTATATATTGCTTTCTCATTATTGCTGGTTGCTTTGTGGGTAATTAGTCGTGGGTAGTTTTAGAAGTTTTTGTAGCTTCATAGAATTGATTTTACATATGACAATCATATTAATGATAGTTTTAAGTTAGGATTTTTGGAGGATGATTGGAAACGTAGTGACCTTTTGATTCTCAAGCCTTACTTGAGATTATTCATTAATATGATGGGTCTATGTAAATAGGGATGCATAAATGATAGGCATTAATTATTCGTGCATGTATGTCCGATGTGTTGGGATCGATAGTTTCAGCAACTAAGAATGTGATTGCTGATATGAACGGCAACAATTGTGAAATATTGAATATGAAGATTCAATATGTGCTGGAAAAGCAAGAAGCACTAGAAGCTCTTGACCAAATTATGGAAGATCTTTAGGGTGCCGTGCGCCACCTTGAGCTAGTACAGGACCGCCTAACGGCATTTGAGCCGAAAATAAATATTGGCAATGTTGGTTCTAGCTTAGAAAGGGCTTTGAGCTCTAAGCGCAAAGCGTATTGATTCGTTCAATATATGGGCATGCAAAGGATCAAGTCCTTATTGCAAGAAATCAAGGGTTAACCAACACAAGAGAGGAAAACGTCCTTAAGTAAAGAAAATGTCAAGGGTGAGGTGTTACAATTGTGACAAGAGAGGTTACTATGCTTGCGACTGTCGTGAGCCAAAGCAAGTATACACCTCTAGTACATTTGAGAACTTTGCTTATGTGTCAAGTTCTGCTTTATTGGCTGAATCCAATCCTTTGTGGGCTATAGATTCAGATGTAACAGACCATATAGCGAAGGATAGAGAATTCTTCGTGGAATTTTGACGAGTACCAACTGGAACTAAATGCATCTATGTAGAAAATAACTCCAGAGATGAAGTTAAATGGATTGGCACCGGCCAATTGAACATGCGTGGTGGACGCAACTTGTTCCTACATGAAGATCTATATGCTTCGGAAATTCGTCGAAATTTAATGTCTGTTTTGATGTTGGTCAAGCTTGGTTTTTTTATATGAACTTCCATAATAGAGGTGTAGATTTGTATTTGGATACGAACTACTATAGTTGTGGTCACTTTCTGGATGGTTTTATTGTATTAGATGTTGACTGTGGCGATGTCAATAATTGTTATTCCCTCGTTTCACGTCTTCTCTACTTCACATGATAATGATGTGAATGTTTGTTTCACGTCTTCTACTTCATATGATAAAGATGTGAATATGTGGCATGCTAGACTTGGTTATATGGGCCAGCAACATATGAAAAGACTAGCCAAAGAGGGCTTGTTGGGCAATATTGAAAAAGGTTGATTTGTCCATATGTGAGCATTGCCTAGAAGGGAAAACGACAAAGAAACCATTTAGAAAAGGTAAAAGAGCTGAATTTCCTCTGCATTTAATCCGTTAAGACGTTTGTGGTTCAATGAATGTGAGAGGAAGGCATTGGGCTGTTTATTTCATCACTTTTAATATATGATTATACTCGATTCGGATGTGTCTATTTGGTTTCTCATAAATCTGAAGCGATAAGTTGTTTCAAAAGGTTTACGACCCTGGTAGAGAATCAATTAGACAAGAAAATAAAAGCATTGAGATCCGATCGAGGTCGAAAATATTCATCTGATGAGTTCAGAAAATTATGTGATGAAAAAGGAATAGAAAGACAGTTGTATATTCTGTATACTCCTCAACAAAATGGTGTTGCGGAGAGAAGAAACAGAACCCTACTGGAAATGGTTAGGTCCATGATGGCGCAAGCTAACTTACCTATTACTTTTTTGGAGTGATGCGTTGTTAGCTGCCTATGTACTTAACCGGGTGCCTTCCAAATCAGTTACTTTCACTCCATATGAATTATGGACGGGTAGAAAACCGGACTTAAGTTTTTTCTTAAGCCATGGGGTTGTTCTGCCTGTACACATGAGTCCTCTCACAAGTTTGGGAAATTGAGTCCCAGATAAAAGTAGAGTATTTTAATGAGATACTCCGAACACTCGAAAGGGTATGTGTTCATAGGTGAGCAGAAAAGTGGGAGAATAACTGAATTTTGAATCACGGGATGTCACATTCTTAGTGGATGAATTTCCTTAGAGGGGCGGAATAGGGAAGATTACTTCCTATTTGAAACCTTGGATCAAGATAATGATATTAATGGAGTTCATCCAAGTGGGAGTAATATGAGATGTGATGAATTGAATTCAACTCATTCTCAATTGCAATCACCTGATGTGACGACATCATCATTACCTAATCCAAGTGGGAGCATAATGGGGAATGATGTGCTAAGTGTACAATTCCCCATACGGTGAACAAGTCGCCAAAGTATTCCCCGTCGATGTTTTGACATTGAAAGGGAAACTTTTATTGTTGCTCCACAAGATGAGTATGAGCCAAGAAATATTAATGAGGCTCAATTGCCCTAATAAGGAAAAATGGATTCATGCAATGAAAGAGGAAATGGAGTCAATGAAATCAAACCAAGTTTGGGAACTGGTTGATCTTCTAAAAGGACACAAAACTATTGGGAACAAGTGGGTTCTCAAAATAAAGCGAGAGACTGATGGCTCGATAGAAAGGCATAAGGCTCACCTTATGGCGAAGGGGTATAATCAACAGGAAGATATTGATTATGTAGATACATTTTCTCCTGTAGTGAGATTTACCTTGATTCGCATAATTCTGGCAATAGTGTTTAGTATGGATCTTGAGTTACATCAAATGGATGTAAAGACTGCTTTCCTCAATGGAGAATTAGAGGAATAAATAAATATGGAACAACCTGTTGGTTTCATAGTGAAAGGCCAAGAAGAAAAGGTATGTCGACTTTGGAGGTCGATATATGGTCTTAAGCAGTCATCAAGACAATGGTATATACGTTTTCATAATGCCATAATGGCATATGATTTTACAATGATTGATGATGATTATTGTGTATATATCAAAAGATCAAGGATCAATTTGTGATCATATCATTATATGTTGATGATATACTTTTGATTGCCGGAAGCAATATGGAGTTTGTTAATACTTGTCAAAGAGATAGTTGTCTTCCAACTTTGAGATGAATGATATGGAATTGTAAACCCATAAACACTCCTATTGCAAAAGGTGAATGATTGAGCCATAGATCGTGTCCAAGGACTCCACAAGAGAAGGAACAAATGAAACATGTTCCTTATGCTAGTGCTGTTGGGAGCTTGATGTATGCTATGATGTGTACAAGACCCGACATATCTTATGTAGTTGGAATGGTGAGCAGATACCAATCCAATCCAGGTCAAGCACGTTGGAAAGCCGTTAAAAGAATACTAAGGTATCTAAAGGGGACTGCTGATTATACGTTGAGTTATTAAGGAAAGGATCTGCAACTCAAAGGCTATTCTGATGCTGATTGGAGAGGAGATTTAATGAAAGAAAATCTACCTCTGGATTTGTTTTTCTTACCGAATAATTGCACCATATGTTGGAGCAGTAAGAAACAAAAGTGTATAGCCTTGTCCACGATGGAAATTGAGTTCGTGGCATTATCAGCAGCAGTATAAGAAGATGTTTGGCTTAAGAGATTATTGGATCATTTAGGTGTTATTGGAAGTGCTGCAGATTTGTTATTAGTTAACTATGATAATCAAGTAGCAAAAGTGTACACTAAAGATCCAAATATCATGGCAAGACCAAACATATAGATACCAAGTATAATTTTGTCAAGGATATGGTTGCACGAAAGGATGTGAACTTAGAGTACATGCTACGCATAGAATGGTTGCAGATCCTATAACAAAGCCAATACCTAGAGATGTACTTTGTGGCCATGTGAAATCTCTAGGACTGCGTAGAGGTTGATGTACTGAATATTGTAATTTCCCTAAATGTTCACATTTGATGAATTTGTGTTTTCATCATTAATGTCTATGAATCTTTGTTTGATCTTTATGCATCTTAATACTTAGTGCATTACGTTAAGTTAGGAAAGTATGTCGGACAGATATGAGATTAGCCCACTCACACGGGTAATCGCCTCTATTTACTGTGTGATAAATAGAGATGAGACTGTTTTTAAGCTTATTATCTAGGTGATAATCGAGAGCTCAAGCTTAAAACACGTATGTCGCCTTAATTGGGTGTTAAGATGAGGACATAATCCTTACTATGTCCGAGAGTAAAATACCCCACATATTTTACTTTATCTCGTCTATGATGCCGATGTGAGTTCGATGAATTTAGTGAATGAGTAGATACGTGAACTCAAGTTAGACATTGGGTATGTCTGAACTATCATCGGTACGGTATTGAAAGGTGTAGACATACGCTCCATGGGAAAGGAGTTAATACCGTAATACGTATTTCATACTACGTATGCATGACGACGACCAATAAGAGTGGCAAAAGTTTGATCTCAACTTTTTATGTCGTGTGAGACTCTTGAGGAAAAGAGTTCCTCAATTTTTTAGTCCCCCTCATGACTCTTACTTATTCTCAAGATTTCTATTTAGTGTTTGCTATCTTAGGATGTTGCCAATGGTCATGATTTTGATGCGATCTAATGGGGCATTTCTAGAAAAGCAAGCTGAACTGAAATTGAGAGTTTGAAGGAAGAGGAAGATTGATTTTGGAGAATCACATTGTAGTTTTGTATTCACCGGTTAACCAATTATGACTGTTTTTGTGATAATCATAATTGTGAATACAATATATCATTGTTTGAAAGAGATCAAGAGAGATATAAATGTGATCGATCGATCTAGGGTACTGCATACTAAATCTACTTGGAGTGAAATGCCCATTATGAGCTGCTATATATTCCTAACAGATGTATGGCAACGAGCTCTCAAAGTATGCTGGTCGCACGGATTATTCACCGGTATGAATGTTGAAGAGAGGAAAAGAGGATTCTGTTCGCCCACCATGTTAAGAGAAAGTCTATGATGGATTTTTCTCTGATGAGGCTGAGTAGGGCCTGTCCACCCATGTTGGTTTTGTACCACCATGTGCGAGTGGGAGATGATGGATTTATGAGATGGGCCTGAGTTGGCCCGTCCGCCCAAGTTGGGCCCAAAAGCCCGGCCCACAGGAATAGGGCCCGTGGATGGGGGAAGGTATAAAAGGGAGGAGAGAGAGAGAGAGAGTGGC
Organism: Eucalyptus globulus; assembly: GCA_014182545.1. Lineage (NCBI taxonomy): Eukaryota > Viridiplantae > Streptophyta > Magnoliopsida > Myrtales > Myrtaceae > Eucalyptus > Eucalyptus globulus. The sequence continues at coordinate 17,048,431 of CM024727.1, read as the reverse complement.
ACCCTTTTGGCACAAATGAACGTACGCTTCTCTCCCGCGCGTTTTCTCTCCCGAAGAACAGTAGGCATACGGCTTCCAATTTCTTCCCTTCAAGGCTTCATCGACCGGATTCTCTTCCTCCATTGACGACGGTGTTTAATCTGTGGCTAACAAGGTACGCTCGACTCCGTGGTGTGCTTTACGATCGGTGATACGTGTAATTCCCGGGCTTCGTCTTCCGCATTGGTTTAGGGGTTCGATTTAGTGTCGAATCCGGTTTTCGGGGATCAGTCATTCCCAACAATAAGATTATTGCTTGTGTGTGCGTGCGTGAGAGAGAGAGAGATGACGACTCACCAGAGAAAGTGATTCCAGTTCGGGAGTAATTTGATTTCGTTGCTTGATCTCAAGCTTCCTATCAAACAGAAAAATGTTAATCGATATCTGTAATGCAGAAAAGACGTGAGAGAAAACAAATCAAATAGGACGCATCAAGCACGAAGGACCGGCCCGAACTTACGGGTTGCAGGAACGGCGGCAGCCAAGAGGAACCAATAAAAGCCCAGATAACACACCGCCAGCCTCATGCAGATCTTCAAGGCCGTGCCCATTTTCCAAGTCAACTTCTTGATGAAAACTATATGGAGAAACTGAGGAGAGTGTCAACGGAAGAAAAGAAAGAGCACGTACAGGCGATCTTTATAGAGAGAGAGCACGTACAGGCGATCTTTATAGAGAGAGAGAGAGAGAGAGAGAGAGAGAGAGAGAGAGAGAGAATTGACGTCCGCCCAAGTCAACCACCGAATATAAAGCGTGCGCTGATCGAGTTCCCAACGAGGCCACAGCCTTCTCTCCGCTTGTTTTTCGTATCACAGTCAAGATATTAATCTTGGAGGAATATCCTGCCCACAGTAATGGCAAAAACTTAATTATTCTACTAAGGTTGGACGTACTTTCATTAGTAACTGCTCATCAACATGCCAGTACTGTAGAAATTTAAACAAGAAGAGAATCCTGAAAAAGTTAATGTATGCATTTACTGAGGAAATCTCCACAAGAAATCCTCAAAAAGTGCATCCTTGATTCGCTTCTCATTAGGGTTTCTACTATAATGGTAGGTTGACATTCCATGAATAGTCATAACACCTATCGATCAATACATAAATGGAAGTAAATCCTAGAATTTGTGTCATATTTTAATTTCTTAATATACATCTTGCGTCTATTTGGATCATTCATTGCCATCAAAGTATCTAACTACAATGACTAGGCATTAACATTAGTTATCGCGACCCGGACACGGGGTAGTATGAAGAGATGACAGGGCAGGTTGCACCTTGGCACATATCTCTCGTTCCACATCGCTTAAGGAAGAATCCTAGGCTGGCTTATAAGATTTTGGGTTCTCTAATTGTACATACGTGTTTTCTTGGAGTAGTATGGGTTGCCCTAATAATAACAAAATTGCGGATGATTTTAATGTCCACAACGAATAATATGTGTATAGTGGCGCACCTAGGGCATTACAAAAGGAGTCAAGAAAACCTCAAATAACACACCACCAGTCTCTTGAAGATCTTGAACGCCATGCCCATTTTCAAAGTCAAGTTCTTATTGAAAATTATATGGAGAAACAGAGGAGGGTGTCAATAGAAGTACATAATGAGAAGGAGATCTTTGTGTATATAGAGAATCAGTCTTAGGGGAAATTCCTGCCCGAATAATGACAAAACTTATTTATTGCACCAACTTTGGACGCACGTTTATTAGTAAAGTTTGTTAGCAAAAGCATCAAGGGTCCAAGCGGTACCCCGATTCAAAGATAGATTAATCTTGGTGAAAATTCTTGACCATATAATGACACAACTTATTTATTGCACCAAGTTTGGACGTACTTTCATTAGTAAAATTTGTTAGTAAAGCTTGTTGACAGAGAGTAGGAGATCAAATCATATATGGTCTTGATCTTATCGACCTGCCATTACCTTAGAAATCCAAACAAGAAGTGAATTCTGAAGAAGTTAATGTACGTCATTTTTGTAGAAACACTAACAAGATGAACCCAAAAAAAGGTAATATAGAAGCCCAAATAAGAGAGAAAATATTGCATATGACTCCGATGCCACATCATCCTTGCCACAGTCCATTCACACGGCGACATGTCTAATGCGGGGCCCACTTCTCTCTCTCTCTTCCTCTCTCTCACTCCCTCTTGACTTTCTCTCTCCAACTCCCTCTGCAATTCCTTATCTCCTCTATGGACTCCAAAATCATAAAATGTTGGAGTGCCTCTTGGGGAAATTTGATTGTTGATAAAGATGGACAAGTAGTAATATATCCTTGATGCATTGATGGTGATCACTTTGAGTTTAGAACAAATATACTTCCAAGATATACATCAAAATTATAGAAAAACGAGTTTAACAATTACTCAATTTTTCTATTGGAATTTCACCTTGACTGTGTTAAACTTGTGTGTGTGAAGAGAATAAGAGAGATCTTTGAAGAAAAAGTTGTTATGAACAGATATGGTTATAATAAATAATGTATGATTTGGTATCTATTCACAGACAGCCAATCAACACATCTTTTGCGAATAAGTTTCTTATCCCCAACTATCATCACTTTGCATGTCAAGAATAACTTTCTTTCATGACCATCAATAACCTCTTTTAAGGACCAAGATTCACATCTTTTCATAACAAAAAGTCGCGTTTTCTCTTAATCAAGAGTCACATCTCCTCTTGACCAAGAGACACATCTTTTATAATAACAAACTAATTCAATATCGCCTCCCAATGGCTTGTCCAAATCGAAATCACATCTTCTGTTCTTCACTAAGGAGATCAAGCCCAAATCTCATGATTGCCATGCCCATAGAGCTTGACCTCAAACTTAGAGCATGCGATAGTTGCCATGGTAGAGCTCAACCTTGAGCCTAGAGTTTGTGATAGCCATAGTAGCTTGAGTTTCAAGCACATAGACATGGACATTTTTTTTCCCTATTATGCTAGATCACTGCATCCATGACTTTTCTCCTATTTATGGCTATTAGATCCAACGACTTGTGCCCATGGACAGTTAGTTTGCAATCTCGCAGCTACAATGGCTATGGAGCTTGAGCTTGAGCCTAGAGTTCGAGGTCAAAGCAGCCATGGTCGCTTGAGCACAAGCTCGCAACCATGGTTGCCGTATCTCGAGCTCGCGACCTCAGTTACTTAAGGTCAAGCTTCATGGCCATAGTGGTCGCAAGCCTTGGGCTCAAGCTCCGCAGCAGTGGGGTGCAAGAAAAAAAGAAGAAAAGCAAGTGTAGCAAAGGAGAGAAAAGGACAAGAAGAGAGGGGAGAGACGGTGAGAGAGAGAGAGAGGGGGAGACCGTGACTGATAAGTGGTCCCACGTACGACACATATTGCAAGATGAATGGATTGATTTTTTACTGAGTTGGCATCAGAGTTCGACCTTATATTTTTTCCTAACAAGAAGTGATTCCTCCTGGGTTACTACAGTAATGGCTGATTGACATTCCATGAATAGTCATAACATCTATCAATCAATACATAAATGGAAGTAAATCTTAAAATTTGCCGAATATTTTAATTTGTTAATTTATCTTCTCCACTATCAGAATCAAAATATCTAATTATAATGACAAGATATTAATATCAATTGCCATGAACATTGATAATCTAGGATCGAAAGAATTTCGGTCTGTAACTTTATTTTGTGAGGATGAGTCGATTGTTCGAATAGACACTAAAAAGAGTGCATAATACGGATCAATTAAAATGTTTTATTCATTAAAGAAAAAGAATGGCCGCATCTATTGTCAACATCTAGTGGAATATTCTAAATGCAACATAAGGGTCTTCCCTAGAAGCGATATTTACGATCGATTTGAATTAGAATACTAAGATGAATTATGTCTTTCCTAATCTCGTTTTATCTCTTGACTATAGCTAACTATGGATGAACGAGTTAGTGGAAATCTTAAGAGGATGACAGATGGAAGAAAGCGAACCCACCACCACCCACAAAACAAAGTGGGTCAAAATCGCTTTCGAGGCGATGGGCTAAAGACACTGAGATCGAAAGCATGTGCTTCGACGTCGTCTCATGTGAAAGTCAGACAAGATTTTCGGTTTGTAACTCTATTTTCGGAGGACGAGTCAATTGTTCGAAGAGGCACTAAAAAGAGTGCATAATAGGGATCAACTAAACTGTTTTATTCACTAAAGGAAAAAAAAAAAAAAAAATAGTCGCATCTATTGTCAATATCTGGTGGAATATTCTAAATGCAACATAAGGGTCTTCCCTGGAAACTATATTTACGATTGATTTGAATTAGAATGCTAAGTTGAATTATGTCTTTCCTAATCTCGATTATCGCTTGACTATAGCTAACTATGGATGAGTGAGTCAATGAAAATCATAAGAGGATGACAGAAGGTAGAGAGCGAACCCACCACCACCCACAAAACAAAGTGGGTCATCGTTGTCAACGCAATGGGCTAAAGACACTGAAATCAAAAGTGTTGGTAGTTTGTTTATAAAAAAAATGAAGAGGTGCCTTGTCCCACATCGAAAAGATGTGAGTACGCACATGAACGAGATTTTGCATTAGTCGACAATCATTATTTTTATTTATTGAAAATTTGGATTTATTTCTATAAAAATTAATTATAAATATTTTTGATCAAAAAAATTATAAATCTTGTTACAACAAAATGCAAATCAATGATATAAGTTACGATTATTTATTATTTATTTAATTCTGATTTTTTTTATGTCTTTTTAACGTAACCTTTAAGACGTACTTATTCATTTTGCAACATTTTCCAAAATGTTGCTTTTGTTCTTTTGCAACCTTTTGAAGGTTGCCTCTATTCGAAAGACAAAGATAAGTATGCTTGTTTTGAGATCAAACATATATCTTATTCCATTTTCGTCTTCTTTTGAAAGATTATATAGCCATTGTTTTCAATTGTTTTTCATGAGAGACCCTGGAGAAATACTAAAATCACTATCTAAGTATTCTCATTTGAGACTTTATTGTATCCCTGGAGGAAATTTGCCAAGTGACCATTAGCAATTTTGTGGACCAAATAAATCCTTAAAGAAAGTGACATCACGCCTCAAAGTCCAACTTGATTAATCTAAAGATCCGACTTAATTGTTTTACCCAATTTGAAACCATGTTTTTCTCAACAGAAAGCATGTGCTTTGATGTCGTCTTGTGTGAAAGTCGGACGAGGAAGGAATCTCTCTATCGACCCCCCATAAGCGTCACGATTGAGTTCGGACTCGGTAAGTTCTCAAATTTGACTCGGACGAGTTTTCGCTATAGCCGATTGGTTAACTTCGACCACTGTATAATACTTTCAATCGACCATCCATATTCAAATTTGATTTGCATTTGGTTTTGGCTTGTGTGGAAGGTTACACACGATCCAAGTGGTTTGTGATATATTTAGAGAAGTTGTAATATAAATTTTTGGTTTTCCAAGCCGTTAGCAAAGAACCCAAATTGCTGCACACAAAAGAACTATAATTTAGTCGAGAAGTTAGGATCTACTATCACATAACCGAAGAACGGATGTAGATTCAGAAGGTGAAGAAGAGGTCGTTATGAGATGGCAGGCTTGTAAATGCTTGTTTGTTACTGTGTATAAAACAACAACGACATATTGATCATTTCACCAAAGTCCCAACATTCCGTATAATCATACAAGTTGAAATGACTCAACAGAATGATTATTGTAAAACGCCTCTTACTTATATATATTACCTACATCAACATCGATCTCTTACCTTTTCTTATGCTGAGAAAATAACCACATAACATCACATCTACCGATATTTCATATGATCATGCGAGTCGAGATGGCTCCATGATATGATTAATTTAACACGCCTCTTGTTCATATATGTGATCTGGATTGGAAACGACTAACTTCGATGTCGGCACGTTTTGCAATGACGAGGGACAATGATAGAAGCCAGTTCGAGGGAAATCCTTGTTCGTTGTCCTTAACTTGAACCTCCAAATCCCAACCTTTCCTATAAATTCATCCATCTGTCTCCTCACATGACAAAAAGACATTATCTATTGTTTTCCAGGAGCAAGTAAGTGAACGATAAATGCCATTATGGTGTCAATGGGTTGGAACTGGGGGTGGGTCATGACGAGGATTATGGCCTGTTCCTGGATAGTCGTTTTTCTCCACGTCCATTCGTCTCTCCACTTCGTGTGTCGCTCCACCTTCGATCAGCTCCACACCATCCTATGCATCATAATCATCATCAACAGCAACGGATCTTCATCAGGAACTTTTTAAATGTTTTTGTAGAAAGGAAACTGTAACAACCCAGTTCAACAAAGGTAGGCAGTGGCCAGTGAGGTCAGAGGGTTTGGACAATGAGAACTCCCGACAAGTTTCTAGGATGGCAAATAGAATATGAATGAATCGAACTATATACCAAATAAGAGGAGAACGATTCTGAGATATATGTATATATATATATATATATGAAAACTGAAATCAATTTACAAAGGTGTCTTTTGACGTAATGGCAAACTTTGTTTTGGAACTTCGAAGTTAAGTAAGCCTAGACTAGAGCACTATCAAGATGGGTGATCTCCTAAGAAAGTGCCTAGCTGTATACCAAAGGACAAAATCATGAGGCTCAATATGAAATGAGTTAAAATGAACAATACATTGAGTGTGTTAATCTAGGAATGTCACAATATAGTATCAAAATGGGATCCCTCTAGTAGATACGTAGTTCGGGGTTTGGGGCAGATTAGGCGGAAGTTGATGAGCCTATAACGACCCGATCCAACAAGGGTGAGGAGTGATTGTGGTTGCTGGGGTCTGAGGGCTTGGAGGAGGAGGAGCTCCTGGCAAGTTTCTAGTATAGTGAAGGAGATAGGAATGAATAGGAGAGAATGATTTTGAGATGTGTGCGCGCGCGCGCGCAAATTAGAATTAACTTGCGGATACGCCTTTTGATGTAACGACAAGTTTTGTTTTGCAATTCCAAAATTTAGTGAGTACGAGTTAGAGCACAACTAGAATGGGCAACCTCATGGGAAAGTATATGTCAAAGACAAAACCATGAGACTTGGTATGAGATGAGTGAAAGTAGAATTGGTGACTTCATGGGAAAGTGTACATCAAAGGAGAAAACTATGGGCTCAAAAAGGGATGGCCAAAACGGATAATATTTTTCAGATGAGTTAATTTAAGGATATCGCAAAAACAAGACTGAACGAACCCAAAATCAACTTCTGTGACAGCAATTTGTAAGACTACTACAAAAACCTAACCTCCCCTAGACATGATGAAACTGCAATCTATCCTCAGTCAGAGAGAATGTCATATAGGATTAATAAGAACAGATCAGGAAATGGCCCGTCAATGGATACATAGTCCAGACAGAAGACCAATATCCAGAAATGATGATCGAGTGCCTGTCAAAGCTCCATCGGAAGTCATTGCGAAGTATAAGACCATCACTTGCTCCCGTGTGAGCATGCGTGAGAGAGAGAGACTCACCAGAGAAAGTGATTTAAATTCCGGGAGTGATTTGATTTCGTTGCTCGAGCTCAAGCTTCCTATCCAACAAAATGAAAATCAATAAATGTAATATGGAAAAGACGTGAGAAAAACAAATCAAATAGGACGCATCAAACACGAAGGACCGGCTCGCTTACGGGTTGCAGGAATGGCAGCAGCTAAGAGGAACCAAGAAATGCCCAGATAACACACCGCCAGCCTCACGAAGATTTTGAACGCCATGGCCATCTTCCAAGTCAACTTCTTTGTGAAAACCATATGGAAAGTGGAAGTAAAGACAGAGAAAGTACAGGCGATATATATATATATATATATAGAGAGAGAGAGAGAGAGAGAGAGAGTTGATGTCCACCCAAGTCAACTGGAATGTGAAGTCTGTGCTGATCGTGCTGATCGAGTTCCCACTGAAGATAGAGAGAGAGAGAGAGAGAGAGAGAGAGAGAGAGAGAGAGAGTTGATGTCCAGCCAAGTCAACTACGGAATGTGAAGTCTGTGCTGATCGAGTTCCCACTAAGGCCATCTCCACTGTCTTTTTTTTTTTTTTTGGTAAAAATTGTCTTTTCGTATCACAGTCAGCATTATTCTTGTAGGATTCCTACCCACAATAAAAGCAGATATTTAATTATTGCACTGAGTTTTTTTTTTTTTTTTGGTAAAGTTTATTGCACTGAGTTTGGACGTACTTCCACTAGTAAAGTTCGGTGGCAGAGAGGAGAAGATCGATCACCATCTTATCAACCAACTATTACTGTAGACCCAAACAAGAAGTGGACGCTGAAGAAGTTAATGTATGTCATTATCGAAGAAACCCTAATGGCAAGTTGACAACATGAATGGTCATAACATCTGTCAATCAATACATAAATGGAAGTAAATTATAAAATTTGCAGGATATTTTAGTTTGTCAATTTAGATCTTCCGTTATTTGAATTATTCATTGCCGCAATCAAAGTATATAATTACAACCTACGAAGCATTAGTATCACACGCTGCAAACACCGGTAATCCATGGTCTAAGAATTTTAGTTTGTAATTCACAAAGATGAATCGATTGCGATGTTCGAATAGACATTAAAACGAGTGCATATTGCGGATCAATTGAACTGTTATATTCATAAAACAACATTGCCGTATGTAATGTCAACATCCCGTGGAATACTCTAAATGCATAGTTTTTAGGCAATACTCCAACATAGGGGTCTATCTCGAAAGTGACATTTTTGATTGATTTAAGTTAGAGTGCTAAGTTGAATTATGTCTTTTCTAATCTCGATTATCGTAAGAGGATGACAGAAGGAAGAGAGCCAACCTACCACCACCCACAAATACAAAGTGGGTCGAGTTACTTTCAACGCCATGGGCTAAAGACACCACTATCGAAAGCACGGGTTCCAATGTCGCAACGTGCAAAAGTCACATTTGAGTTGGACTCGATGGTGAGATAATGGTAAAACCGAATTAGAAGAGAAACTTGCCATGGGAAACAGGGATCATTCTCTAAAAGGGTGGTCAATTTAGTCCTATATGGCTAGTTTTAGTCCTCAGCCTTTTGATGATTTTCTAATGTAATTTTTTGATCAATTTTAACTGAAAATCACTGATAAGAATGTTGAGCATTCTACATGGAAGAACAATGAGGTTTTGTGGCCTCTTGCCTAGTGGTTAGTGAGGTTGCAGCTGATAGAGGAAAATAAGGAAAAAATTAAGAAGGAAAAAGAAAAGCACAAAGATAAAAAATAAAAATAAAAATAAAAATCAGAATTTAAAAAAAAAAATGCAAAATTGTCCACATCAACGTTGTCTTTGCCACATAAGATGGCTAGTGTCCACGTTAACAATTTTCAATCAAAGTTGATGGGAATGACTATATGGGCAAATCAATCTAAACCGATTATATTGAAAAGTTTAAGATTAAATTAGCTGCCACACAATAGTTTTAAAATCTTTTGCAAAATTTTCCCAATGGAAAAGAAACGTCAAACTTTGACCATTGATAAAATAGATAAAAGGAATACACCAACTCAGATTTTGTTCTTTTAAGTATTCATCCATGACAAAAATTAACAATTAAGCGTCGGTTCTCATTCGTAAGACCTGAAGAATGAATCTAATAAACTAAACTGAGTTTCCTAGTAAGGTGAGACCCTACGCCCTTCGTTTACTTCGACCATTGTTTAATGCTTTCTATCGACCTTTCAAGATCAAATTTGATGCAATTAGTTTTGGTTTGTGTTGGAAGGTTGCACGCAGTCCGTGTGGTTCGCAAGATATTTAGAGAAGTTGTAATACGAACTTTTGGTGGTACGAGCCGTCAGCAAAGAACAAAAATTGCTACATAACGGTAGGACACAAGAGAACTATAATTTAGTCGAGATGTTAACCTCTGCTAATCCCATAACCATAGTATGGACGTAGTTTGAGAAGGTGAAGAAGGGTCAATACGAGATGGCACACTAGTAGATGCTTGTTTGTTATTATGCATATAACATTAATGACATAATAATCATTTCACCAAATCACCGCATGATGTCACGTCTAATTAAATCTCGAATTCCATATGATCATATGAGTCGAACCACTTCACGGTATGATTATTTTAACAAGCTTCTTATTTATATATGTATTCAGTATGTATGTGATTTGGATTGTGACCGACTAACTTCAAAGTCAACGCGTTCTCCGACGACAAGGGACAATTAAAGAAGCCTATTTGAAAGATTCCTTATTCTTTGTTGGTAATTTGAAATTAAAAATAGCGATCGACCCATGTTCAATGAATCACATCTGCGTTCTAGCTAGTGATTGTATTAGAGACAGTCCACACAAACATAAGCTTCTCTTACATGAATATTGCGCATCGTGCAGGCACAACCAAAAGAAAAGAACCTCCAAATCCAACCTCTCCTACAATAAATACATCCCGCGATCTCTTTACAATGACAGAAAGACACTACTTATTGTATTCCGGGAGCAACTAAATGAATGACGAATTCCATTATGGTGTCAAGGGGAAGAGGACGGGGGTGGCTCGTGACGAGGATTAGCGCCTGGGTCTGCATAGTCGTTGATCTCTATGTCCATCCTTCCCTTCACTACATGAGTCCTTCCTGATTCCATCAACTCCACACCATCCTACGCATCATCATCATCATCAACAGCAACCGGATATTTATCAGAAACTTTTCGAGGTTTTTGTAAAGAAAAGACGAGACTGTACGACCCCGTAATCACTTTTTGTGCGAGCACGTTTTAAGACTACTACAAAACACTTACCTACCCTAAAGATAAGATTGCAATCGACCCTCAGCCACTCTTCTTAGGAATAGATTAGGACACGGTCCGTTAGCAGATACACAGTCCAGCAGAAGATTAATCTCCAGAAATGACGATCAGATGATCGCCAAAGCTCCATCGGAAGCCGTTTACGACGTATCGGATTATCGTGTGCGGGCGTAAGAGAGGGAGAGAGAGAGAGAGATGGCGACTCACCAGAGAAAGTGATTGCAGTTGCGGGAGTGATTTGATTTCGTTGCCCGACCTCAAGATTCCTATCCGACAGAAAATGAAAATCGATACCCAAGATTCGGAAAAGACGTGAGAAGAAACGAATCAGAATAGGACGCATCAAACACGAAGGACCGGCTCAAGCTTACGGGTGGCGGGAACGGCAGCAGCCAAGAGGAACCAAGAAAAGCCCAGATAACACACCGCCAGCCTCATGAAGATCTTGAACGCCATGCCCATCTTCGAAGTCGAGTTCTCGATGAAAAACAATATAAAAAAAAACCCAGACGGCTGTCAATGGAAAGTAAAGACAGCAAGTTCAGGCGACCTTTATGGAGAGAGAGAGAGAGAGAGAGAAGGAATTGATGTCCACCTAGGTCAACAAACGGAATATAAGTGTGTGCTGATCGAGTTCCCACTAAGGCCACAGCCTTATCTCCGCTTGTCTTTTCGTATCACAGTCAGATACTGTTCTTCGAAGGTAACTCCGGCCCACAATAATGGCGAAAAACCTAAATCATTGCACCAGGTTTACACGTACTTTCCTCGGAAAAGTTTGGTGACAGAGAGGAGGAGATCAGATCAACGCGACGTCAGCGTGAGATCCTGATCTTATCAATCTGCCATTACTATAGTGGCCCTAATAAGAAGAGAATCCTGAAAAAAAATTAATGTAAATCCCAATTCCTTGAATAATCATCATATCCATCAATCAATACATAAAAATATAATCAAAGCCTAAGCTTTGTCTGATATTTTCATTCATAAATAAAAAGTCAAGAATAAACAAACATTGCCGCATGTCTTGTCAACATCCAACAGAATATTCCACATGCATAATTTTTAGGTAATACTCCAAAATTAGGTTGTGCCCCATAAAGGCGAAAGCGAAGTTGAGATTAATTTATATTAGAATACTAAAGTCGAATTACTTCCTTCCCGATTTCAATCATTGCTTTAGTGCCCCCCCCTAGCTGATTATAAATGACTTAGTCAATCGAAATAATGAGAGGAGGACAGAGGGAAGGAGAGCGAGGGAACCGGCCACCACCACGCGCGAACGAAGTGGGGCCAAGTCACTTTCAACGAGATGAGGGCTACAGCCACTAAAGATTGGAATTGAGTGTATTTTGTTTCGACGTCCTGTCGTGTCAAAGTCAAACGAGGAAGGAGCCTTCGGACAGTTCGCTTCCCACTCACGGGTTTAACGTTTTGAGTCCGGAGTGGGCGGCGGAGAGGGGTAGGGAAGGCTTTCAACAATTGGCAAAATCGATCTAGAAGGTGAACAGAGGAGAAAACATTGGGTGCACTAGTTGTGCTCAGTCAGCAAAATAACAATTCCATTAGCTGATAAAAAAATGTCCAGTGAGGCCCACATTTCAGATTTTTTTTTTTAATTTCTTTTCTCAATCAATTTCTTTCTTCCGTAAATCTCTCCGTCTCCCTTCTCCATCTCTCTCTCCGTCTCTTTCCTTCAGAAACAAAGGCAGATAACTTAGTGTTTACGGAAGTCGGCCTTTCCTTCACCAAGATCTTGGCCTCCATCGACTGGCCGGCGACAGAGTATTCAACAGAGACCCGCGATCTTTGTGCAGGGGGAGAAAGGCGGCAGTGCAATGGAGGTCAAGCATCTCGCCGCGGAGCTTATGGGGCTTGGTGTCTATGAGGGCTAGCTCGTAGAGAGGTCTTGGGTAGGGGTGTCAAAAACCAAACCGAAAACTGAATCGAAAAACCGATTTTTCGGTTTTTCGATTCGGTTTTCATTCGATTTGATTCTCATTGAAAAGTGAATTTTTTTTTTTATCGGTTAATCGAACTGAACGGAACCAAAAAACCGATAAAAGCTTATTTCTTGGAAATACAACGGAAAAAAAAACGAAAAAAAAAAACAAATACAAAAACCGAAAATTAAAAGTTGAAAATCAAAATGAAAAAATCGAACCGAACCCAATTCAACGTGGTTCGGTTGGAAGTTTTTCTAACGATTCGGTTTGATTTGATTTTTAAAAAAAAATCGAACCGAATCGTTAACATCCCTAGTCCTGGGTGAGGATGGTTTAGACGATGGCCACGCCAATGTCGTTGACCCCAATGACGGCGATCTTGGTATGGTCCCGGGAGGGTGACGGCTGCGGGGTGTTCTGGATTGGTGAGGTAGGAAGAAGAAAGAGGATCACGGATGAGCGTTTGAATTTGAGGTTTGGACGACAATCTTTGTGCATCTGCTGTTGTGAATTTGAGGGTTGACCGAGAGGATAGAGGATGAGTGTAGATGGAGGTAAGGCGCGTTTGGGAAGGTTTTTGGAAAAAGTCTTTGGGGAAATGTAAATACTATTGAATTAAATGAGTTTTTCAAAAGAATTTTTGAAAATGCAAATTGTGTTTAGTAAATTATATTATAAAAGTTCATTGTGAAGTACTTTTGAGTAAAATAGTATTTGGAGAAATTATATTTTAAAAAAATTATATTATTAAAAGTACAAAAAAAGAAGAGTTGGCCGGCCAAGGACAAGTAGTCACTAGTGAGAAGCAGGCAGTCCGGCAAAGGTAAGTGGTCCAGCGAGCGTTGTAATGATTAGATTTGGTTGCTGTGACTCTCGCCAGAAAGTCGCACAGATCTGGTTGTTGCGACCTTTGTTGGAGGGTCGCTCGACTAGTCGCACCGTGACCTCCGTTGGGGCTGCGCGACCCTAAGGCGAGGGTCGGGGCAACCGATTCTATGACTAGATGGATCACGCGAAGGTCGCAACCTCCGGTGACCTCGCGATCTGCGTCACGCAACCCTTGCTGGAGGGTCGTGTGGTCGTGGCAAAGGTCGCGGTGGGTCGCGCACAACCACATCCGATCACAACCAGATTTGCGACCAGATGGATCATGTGACCTGAGGGTCGCGACCTTCATGGCGACCTCGCGATTTGGGTCGCGCGACTCTCGCCAAAGGGTCTTGTGGCCATGGTGAAGGTAGCGACAAAAAATTAGTTTGAAGTAAACTAATCATATGTGTACTAATTTGAGATTTTTAAGGATATTAACCATTTATTTATTGCAAAGATTGTGGAGGCCCTCTTTTTCGGCTGAGGCAAATCCCTAATCTCCGACTTCGCTTGCAGCCCGCGCGAGATCAAAGAAAATAAAGGACTCATGCCACTTTCTTTTGGCTTCCGCCTTCTCCGCACGGACATAGGATTAATGGGGGAACAAAATTCGAACGCATCACAAAGTCTGCCCTGCACTTTGTTTATTCAGCCAAACTAATGCGTATTTGCCCAATATGTCTAACATATTCAAATTTGAGACATATTTTAATAGGTAGTGGCGTGATTGAGTTGCGGCAGAGATAAACACGTTGGGGGTGAGAGCTGAGGATTTCTTCCTTTTTTTTTTCTTTTTATCTTTTTTTTTTTATGTCCCCAAATGTAAGCTTCCTACGAGGTACATTTCTAATGGAAAGTCTTCCTAAAGTGAGGTGAGTGGAGATCCACCCAACTAATCAATACCGATTGACGAAAAAGAAAAACCCTTAAAACGTCGTTGTCCGGGAGCGGAGAGGGGAGAAGACTTCGTGGAATGATGGAACTAAAGCATCATGGGCCGAGAAAGGAAGGCGACTTTTGGGCCTGGCTTAGAGCGTCGAAACCCATCAATGCAAGCCGAAGATAAGCTCCACGGTCGTTGATTGGTCAATTTTCATGCCAGCAGAATCAAGAGGATTCGTCATTCTTGGAACATCAATTCGTTTTGCTAGAGAGACGCGATGGATGTGGTTCGTTAACCTATCAACTAATCTCGAGAAAATTGTCTATAAAAATACTAAATCTATTGTATAGCCGCCAATTCGATCTTAAACTTTCCAATTTGACTAATGTAGTCAATAACCTTTTGATGATTTTCCAATATAGTCCGTCGGAGCAATTTAAATTAGAAGTCATTAACGTGGCGATCCAATCAGTCCACGTTGTTGTATGTGGCACGACTGGATTTTTTTTCAAAAAGCTAAAAGATTTTTTCATTTAACTTTGCCCTCGCCAAAATATCTAAATTTCAATTTTACCCTCGCCACTTTCATTGTGCGGGCTCGCACGACATCGTCAACAAGGTCAACAGTCAAATCCGGCACCGACAAGTCTCACCCGAGGACACTCGACCTCCGGTGCCTAAGTCGTGGCCTTTAGGCACATCTAGGCAAAGTTTCCTTTGTTAAATTAATATTTACATTTTATATCAAATGCAATAATGTTTACCAAAACACTATATGAATTTCATCATAACCATTTAACTTAAACCCTTTGCATTTATGTGAATAGGTATTTTCCAAAACCCTTTTTTTCAGATATTTTATTTTTAGCCTGATTCAATCTGATTTGCTCAATTGCAAATACATTTGCAATATTCTCTCTTTTGTTCAAACATCTTTTTAATCGGTTATGTGTGACATCCCTAATTTCATGACTGAGCTGGTAGTAAGACTTTTACTACACATCACCACAATCATGAGAATTGATTATCTATATCGATATCCTATTTCTACAAATCATGAGTGATATTTAACAATATATTATGACTATCATATGAATTTGTCGGGGCTTTGGCGACCGTGTAATTCATGATTGAGCTCATGGAATTATTGGTCAAGTCACTAATTCGATCATAATAAATCTAATTGAAATTTTCTTTGCGTTTCATTCTTGATTATAATCTCAGAAGATATCATACAAAGTCACGATTAGATGTATAAAACATTAATCTTATATATATATATATATGAATTTGTCAGTTTTGGCGACTGTGTAATTCGATCATTCTATCTCACCATATCCTGATTGAGCAAAGGTCATGGAATTATTGGTCAAGTCACTAATTCGATCATATACCTAAATCTGATTGACATGTATTTTCTTTAAGATGTGAACCATTCATTCTCGATTATAATATCAGCTGAAGATATCAATACAAAGTCACGATTAGATCGTATAAAAAATTAATCTTATATATATAAAACAAGAAGACATATTTCATATTACGCGCGCATGTGGTCACGTATGTGAACAAATTATGACCATAAAGTACAAAGATGGTTCGATAAAGCATCAATATGTGTACTTGTGAACCACAGCCATTCAACATACAAGTCAGCATCATGCCTCGAGTCTAAGGATTTTACACCAAATCAAAGCATGAACGATCAAATATTGACATCGCTAAAAACTTTCATGTTGTCAATCGTTATATGTATGTTACGTTTAATGAACTTATCTGAGATAAGCACCTATGTTCTAGCTCAGATATCACAATACCTAATGACTTGTGACTCATCATCACCTTGAGTATCCAATATTGAATGGTGAAGCTCGAGAATATATCAATCTCAACAAAATCATCAATATCCTCTAAATGATTAATCGATCGGGAACTGTTTAAAAATTCAGCATAATTATAAATCCGTCACATATATTCTTAACACATTAAGAATATATTCAATCGCAACTAATCTTATAAATTCATTCATATAAATAAGACAATGAATGAATATTTATTTATAATACCTAACGTGTAACTATTACATGATTACTTTAAGACGCATAACTAACGTTAACAACTCAACTCAATGGACTCACTCATGCAGAATTGGCACCGACGTCCACCAAAATCTAAGAGTATGCATGCATATTGTAAGAGGTATGCATTTAATGAGGCGGAAGAAATGAGAGATGACAGGAAAAACAAGCATGTGGCCATGATGTTTGAAGATAACCACGAAACGAGGTGGAGCTGCCGTCTTCAAAGATCTTGTTTCTTCAATTTTCCACTCGCAGTTCAAAAATAAGAGCTTCCATGCGAGACCAAATCTTCTTCATTTATTTGCAGCAGGTTATGGGTCCCTTTATTTAAAATTTAATATCCTAAAAATCTCCAAACTAGTACACCTATAATAAATATACCCCAAATTAATTTTTTAATCACAAAAATTTTAAATTGGTATACTTGTGATAAATTGACCGCAAAAAATCCCAAACTAATATATTTGTGATAAATATACCATCCGTTAAATTAGATTAATGCCACAAAAAATCACAAAAATTGTTTAACTGTGACGATCAAAGAATAAAATCTCAAACTAATATACCAATTAGTTGTCACGTGTCATCTAACTTAGAATTTAACAGTAAAATTTAACGGAATTAACATAGAGAAAATTTATCATAAGTGTATTAATTTTGTTAAAGGTGTACCAATTTTGGATTTTTGGTAATTAAAAATTAATTTATGATAAATTTATCATATGAATATCAATTTAGGATTTTTTTAGAGTATTAACCACTTATTTAATGCAAAGATTGTGGACGCCCTCTTTTCGGCTGAGGCAAATCTATCCTCTGATTTCGCTTGCAGCCCACGTGAGAGTCAAAGAAATTAAAGTACTCATGCTGCTTCCTTGGCTTTGCCTTCTACGCATGGAGACAGGATTAATGGGGGAACAAAATTCGAAAACATCACAAAGTCTGCCTTGAACTTTGTTCATTTGTCCAACGGACTCAAAATGGGGACATAACTTAACAGGTAGTGGCGCGATTGAGTTGCAGCGGCGACAAACACGGTGCGGGTGGGTGAGGGCTGAGGATTTCTTCTTCTTTTTTCCTTTTTTCCTTTTTTTTTTTTTTTTTTAATCTTTTATGTCCCCCAATGTAAACTTCCTATGAGGTACATTTCTAATGGAAAGTCTCCCCAAAGTGAGGTAGGCGGAGATCCACCCAACTAAGTAATACCGATTGACCAGAAAAAAAACCCTTAAAACGTCGTCGTCCGAGATGGGAGAACACTTCGTGGATTGACTGAACTAAAACATCATGGGCCGACGCCATGAAAGGAAGGCAACTTTTGGGCCTAAGCTTAGGGCATCGAAACCCATCAATATAAACCAAAGGTACGCCCCTTAGGGTCTTTGATTGGTCAATTTTCATGCCAGCAGAAATTAGGGGATTCGTGATTCTTGTAATCATAATTCATTTTGCTGGAGAGACGCGATGGATGTGGCTCGTTAACCTATCAACTAATCTTAAGAAATCAAAAAAAATACTAAATCTACTATATAGCTACCAATTCGATTTTAAACTTTCCAATTTAGTCAATGTGATGATTGACCTTTTGACGATTTTCCAATATAATTCATCTAGCCAAATTAAATTGGAAGTCGTTAATGTGGCGATCCAATTGACCGTAGTTATCTTATGTGGCATCACCAGCTTTTTTTCATTATGCTGAAAGATTTTTTTTCTTTCAACTTTGCCCTCGCCAAATTATCTAAATTTCTATTTTACCGTCACCATTTTCACTGTGTGGGCTACACAACATCACTAGCAAGGTCAATAGTCAAATCTGGTGCCAACAAGTCTCGCCCGAGGTCATGCGACCTCCGGTGCCTAAGTTGTGGCCTTCAGGCACGTCAAGGTGGGGTTTTCTTCAATAAATTTATATTTACATTTCATATCAAATGCACTAATGTTTACCCAAACACTATATGTATTTCATTACAACTATTTAACTTAAAATCCTTTGCATTTACATGAATAGGCATTTCGTAAAACCCTCCCAAATACACCCTTTGAGCCTCCACCTCCTTCACATTAAAAGAACATTAGGAATAACACATGAAATTTGACATACGCAAAAGCCACACAAGCGAAATAAAACATGGACATTACCTGATTCTTACAATATATTCAAACGTTCGACCCAAAAGTTTAAACCAATAAGTAGAAAGTGACGAAAATATAAAAATATTAGAAGAATTGTAATTGTTTTGCTCTACATTTGTACATGTACATAAGCCTATTTATAATACAAGAAAGATAAAATAAGAAAAATATATCGGATGGCATTTTCCAATTATATTGTCTAAATATCCAACGTTATGGTTTGATTGAATCAATTAGTCTGTAATCAGAATCAAAATCAAATCAAATCACTTCTTCAATGGAGAAATCACATGTACATAAGACCATATAAACTCAACGAACATGCCTAAGGGAGAATCGAGACATTCAGCCAAACCACGGAATTCACAATGCAGCCAAATCGTGCGAACGGGGCGGCTGCATTACAGTATAAATCTCCACCGTACGAAACGAGAATGGAGTACAATAATTAAGAGCCCGTTGGGTACACATGCATTTTGGCAAGGGCCAAGATCCGTACGTGGGTATGAAAAATAGTTAAAAATGGTCGATTTGCCGATGCTGCCGATGCGCAAGTGCGGTGCTCGCGCCTGTCTCTGCTCCACTTGCTCTGAATCTTTTTCATTTAACGCACCTGCTGCTGATATCATGATTGTTGGGATGCGTTTAGTGTTTGGTGGAGGAGCACCAGCAGCAGAACCAAAAAGCAACGTTCATATTTGCAGAGAAAGACATGCAGTATTCTCTGCTGCAGATCTCTGACAAGGCTTTTCCCCAAAAAGGAGGTTAAGAAAAGCGCAAGAGGCCAAATGAACAGAAACCCACGAAGAGAAAAGAGACGGCAGCATCTCCAGTCTGATCAAATTGCCCTTCTCGATCCACCTAATGGCAAATCGTGTCGATCGGATACCTCGTTAAGTTCGTGAGTGAGCCGGTCTGACCCGGTCCGATCATAGTCCTGAAGTCGAATTATAAGTAAAAAGGTTCATGATCGACTAATGACATTCCATTTTTTTCCTCTCCTTTTTGGGCTTTTACCAACGGTAATAGTCCACCAATTAATCATGAAAGTGAAAAAGTAAAAGAGGAGGAGAAGCGCATCTCCCCACGAGAATTCACGCAATTCCTATGCACTCCCTCGAAAGGAAAAGAACACTGAACACCCACCCACCTCCTCCCACCAACGAGCCTCGCGTGACCACCGCCGGGGCGTTACATTTACTCCAACCACTTCCGCCGCGATGGCATTTCCGTAAATCCAGCAATCGCGGTGGCTTAATTCGGGCCCCACACTGGGCACCAGGCTCGGGACGAGAGCGCCGACGTGGCGAGATCTGGTTGATTCCTGGTAGAGAATCTCGTTGTCGTCCGTCGGTCGTGGCTGACGTGTCACGCTCCTCTCTCTCTCCACTCTCTACCCCCGACCCCCCCGATTTAAACTCCCGGTCCCTCCCTCTCCTCCGACACTCTCATCACAACACCATCGCAACAGTCAAACGCCAAAGACCCACCAAATCTCTCTCTCTCTCTCTCTCTCTCTAGAACAGTTCAGTTCAGTTCCGAATCCGAATCCCAGTACAGGTCTCCGGTCGGAAAATGGCCGAACCGTGCGGCCGGAAGCTCGTCGTGGAGGTCTGCCACGCCAAGAACCTGATGCCCAAGGACGGCCAGGGCACCGCGAGCGCCTACGCCACCGTCGAGTTCGACGGCCAGAAGCAGCGGACGAAGACCAAGTTCCGGGACCTGAACCCGCAGTGGGACGAGCGGATGGAGTTCCCCGTCCACGACGCCGAGTCCATGCCCTCGCAGATGCTGGAGATCAACCTCTACAACGACAAGAAGAACGGCAAGCGCGGCACCTACCTGGGCAAAGTGAAGATCGCCGGGAGCGCCTTCGCCAAGTCCGGGTCGGAGGGGCTCCTCTACTACCCGCTGGAGAAGAGGAGCGTCTTTTCCCAGATCAGGGGCGAGCTCGGGCTCAAGGTCTTCTACGTCGACGAGGATCCCCCGGCCGCGGCGGCGGAGGCGGCACCGGATCCGCCGGCGGAGAAGGCGACGGAGCCGGAGAAGCCGCCGGAGGAGGCGGCCCCGAAGCCGGAGGAGAAGGAGGACAAGGGCGAAGCGGAGAAGCCTAAGGAGGCGGAGAAGAAGGAGGAGGAGAAGCCGGCGGAGGCGCCGCCGGAGAACTCGAAGGCAGAGGAGACTCCGGCGACAGCTCCGCCGGCGGCCACAGCGGAAGTGGAGAAACAACCGATCGCGCAGTCGGAGAAGCCAGCGCAGCAGCCGAAGGAGAGGCCGGAGAACGGGAAAGCGGCCGTAAACGACCTCGAGCTCCGATCTCTGTCGAGCGATCGGAACCGCCGGAGCACGTACGATCTGGTCGACACCATGCCGTTCCTCTACGTGCGCGTGGTCAAATCCAAGTGCGGAGACGCCGATTCGAAATCGCCGGCGTACGCCAAGCTCGTGATCGGCACGCACGCCGTGAAAACGAAGAGCCAGAGCGACGGCAAGGAATGGGATCAGGTCTTCGCGTTCGACAAAGAAGGATTGAACTCGACGCAGTTGGAGGTCTCCGTGTGGATCGAAGAGAAGAAGGAAGGCGATCAGGCGGCCGAGAGCTGCCTGGGAACGGTGTCGTTCGATCTGCAGGAGGTGCCGAAGCGGGTGCCGCCGGACAGCCCGCTTGCTCCCCAATGGTACACTCTCGAGTCGGAGAAGTCGCCGGCGGCGGCTGGAAATGACGTCATGCTCGCTGCGTGGTTCGGTACTCAGGCGGACGAGGCATTCCAGGAGGCCTGGCAGTCGGATTCCGGTGGGCTGATCCCGGAAACCCGGGCAAAGGTGTACCTGGCTCCGAAGCTGTGGTACCTGAGGCTAACGGTTATCCAGACCCAGGACCTGCAGTTATCCGAACCTAAGGTCAAGACTCCGGAGCTCTACGTGAAAGGTCAGCTCGGCGCGCAGCTGTTCAAGACAAACCGGACCACAGCCGGCTCACTGTCGTCCGGCTCGTCCAATCCGACGTGGAACGAGGATCTCGTGTTCGTCGCCGCCGAGCCGTTCGAGCCGTTCCTGGTGATCACGGTGGAGGACGCGACGCACGGCCGGCCCGTCGGCCAGGCCAAAGTGCACGTGCCGACCGTCGAGAGGCGGACGGACGATTGCACGGAGCCGAAGTCGAAGTGGTTCAACTTAGCCGGGGACGAGAGCAGGCCGTACACGGGGAGGATCCACGTGAGGGTGTGCCTGGAAGGCGGGTATCACGTGCTCGACGAGGCCGCTCATTTGACCAGCGACGTGCGCGCCTCCGGCGAAGCAGCTGGCTAAGGCGCCGATCGGCTTGCTCGAAGTCGGCGTCCGAGGAGCGACCAACCTGTTGCCGGTGAAGACCAAAGACGGAACGCGCGGTACCACCGACGCTTACGTGGTGGCCAAGTACGGGATCAAGTGGGTCCGGACCCGAACCATCCTCGACCGGTTTAACCCGCGGTGGAACGAGCAATACACATGGGACGTGTACGATCCGTGCACGGTGCTCACCATCGGCGTCTTCGACAACGGGAGGTACAAGCGCGACGACGACGGTAAACCCGGGAAAGATTTGAGAATTGGAAAGATACGCGTGCGGCTATCGACGCTCGACGCGAACCGCGTCTACATCAACTCGTACTCGCTGCCCGTGCTGCTTCCCGGCGGAGCCAAGAAGATGGGAGAGATCGAGATCGCCATACGGTTCTCGTGCTCGTCGTGGCTCAGCTTGATCCAAGCCTACACGACGCCGATGCTCCCTAGGATGCACTATGTGCGCCCGCTAGGCCCTGCCCGGCAAGACATGCTCCGGCACACGGCAATGCGGCTCGTGACGGCCAGGCTGGCCCGGTCCGAGCCGCCGCTCGGCCAGGAGGTGGTACAGTACGTGCTGGACTCGGACACGCACGTGTGGAGCATGCGGCGGAGCAAGGCCAACTGGTTCCGGGCCGTCAGCTGCCTGTCCCGCGTGGCGATGCTGGGCAGGTGGCTCGACGGGATCCGGACATGGGCCCACCCGCCGACCACCGTGCTCATGCACGTGCTGCTCCTGGCCGTCGTCCTGTGCCCGCACCTCATCCTCCCCACCGTGTTCATGTACGCCTTCCTGATCCTGATCCTCCGGTTCCGGTACCGCCACCGGGCGGTCCCGAACAGCATGGACCCACGGCTCTCTCACGCGGACATGGTGGGTCCCGACGAGCTCGACGAGGAGTTCGACGGGTTCCCGACGACGCGGCCGTCCGACGTGGTCCGCATCCGGTATGACCGGCTGCGGGCCCTGGCGGGCCGGGCCCAGACCCTCCTGGGTGACGTGGCGGCACAGGGGGAGCGGCTGGAGGCGCTCTTCAGCTGGCGGGACCCGCGGGCGACGGGGCTGTTCGTGGCCTTCTGCCTGGCGGCGTCGCTGGGTTTCTACGTGGTGCCGTTCAAGGTGTTCCTCCTCGGGTCCGGGTTCTACTACATGCGGCATCCCAGGTTCCGGGGCGACATGCCGTCGGTCCCCGTCAACTTCTTCCGGCGGTTGCCGTCGCTCTCCGATCAGATGCTCTAGTTGGACCGAACTACCTGTCGGGACACGTGCATCCCCCTCCGCGGGCTTAATTGTTTGAATTTATTCATTAATTCATTTATTTGACAATTCTTTTTTCGCTCTTTTAGGGGCTCGAAAATTCAAATTCGGGAGGAAAATAACGAGGAAATATTCGAAGTTTGGGTGAGAAAAAAAGTTGTTTTTTTTTTGGTAAAGTGGGTGGGGGAAATGTGACCGTTGCTGCTGCTGCTGTATGTGGTGGGGCCATATTACTACTTGCACCCCGAAATCTCGGGACGGGTATCGGGCTTGTTGCATTTGATTTACCCAAAAAGAAAAAAGGGCAAAAATGGATCTTTTCTATATTTTATTTTCTTCTCGTTTTTATTTTTTCCATGGGCAAGTGACCGTTGCGCGAGCGAGCCGACCAAGGTTCCTCCTCCTCTACTTTTCCTTCCTCTTTTCGTAGGCTGAGTCGAGATTTCTATTCGGTATCTAAAGAGTCCATGATGGAATTCGAAGGGTCAACTATATTTTTGGTCTTTAGTTCTGTTCCGGCGGATCCGAAAACTTTAACGAAATTGAAATTGAGAAGAATAAAATAATATCATATTTATGTGAAAACCTTTGCGAGAAAAATCATAGGGTTGGAGAAGCAAATTTCACTATAAAAATCAATAATTACAAAAGGTAACTCCAAAAAATTTAGATTTTTTGTCTCAACTTCTTATGTACCGGCAATGATCAAATTCAAAATAGGAAACCTCTTTTTAGGAAATCTTATCCAACTAAGAAAACCATTAAAGTAAGAAATCTATTCAAAATAAGAAATTTACTTGAAGTAAGAAACTTTTATTTTCGGGCTCAAACTTGAAACATATCTAACAATCTCCACATTGGTTCGACATTTGAGTCAAATTATAATCGCTTGGCTTAAATTCTACATAAACAACAAACAATATTCTCCTCTCATTAGAGTAAAACTAAATTGCATCAAATATTAACCAAATCCAAGCAATACTTGGTGATAGGTAAAAGCTTCATTAACATATCAGTAATATGGCCATCAACAAGAATGTCTCGAATAAAATGATATTGCACATCAATGTACTTTGTCCTTTCATGATATATATGATCTTTAGTAAAATATATATATGGCAATAGTCATACCATGATCCACACTAAACTCTCTAAATAAGCCTCTTAACTATATAGCCTCTTCAACTACTATACTCCGCTTCTTAGTAGACAAAGCTATTGTATGTTATAAAGTAGCTTTCCAACTAATTACACAACCTTTAATAGTAAAAGATGTATCCAGTCAAAGAGCTCCTTTTAAAGATGTATAATCAAAATCAACATATTCTTTCATAATGTCACCAATTTCCCCAAACTCTAAACCAAAATTAAAAGTACTTTTCAAATATCTCAAAATCCACTTCATAGCTTGCCAATGAACTTTTCTTGGGCATGATAAAATCTATTCACCATGATAATAATATGTGAAATATTGGGTTGGATACAAACTATAGCAAACATAAGGCTACCAACTGCATTAGAGTAGGAAATATGCAACATATATTCTATATCCTCATCCGTTTGTGGACATAATTTAGCTTATAATCTAAAATAAGCAACAAACGGAGTACTTACCGGTTGGCATATTTCATGCCAAAACGATCTGACACCATCTCAATGTAGCTTTTCTAGGAAAAATATAATTTTCCCATTTTTTGATCTCACTGAATTTCTATGCCTAGGATTTTCTTTGCCATAGCTATGTCCTTTGTCTCAAATTCAGCGCTCAATTGTGTCTTCAAATTCTATATATCAGATTTATCATTTGTTGCAATCAACATAGCATCAACATATGATAACAAATAAATAAAAAAGCTCCTTGGAAGTTTGAGTAAATATACATAGTTATCATATTTGCTCCTACAACAGCCAATTTGCGCCATAAACAAATCAAACCTTTTATACCACTATTTAGGTGATTGCTTCAAGCTGTATATAGACTTTTTTCAATAGACAAACATGATCTTCCTTACCTTCAAATTGAAAACTCTCCCGTTAACTCATATAGATTTTCTTTTCAAGTTCACCATGCAAGGAAATTGTTTTCACATCAAGCTGTTTCAACTCTAAATCATGCATAACAATTAATGCAAGAAAAATCCAAATAGAGTTGTGTTGAATAACAAATTGATAACACATCATTAAAATCAACTCCCTCAATCTAACTATATCCTTTAGCAACTAGAAAGCTTTGAATCTTATGTCTTCAACTCCAAGAATACCTTCCTTTCTTTTGTAAACCCATTAATAACCCACGATATTCTTTTCTTTTGGTGGCTTGACAAGCTCCCAAGTTTGATTATTTTTAAAGTATTCCATCTCTTCATCATGGCAACTAACTACTTTGTTGAATCTTTTGAAGAGACGGCTTCTTTATAGGTTTTAAACTAACTATACTGTATTAACTCTGCAACGAAAAGAACGTAAGCAACAAAATTTGAGAACCCATACATTTATGGAGATTTCACCGTCCTTTTTGGTCTATCTCTTGTAATAGAATACTATTCCTCTTCGGCTTCTTCAATTCAATATTATTAGTAGATAATTGAATTAGTTGTGAAGAAATTACTTCAAGCTCTACTTTCTCTGCAACACTTTCCACATTTTCCTCACAAGAAATAGATTATTTTTTCTTAGAATGAAGCATAATAGATTCATCAAAATTAACATCTCTACTAATAATAATCTTAGATGAATTAGCACACCAAAGTCTTTAACCTTTTACACCATAAGCATAATCAAGAAAGATACATTTTTTTTTACTGTAGTCTCTAATTTGCCTTCATTAACATGTTCATATGCTGGACACTTAAGTACTCACAGAGAAAAAATAATCAACAAATTTACCTGACCATCAAGTGTTTTGTACTCATTAGATGTGCAAGGAGAACGATTTATGAAATCAATCAGCTATATTGACTGCTTCAACCTAAAACTCTTTATCTAAACTAGCGTTAGACAATAGGTATCTAGTCGTTTTTAATAAGGTTCTATTCATGCATTCTATAATACCATTTTGTTGTCGTGTATTCACTGTCATATGAAGTCTCATCATACCTTCAACTTTACGAAACTCATTAAACTCACCTCTACAAAATTCCAGCCCATTATCTATTCTCAACTGCTTAATCTTTTTACCACTTTGCTTCTCAATTAATGTTTTCCATTGTTCAAATGTAACAAAAACATCACTTTTTGTTTTAGAAAATAAACCCCAACATTTCTTGAAAAATCATCAATAAAAGTGAGTAAATATCTCAAACCAAGTCCTTTTGAAAGAACTTTCACAGGCCCCCAAAGATTAGAGTAAATATAATTAAAAGTGTCATTTGTTGTGTGAATTTCTATCTTAAAACTGATCATTTGCTATTTTCCAAATCTTCTGACCACACAGATACCTCTCTTACTTAGCTCCTCCATCTCTCTAATACTCATATGGCATAATCTCATATGTCATAATTTAGTGTTGTCTAATTCTATCATAGCGGATGAGATAACAATTGAATCAGTAACTGTGGTGCCATGCAACTGATACAAAGTATCAATTTTCAGCCATTTCATCAATAGAATCGAACCTCTTATAATCTTCATAACTCCACCTTTAACTATAAACTTACAATTATTAGCATCAAGTGTACCTAAAGAGATGAGGTTTTTCTTCAAATCAGGATCGTGTTTGACATTATCCTGATTATCCATCGTACATCTTAATGTTGATAGTCTCAATTCCAACTGCTTTGCATTTAGTGTTGTTTTCCATTAGATTAACTCTACCATTAAATTTTTTGTACATGGAGAACCAGTCACGGTTAGGGCACATATAGCACGAACAACCCGAATCAAAATCTAATTATCACTGAGTTTGTCTTTATCATGTGCAACCAATAACCAATCTTTGTTTTCTTTTTTAGCAACACCAACTTAAGCGGGGTTTTTATTTCCTTTATTCTGCCTGATCTAGTAGTTCTGATTGTTCTGCCGATTTGTATTCCCTTGAATTTGCTAATTCATATTATTTTCTCTTTGTAGTTTTTCCTTCAGTTTCAGAGAATTTATCTTGATATGCCCCTTAGACTTACAATAGTTGCAAATTATATCCCTATGCTTTGATTTTGATTTGGACCTTCCACCGTTACTTCTCTCAACAGACTTTCCTCTAGCAACTAAACCAGCCCCATGATCATTATTGCATTCAAAAGTCGATTATGTATCTAGTTTTTGCTTATTTAGAAAACTAATCTTGATATCATCAATCGTTTCTCTACTAACAATCATGATTTCTCTAAAATTCTAAGAAGAAGGTAGTAAAACTAACAATAAGAGAGCTTGATCCTTATCATCAACCTTAACATCAATATTTCTTAGTTCAGAGGTAATATCATTGAATTTGGAAATATGGGATTTAAGAGAAGCACTTTTAGCCATACGAAGAGTAAAGAGTCATTGATTGAGCCTCAATCAATTAGTGAAGGATTTTGTCAAAAAAAAAAAAATGCTCTCCAATTTATTCCATAAACCTGCAGCTATTTTTTGATCTAATGTCTCATACAGAACATCATTCGTGAGGCACAACTGAATAGCAAACAAGGCTTTTTCATCCAATTTTGCTTATGTTTCATCTGACATGTTTTCTAGTTTCTTCCATTTTCCAAATAAGTTTTCTTCAAATTCCGCTGTGTAAGAATAGCCAACATACGAACTTGCCATAGGTTGAAATTGTCGTTCCCATCAAACTTCTTAATATCAAATCTTGTTGTTGAACTTAAAGCGATAACGAAAAGATTGAGAGGAAAAAAAAAACTCTAAGGCTTTAATACCATATTGTCGTGGTGGATACAAAAATTTTAATGAAATTGAAATTGAGAAGAATAAAGAACACCGGATTTATGTGGAAACCCTTGTGGGAGAAACCATAGGGGAAGAGAAACATAATCCACTATAGAAATTAAGAATTAGAAAAGGTAGTTCTAAGAAGTTTAGACTCTTTCTGTCTCAACTTCTTTTATATAAGCAAGAATCAAATCCAAAGTAGGAAATCTCTTTTTAGGAAACTTTCTCCAACTAGGAAAACCATTCAATTAGGAAACTAATTTAAAATAGATAACCTACTTGAATAAGGAAATTTTCCTTTTTAGACTCAAACTTGAGACATATCCATAGGTTCTAAGTCATCTATACCACGAAAAATCATAAATTAGAACATTTGTGACAAATTTATTCCAAATTTATTTTTTAATCAGAGAAAATCTCAAACCGATACACTTGTGACAAATTTACACTTCGTTAGTTTCGTTAAATTTTAATGTCAAATTGTTGAATTGAATAACATGATGTATTAATTTGGGATTTTACCCTACGTCTGTTACCAATATATCAATTTGTAGTTTTTTGTGATATTAATTTAATTCAACGAAAATTAACATTGAGTAAATTTATAGCAAATGTAATAATTCTGGATTTTTTTATGATAAATTTTTTTAGTTTAATGTAAATTTATCACAGATATATTAATTTGAAATACTTCATTATATTAACCAAAAAAAGAAGGAAAAAGAAACAGCAAAATCAAGCTTTGACCTTTGACTTTATTTTTTGTTTTCCAAGTGGCATCAACATCTGAATGGATCACACGGCCAGCTGGTTAGGCCGGCTAATCTCTCTGTCTTTGCTTGCTTTACAAGTTTTTTTTTTGGTCGAAGCTTGCTTTACAAGTTGGTACTATAAGTAATTGCACAAAGTCAGATTTGCGACAACGACTAGACAGTAAACACCACCCCATCATCGGACCCTATCTAACACGTTACGTAATGCCTTCACCTAAAATCCAACCTTCAAGCTGCGGAGATCGCTCCCGTAAAGCCAAAATCCAATCTCTCTCTCTCTCTATATGAACGTTGGTCGCGACAATTTGGATCTTTTTGTTGGTTTTGGCTTCGGGGAACATGGGGACAGGGCTTTTGTGCAATCGACGATTCGGGGGCGGAGACATGTACAGCTCCTCCGCTCGAGATTTCTTCGATTTTTCATATTGCTCCGCTGCCGGCGGCGGTCGTCGGAAGGGTGTTCGCGTATGCGTGCACGAGCTTCCCGTGGCTCCTGACCAGATGAGGATGGACCGAGAGTGTAACCGAAATTGAAGAGGAGGCAATGGATGAACGAAGGAAAGTACAAGCGGATTCGGCAATCGGCGGTGCGCCAAAAAGGGCCTTGCTCGTCGAATAGCCGCGAGGCCCATGACTAATTCCATGACAAGAGGCACGAGATTCACGAGGAAGAAAGAGGAGTTCGTAATGCATGACCTTTTTCCCTTTTCCCCTTTCTGTCGCTTGCTTTTTCCCCTTGTAAAGGAATACGTTCTCCCAAATTTGGCTCTCTCTTTTTAATTAAGATGTTCGGCTTATCCGGTATGTTTTCGTCGCGCACGGCATTGGCTCCACGGCGGCACGCACGGTGGGATTTGCCAGGCTCTACACATTAGGCGCACGGTCGCAATGGCCTAGAGAAAGTCCGCATCTTCGAAAAACATACACCCGTTTGCTTCTTGAGGGGTTGTTCTTGAAAGAGTCATCATCAATACTTAATTGGTCGATCCGTCAAAACATGTGGAAGAATATCTCTGTCTCTTCCAATGCCAGTAGCCATCCGACGCCAACCATTTAGGCAACATTTCCGAGACAAGTAGCCATCCGACGTCGACCCTTTGAGCAACACCTGAAAAGTACCGCGTCGTGGCGCGGAGAATTCGGAACTGGACTCTGCCTACCATCGGAGTCCGAAACGAGCGAAGTTGTCCGCTTCCTGAATGGGAAAAGTAAAGAGGTGGATCGATTCAGAGTGGCCGTTTTCCTTCGTGGGCAACCAAGAGGGGTACTAGAAAATCTACAATTGAAAGACGATGTTCAAGGAATCTTCAAATGAAGGAAGATCCGATCCAACTGGTTTTATCTGTCATTTTCTCCTCTCTTTTTTTGGAATCTACCCACTAATCTATACCTTCATAAGTGTCTGGCCCGTATGTTGGCCTAGGGAATAATGGTTACATTCGTGGTCCATGGTAATTTTACCTGGTCTAAATTAATCATTAGAATCAAGGAACTTGGACACGTTGGCCCCAGGGGAAAAAAAGAATAAAAAGAGGAAAAGAAAAAGAATAAAAAAGAGAATTTACGTAGGGACTGTACTTCCTCACAACAGAAAGCAAGAACTTGGACATTAGAATTTTACCTGGTCTAACTTGGACAAAAGAGAATTTTACCTGGTCTAAATTAATCATTAGAATCACGGAACTTGGACACGTTGGCCCCAGGGGAAAAAAAAAAAAAAGAGGAAAAGAAAAAGAATAAAAAAGAGAATTTACGTAGGGACTGTACTTCCTCACAACAGAAAGCAAGAACCGCACACCAGTCCAACCACGCACGCACGCGCGCGCTCTTCTCCCGATCTCAAAAGGGGAAGCTTGAACTGCTCTCCAGCTCTCTGTTCGCGCGAATTGTCACGAGCAGCATCGGGAGGGAAACGAGGCCTTCCGTCCCAAGCGAGCGCGAGCCGATCCGTCCTTCCGTCCGCCGCCGCAGAGACCCACCAAGAACCTTCACAGGCACGTTACACCCTTCATCATCATCGTCTTCTTCTTCTTCTTCATTATTTGATGGGGTGTTGGAAGAAATGAGGGATGAAGGCGCTCGCGATTCAAGGCTCGGTCTGGTTCTGGAATCTTGACTTGCTGTTGCGGGGAAGTCTTCCCCTTTGAACAGTAATCTGATTTGATGTTCTTGTACGGGAGAAGGTGGTGACTGCTTTTGGGTCAATGTGGTTTTGGTGAACCGCAAAGGCCAACATGCTAAAACCAATGCACTGTCATCAATTTTTTTAAGCGAAGATTGGTAGACGCTCCGAGATAAGCGTCACATGGCCGTATTGAAGAGCGCTCTTTTACCAAACTCCTTTCTTTTCTCATTTTGATTGCAGAAGAAGGCCCAAGAATTCAAGAAGGTTGGTCTTTCGATTTGACGCTCGGCAATCCTCATGGTACTCTCTCTCTCTCTCTCTACCCCCATCGAGTCTTGTCGAGTTCTGAAGCTCCTGCCATTGGCTGTTCATTGCTTGTGTTGCATCATCTTTGATCCGTTTCCGTCTCTGGGCATTTTCTTGTTTTCCATTATTTTGTTCTCTCTCTGCGAACAACATAACGTTGACCTTACAACTGTATAAGCAACTGATTGGGTGGGGTGCGATTGCAGGCGCAACCAACGCCGCGGGCACAACCAACGCCGCGGGCGCAACCCTCGGCGCCGGCGCCCCCGCCTCCGCCTCCGCCCCCGCCCCCGCCCCCGCCCCCGCCCCCGCGCTCGGCCCCGCCGGCGGGAACGCCGAACCAGGCCGCAGCGAGGGCCTCGCCATTCGTCCGGCGGCTCTTCGAGATCCTCTTCTACGCTCAACTGATCCTAGTGGCGATCTTGACCATAGTCCTCACGGTCCGCGGTCTCCTCTCGGCCGATCGCCACCACTTCCAGCCGGTGGAGTGGTACCCTCCGCTCCTCACCGCCGCGGCATTTGCCGGGATCGCTGCTTTCTCGTGGCACCTGTTCATCTTGAATAACCCCGCGAGAGCCTTGAAGGCGGCGTTCTGGCTGAGTCCCGTGTTGACTTGCGCATTCGGCGTGCTGCTTGTGATGATCGAGTCCCCAGTGGGTTTGGCCGCCGGAATAGTCGCGATCATTTCTGGGATCATACAGGCACTGTACGGCTGCTGGGTTAACCATCGATTTGCGTATGCTGGCAATATTCTATGGGTATCCACGGTCTTCCCACCCGATAACACGACCTTCTTGGTCGCGCTTTCCATCGTAGTCTCCGTCGCCTACTCCGGCTTCTTGGTGTGCGGGATTGGAGGAGCGACCACCACCGCCACCACCTGGGACGACATCTTCATCTTCATCATCTTGCTCCACTATACATGGACCATGCACGTCATCAAGAACTTGCTGCAGGCGACGATAGCTCGGGTCAAGTACATGAACTTTGGCTATGGGGTGAATGTGGACACTCGCGTGGCATCCTGCGACACGATGAAATACCTGATCGGGAGCGTCTCCATGGGTTCTGCCATGGTCCCGATCTTCGGGACGGTGCGAGGCTCTGCACGTGCGCTCAGCTCAATCGGAGGAGGGTCAGATGAATTCTTGTTCTCATGCACCGATTGCTACTCCGGCATTGCTTCGAGGCTGACTACATTAGGGAACAGATGGGGATTCGTCCATGTCGGAGCACTAAACCAAGGGTTTGTGCCGGCATCGAGGGATGCTTGGGAGGCTTTCGGTAGGGCCGGACTACGACCCTTGATCAACTCTGATCTGACCGGGGTCTTTTGCTTCTTCTGTGGCCTAACTGGAGGAGCAATATCTGCCCTAGCGGGCGGTTCCTGGGCAATAGCAGTTCACAAGGCTTACGCTACGGAGGTGTCCCTGTATGCTTTCTTGATTGGATATTTCATGGTAAGGTTACGCTAACTAATTTCAACTCCCGTCCTTAGCTTTGTCGATACATGGAAATGGTTATCTCAGTTTCTAACTTGGTTTGTGCGTTTCAGAGTCGAATATCAGTGGCATGGGCACAAGCATCTGTTTCAGCATACTATGTTGCTTATGCCGAGAACCCCAACAACGTTCGGTTCGACTCGACCATCCCAGCTCGCCTCAGAGAAATGCAGAGATATGGGCATTAAAGTACACTACTTGCAAGCGAACTGCTGCTTCATAGAGAGCTCGACATTCTTGTTAGGTCAGTAAAGAGTCTGTACAGCAAAACAATTCACAGGAGAACCATATTGGTGTTTCTTTAGTTTTTCTTTTCAGGACCTCTTGTTTTGTTCTTACCATTGCAAATACAAAAGCTTCAGCAGTACAATCACATTTGTTCTTCAATTACGGCTCAACAAAATCACCATGATTGAATTGCTAACTCTGTTTCTTAGTCAATTGTGTGCACCAATTGCATGAAGCAAAGGAACACGAAATAAAATGTCCATGAAGTCTGCAGTTTTATGACGAGAGTTATGGTGGACAAGATTTGGCAGAAGAGCCACAGGAGAAACAAACCATGCAGCTCAATTAGCTCCAAGATGACCTCGACCACCACATTCTGAGCACATTATATTGCCAGTTCCACCACAACCTGCATGAATGGCAACCCATTTGGGAATCAGGATTCATCTCATGAATAAATCAGTTAAACAACTGCCCGGGAGATTTTCTTTTAGATGCATTCCTCGAATCTATAGTCGGAAGGATGATCCCATCACAACATGGATGTGTCATGTATACAGAAGAGGAGCAAGTTTTAGGACATTAAATGGATTTCATCATATGGAAGAATGTCTTGAGCAAGTTCTAAAGCATACATTTGATTTGATCATATGGAAGGATGTCTTTAACAAAACCCTGTGGGAACTAGACGATAAGAGAGTAAGGACGTGACTCAACATTATCTCATATTGTGCCTTTGATAGACGGCATTCTCCAATGAGGAAACACTACTCAACTAGGAATACAGCATCATCGAGTGGCCATTTCTCAATGTCAAAGGCATCACAAAATTCATATCAGCTATACATAGCCAAGATGAACATCAAGAATCTCTCTCAGCACTATGGAAAGATATCCTTAGAAATTGCTCGAGTGGTCCGTTTGGATAAGGTGCGGAAAGAAAAGTGGGAGTGAAAATAGAAAACATTTTTAAATATTTCCTATTTCTTCTTCCCACAAATTCAAATTCCTTCACATTCCCACACTTCTCTTCCTTCCCAGAACTAAATATTCAAACCGAATAGAGAAGTCCAAGGATGGAGAGAAGTCCACATGTTTTAGAAAAAGAGAAGACTGTAACAAGTTATATTTAAATAGGAAATTTCAAAACAATTTGGCAGAAAAAGAGTTCTAAATAATGTGAATACAATTATTTATGAAATAGAAACATATTGGATGGATCTCAATCCAAAATTTTCTATCCCATTAATTCTCTACATTTGTTCTCTCAATGTAAAGAAATGTATGCTTCTTCTATTAAATCAACGTAAACAAAATATCTTGTATTTCTTTTAAATCTACCTAAACAAAGGAAAACTGTAGGGTCAACCAAAATACTGTCATGAAGTTTGCTATAGTAATTGAGTAAATTGTGTTTTTCTTTTAGAGTCGGCAGCTAAAACAGAGAGTGGATGTGGCTGCAAAATAGAAGAGAGAGAGTCATTGCAAGGATGTACACTTGCATAGAAAAAAGAAGAAGTCTTTGAATAGAAGGAAAAGAAAATGTTCCCTAGAAGCTAACTCTACTGGAACTCTCACTGGTGGGAAAGAATCTACGCTTGCATGCTCATTCTTTATTATCGACTAAGTTCACAAGTTTAAAACAATCAATAGCACTGAACAGGGAGCCACCAAATACACCAGCTATGCTTAACATGTGAAATGGGTGCAAGCCTAGGTCAGGAAACTAAGTCAAGTCCAGTTTGCAAGGAATGAATGTCGTCTCCCCCACCCCACCCCCCCCAAAAAAAAAAAAAAAAAAAATCCATCCCTGGAGAAGCCTAATGAGGCAGTGCACATCACTAATGATTCCAAAACAAAACCCAGACCAAGCTACAGATAGTGAAGAGCAGAGGACTGTAATAGATAAATATCCTGAGCTTCTGCTATCAGTATTGTCATTCAATCAAGAAATTCACCCACAGGATGACATCACATTGAATTAGAGTGGCAACCCACAAAGAGAGACAAAGTTGAAAGCTAAGTGCTCACTTGAGTAAATGCATACATGAGTAATCAGAGGATAGGAAGTGTTGGTAAAACAAAGGAGAGTTTACCTAAGCAGCGAATTTTGACTATGATTCCCTGGCTCTCCATTATAGCGTCAACATACAGTCCAGAACCGGAACAAGTGGAGCAGAGGACTGCACCTTTCGCCTTGCAATCGTCACATCGAGGATTATCACCAATTAGTTTTTCTTCTAAAGACAAACCAACTGGCTTCTCAATCCTCTCTTCTGGAATAGGCTTATCATAACAGAATAGCGATTCAAGACTGCTTCTTCTTTTATGTGCATTGGCAACAGGCCTTGATTCAGCCTGCAAGATGGAAATTTTTTTCTAAAATTATTCATCACCAGAACCCACTTGTTCTTGATCAGCTTTGATCAAATGAATCAACCAGTTAATTGCACATATGCCGTCTTTGCTTTATATGCTCAGTAGACCAAGAACTTCAGAAGCTATCAGTCATGGTAAATACATCTGCTTATGTCATACTGAAATTAAGCCTAGAAAATAGTCAGAAAGACCTTTCAATCGACTCCCCAAGCCTGAAGTAAGGCTTTGCACCTTTCTCCTATTGTATGAACTTGGGTGTACTTATTCTTATGCTAAATGCAGGCTACAGCTAATCATACTGGATACAGCTTCTCAATCATAAGAATCACATTCTCCTTTAAGTCCCCAGTTCATCAAATTTCCTACCTCAACCTCTTGCTCTAAGTACATCCGTATCTCCTGGCCAGCCTTCTACATTGCCAAATCTTCTTAGTTGCATCTCCTCTAGAATTTTCTTACCTTGTAGTTGGCAGTACTTCATTTTTGTACCATTACTCTTTCCCTTTCATGATCCAAGAATTACAGTCATAACCAGTGACCCGCACTAAAATTTCTCAATTATAACTCCAAAAATTAAAAAAAAATCTCAACCAATCTCCCAGCGTCAAGGAGATATATTCCCTCATCAGAGACATCTCTTAATTCACTTTCCTCATAAAGGAATTTCCACATAAATCATGAGGATTAGCAAAGTCTGCATTATTGCTAGTCCTCATTATTGATTGCTTATCTCCCTTCTCCATAAACTAAGACGGCAGGCTCTGTATCACAGCCTCTATAATTCTTCTAGAATGCCCTAAAAGTTCTCTCTTTCTCTTTCTCTCTCTCCCCAATTCATACCAAAAAAGCAAGCGTCCACATATATATAACACCAAAGATTACAAAGCTTTGGAGCGAATGAATGCATACAGCTGCGCATGTGGAAAAAATTGAACTTTTAGCAGAAAATGAAGGAGGTAACGACGAAACTAAGATGCCCAATACAACCAAACAAGTAAACAAGAAAATAAACACACGAGCTGAATTCACGGACAAGAAGGAGAGAAGAACGCGAACTAACCCCATTGGAAGCAGAGCAAGAAGCAGAACCGTTGGGCACCGGCGCGATTGCATCGACTCGCTTCGTGGGTCCTCCTCTTTTGTTAAATTGGAGGCCATAACAGAGCTTGCTGCTCGAATCCATCGATCTGGGGGCAGAAATGGAGGTCAAGCTCGCCGAAAACGACGCCATCTTCAACGTCAACGTGTCCATCGAACGCCCCCCAAGAACGAGGAAGCGAACTTGTGATTGAATTCGAAAGATTCCGAGTCGAAAAAAACGAAATTCGATGGGAACCGATCGAGAGAGAGAGAGAAGGATGAGAAGCGAGAGAGCGCGCGCGCGCTTTGGTTCAGTCGTCGGTTGTGGTTTTCGGGCAGTCCCGTTGGTGTCGTTGTTTACGATGCAGAAACGAGAAACCTAAAACGAAAAATGAACGAATGGAGTGCAAAAATAAAAGAGTAATTTTACTTTGACTAATGATCTGTGCTTGTATTTTTTTTTTCCCAAAAATACAAATAGACAATGAAAAATAAAATTAAAAAAATATAAAGAAAGTAGGCCGAAAGTAGATGGTAATTGGTACGAAAGTGGGGACGAGAGATGTATTGTTCCAATGGGACAAAATCTAATGAATGAGCATTGATTTTAATATTGTTGGCATCAACAATGCGGTGTGGTAAGTTAAAGAACCTAATATAGAAGGGCTCCTTTTAACATATAAAGAGAATTAGAGAAGGCACTGCCCAAAAGAATGAAAACCCAATTTTCATGTTTAGGAGGTAGAGACCAAGCCAAGAACCGAATTAAGCCAAAAATCCTTACCTAAAATTACTCGTAATTGGAAAAAAAAAATTACAAATTTCGATATGGATTACCGAGCATGCCAAGGTGAGCAAGGTCCGACCCCAAGCCCGTTTTCTATTTAGGCTGACTTGGTGTGGGCAAGATCATCATATTGCCCCAACCTACAATCTTTATTATTTTTTTCACAAAATAAGTTTTGATATTTTATAATTCCAAAGTTTTTTAGTTATGTTAAGTGCCGATCATTGTTGTAAGGGATAAGTCCAGGTTAATTTCTCTAACTTTTCAAATTTTTCCAAACTGTCAATGTGATTTTTCCAATGTTTGGTCACACTTAACAATGTCAATGTGATTTTAATATTTTTTACATGACAAGACAGGTGAAAATTATTACTAAAATTTAGTCTAAGAAAGAAGAAATGGAAAAAAAAAAAAATCAGCCCATCATCGAGTCCAAATTCAATTCAGGAAAACATAGTTAGATCATTAAAAAAAATAAATAAAACAATCTATTTTTTCCCGTGACAATGGGCCTTGATATTGGGTTTGACTTTTAGTTGGGCCAGAATCTCATCAGCCCATATCAAAATTATTTTACCTTATCTTTTCCGTAATCAGCCGTTGACCAGGACTCCTCCAACTGACGCTCTGCAATTTTAACCAGCAAAGCGATTTGAGTTCAACTGTCAACTCTCTCTCTCTCTCTCCAATGGAGGATGACACCGAGGAGGTTTCAGAAGTCGGTCCTCCTAAACAGCTCCCACCTCCTGTAAGCGCTTTCTCTCTCTTCAGCCCCTTTTGGCGAGCACTTACCTCCTCAAATTAATCGACAAATCTGATCGTGGAAGTTTTCGCGATGCATTTTTTGGTTGTGTCGATGTATATCGCGAGTCGCTTCCCTGTAATAACTATTCGGAGAGATGGGTTCCCTTTGGCATCGCCTTTCCATTGACCCGCGCGTGATTTCCGCACCGCGTTTCGATTCTTTCTTTCGAGTGTTGATTTGGGTCGACGTTCTGATGCCCGAACAGTTCCTGGAGGTGGTGTGCAAGAGCTCCGGCAAGCGGAGGAGGTTCGCGGCCGGCACGGAGGCCGGATTCGCCGTGCGGGTGATGAACAAGAAGCTGGAGGGCGGGTCTCCGTTTGCTCTGCACATTGAGGCGGTCAAAGAAGGAGAGGAAGGCGTGACTTTCGGCCCTAATTCGGCTCTCGTGGACTATGGGTCTGGATGGAGGCTGCAGACGGTCACTGAAGTGGATTATGCGGGTAATTTACATTTCCTTGGAGGATCGGAAAACCATGAGATGCAGCGGCTTTCGATGTCGCTGTTCTGTTTCATTGCGTCTTCTTTTTGTGAATGATTTGCAATTTCGTTTCTGATTGCTTTTCTTGATTAGGCGAGGATAAAGGTGAAGAATTTCGTTTGGCACGGGCGCCTTTCCGGGTAAGGGTTGTTAATGTTCGGGATTTGTGAAATATTTAGAGTGGTCATTGGAGGAATATATGTTCTGGGATTTTAAGGATCCTATAATTTGTTGTTAAAGTGATGCCATCAATCTCGGATGTTCACCGAGATGTTAGCCTGCTCTTAGCTGACGCCGTCTTCGATAGAAATGTTAGGACCTCCTTCGTTAATCGTCTCTCGCCCTCCCAGTGACCTCCGTTTGCACGGGTTTGTGAATTTTCTGCCATTTCTATTAGGAGGAAGCAGAAAAGGGTCAATTAGTTTTACTTAAATGAGTCTATATTGCTGTTAATTTACGAAGAAAGTGTATCTTGCCTGTAGCTACTGAGCATTTACAAGCTTACTGATGCAGTCTATCCTGTAATGATGCTTTTGCAGAATGCCAACGGCTCGAGTGTTGTGATGGATGTAGGAAAACCGGTCAGTTTGGTGTACATTGGGAAAATATTAGTTGCATTTGTTCTAATATTTGTTCTTGGTGCGATTTTGACTCTGGCTCTTGAGTATCTTCCCATGTTAATTTTGTCCATCAACTCACTCATGTAAAGATCTACGATCCAAGTCGAATGGAATCGAGTGTTCATTTCTTCAGGTTATTTGGACAATGCACATTTCCTTGTCACAAACATATATATTCATTGCCAAGGTCGGCACATACATGTAAGGCGGCTGTTTTGTACAATGCAGTCTGAGCAATAACAGTCGGGCATTGTCAGTCAGTTTATGCCTCTTATGAAACATATCTTTATTGGGTGTTGCTGGGAATTGATACAAGGGATGTTGTATGATTCTACTGTCTTTACAACAAAGGAGCGAGACCTTTAGATTCCCCTGAAGACTTAATGTAAATAAGGGGAGGGAGAAAATTCATTTTATCCTCTCCATGCGTCCCTATTATCGCCAAATAGAGTACAATGAGTTGAATAAATCATGGGGCTTGCGAGTAAATCTTTGCAGGAACTATGCTTGACGATTGGATGGGGCTTGATAAATCTATTGAGCATATGCTGCAGGAACATAGAC
Source organism: Eucalyptus globulus (assembly GCA_014182545.1). NCBI lineage: Eukaryota > Viridiplantae > Streptophyta > Magnoliopsida > Myrtales > Myrtaceae > Eucalyptus > Eucalyptus globulus. Next base: position 17,008,578 of record CM024727.1, on the reverse strand, counting down.
TGCGCCTTTCAATGAGCTGTGACTCCGGCCATAGAAAATGTAGACTAGAGCTCCGATCAACATCCATATTGAGACACGGAACCATGTTACCAACCTGGGCATCCAGTTGTCAAACCGAGAATCAGATCAGCTAGAAAAAGAGCAAATAGGGGGTATGCATGAATCATTGAGAAGAAAACACTCAAATTATGAGGATGCTCACGGTAGACTAACTAATAGGCAGGTGTTGACAAGAATACAGGCAACTGGCAAGAAAGGGACGAACGGACACTGGAAACCTGTTAAAGGAGAGTAAATGACAGTTTGGATCATTTAAACATTGAATTATTAACTCCTGAAGAAAACCTAGTCTAATCAGGACTGAACGACACATGTAAGCAAGAGAAGTTACCTCCTGCATGTCCAAAGTCATGCCTTGCATTATCTTGTCCTATGTAGGCCAGCACGGCCAAACTGCCTAAGACAGGAACTCCAGCCAATCCACATAATGTCGAACGAACCATGCTGTCAAGCTAATGCAGTTAGGATTTATGAAGCATAAAACAGTCATGAAATAATAACTGCAAAATTTCAAGACGCACGCAATCAAGGTTATTGCGTGTTTCCATGTAAATTTTGTGCCTGCATGTGTATCAAGAAAGCATCAGCGTTTCCACTGTGCTACACATACTTCTGTTGTGGATTTGAATCTACGAAACCTGCTTCATATATCTATTGTGCAAACACCTCGAAGCATATGGGCCACGGCTATTCAACAATTGAAGAAAGGACTCATCCCTGGGACTCATCCCTGTCAATCCCTTTATTACCCTGAGACAACTGATGCTCATGGGCCTTTCGGCACTTACCTGGTAGAGTTAACTATTGATACATAAAAGTTTGTCCATTGAGATGAATTAAGCTCCATTGAGATGTTTACAGCCAATCTAATATATCTATAGAATGTTTAAGATATATGAGTATAGCTAAACTCCATGTCAAATGTGAAAATCGTCTCACAAAAGACTCAAGAATTAACGACTTGCTCTAATAAAAGAGCGGCGGGAGTAAATGAAAGGCTGACCAACCTTGAAAGGCCTCCGACTGAAGCAGCAGGCGCAAGTATAAGAATTCCTACACACACAAAAACTATACTCCAGGCAGCAATCTTCCGCCTTCGTTCTTCATTATCATCTGTATATGTCCAAGCCAAAAATTAAGAAAGAAAATGTGCACACAGTGGAAGCAGATGCAGAGGCAATGCAATATGAACAGGAAAATTTTTACCCTTGGAAACAAAAACCCACAAAGGCCAATTATTTTGTCCATAATAAAAGGAGGAACCTTCCTGTAATCTAAAAGGCATGTCTATTTGCACAGTACTAAGAGGGTAAAGACTATTTTACACAATGAAGAGGAAGCCGATTAGCCAGTGTTCATCCACCAAAGAGCTGGCAAAGAAAAAAGTGACCATAGCCAGTTTAAATAGAGGACGATGATGTGCACGAGGAAGAGGATGGTTCTTGGAAAAATTCAGTAGACATGTTAGGATGGAATTGCAATTCCCACAATTATGTCAAACAATTCTTTCCTTGATATTGTCTTCAGTTGAGGACTCACTTGTCTCAATCGACAGCTGATCATCATCCCTGGATGAGACGACAGAACATTCAATTTCCGTGGAAGCAGTTCCCCTGAGGTCATTATAGAACTGCGAAGATACTAAACCAATCGACCCCTGGAGTCCTGATGGAAGGGGCACTTCATCTGGTGGAACATACCTGAGAATCAGGACAGAAACTGCAACGGTGGTGAAAGCAAGAAGGGTACCCACACTAACCTGCACCCATATAGGAAAATGGAGAGGCAAGCACAGATAAACAAGTGATTTTGACCCTAAAAACTCTATATACCGTTCCAATTGTTATTGGACTTACCATCCCAGCCAACTGTGAGACATCCATGAAGAATGCTAAGGTTGCAGCCAGAACACCAGTCATCACCGTACTATTAACCGGAACTTGGGTATGTCTGTTTATATCTCCAAAGAATGATGGCAACAGTCCATCCCTAGCCATTGCCATCAAGATTCGCGGCTGCAAAGAAAGGGAGTTACAATTCAGTCAATCATACTTGTGTTTCCGGACTAGCCATCATTATAGAACTTACTACAGGATAACACAAAGAAATAGGAAATTACAGACTGAAAATGTTGAGTGCATTTGTTTATATCGGAAAAGAATGATGGAAAATATCCTTTTCCGTCTATTGTGATCAAAATTCATCGCTGGAAAGAAACAGTTCACCCTCCAAAAAATTTGTGTTTCCTGTCTAAGCAATTACTTTAATTACAGAACCACACGAAGTCAACTTCATATTTTACGAATTCAATGGGATACGAAATTTCAGGTGTCGTAAGGATTAAATTAATAATAGATTGCTTTAAGAGAGGACTAAGTGAATCGACATTTATAACCTGTTGACATCATGAACGAGTGAAATTCTTAAGACTGCAGTATCATGTCTAAGCAGGAGAGGGGGTGAAAGTTGGAAAGTCTCGATAGTCACTAACTAAAACCACTTGATATAATGATGCTAAAGCCCGAGTTACATGCATACCTGAGCGAGAATTAAACCCATCAAACTTGAGCATAGAGCCATGACTACTCCAGTGGTTAGTAGATACCTGCAATATAAAAAGCACGCCTTGAAAACAACTGGTCCGTGGGAAATGGACTCAAGCTTATATTGTTTGTCCACATTTTAATAACAGAATAACATGCTTACACTGCCCATCGCATCCCATAGTGAGCAAATGTTGAGGAAATCGGGGTGTCTGGATCTAATGCATAGTATGGTACCAAGCCAACAATTACAACGGACACAAGCGTGTGTGATATGCAACATATAGACAGTGCCACTCCTATACCCACGGGTAGATCTCGTTGAGGATTTTTCACCTGTCATGTTGATCAGAACTCAGATTGAGGTTTGATATTTCTCAACAAGAAAAATTATGAAGATAGTTCAGTTAATTTGTGTCAATCAATTATAACATCACAATAAGTAAATGATGAATCAACTCTGTGCCATCACCAATAAGAGAGCAAGTGACCAGAAATAATAGTATTTATGTGCCGTGTCATTAGAAAGTACTCAAGCTATCAACCTTATTATCAAATAAACTGTTGAATTTTTGCCCCAAATTATCATTGAATTGTCTACTTCATCTTCATTAGACCTGGCTTTTTTGCCACTGATAAAGCTTGCACAGTTTTCTTCACCTGCAGTGACTATTTACAACTTATGGCCACATACATAGTGATTAATTTCCAGAAGATTTATCAACTGGCTGCTCTCTCTTGATCATTTATTACAAAAGAAAAAGTTAGGTCTATGCTGGATTAAACTGATTAAATGCCACATGCACGTATTTCAATATTTTTAACGGCAAAGAAGGATGAGTCAGAATTTATGATAGGTTTAAAACTTCCAAAGAGATCTTTGACCCTAGCTTGAAACGGCAAATACTATTAAATTCCTTAAGAGAGAAGAGAGAGAGCGAGAGGAAAGGTTAGGGAGACATCAGAATGAATCTTAATTTGAATTTGGTCTTGAAAGCAAAATAATGGTTCAGTATATATTTTAGTTTATGTTGAACTCCTTTCACTTACCGACTAAAAAAAAATAAAAAACTCCTTTCACTCGAAATTACTCATGCAACCAAGTGTTTGAGAACCTCTCCTTTTGTTTCTCTTTTATGCGTACTCACATTATGCCATGGGAGACACTAGACAGAAAATCCCAGGTAATCATTTTGAGATCTATCCTGAAGTCATCTTTTTAGCATTTTATTCTAATATACAATTTCATTACATACCAACTGAAAAGAAAGACAGTATGAGCTTATTACTTTCTTGTTACACTTTTTCTGCATCTTTTCTATATAACTTTTTGTATAGTTTGTACATCTGGAAAATCTTTACCTCCTCAGCTGTACTGGTAACTGAATCAAAGCCAATGTATGAAAAGAATACAACTGCAGACCCACCAAGCATTCCGGCGACCCCATAAGGGAAGTACCTATAGTGTTCAAGAACAATATTTAGTTTCTGCCCACCTCTAAAACACATGGCAAGGGAAGTACTGACACTGTAGTTTACCCGTTTGGAAGTTCATACCCCACCCATCCAGTTTTGAAACCTATATATCCACCAGCTGCAATTATGAAAATCATGGCAGAGACATGTATTGTCGTAACGATGGTTTGCACCATTGAACTCTGAAAATTTAATTTACAGTTACTAGAGAGAAACTAGAACTCGAAGATTAATTTGAAAGCAAAAAAAAAGCTTCAGAAGTAAAAAAAGGAAATGCTACCTTCTTAATACCTGTGCACAAAAGCACTGTCACTATAACAACTAAGGCGGCTGCACAAGGATCAACTACTATCCCAATCCCAGGAATAGCATGACGAGCCAAGAAAGAAGGTAACTTGTCCTCTCCTCCAAAAAACAAGACCTGAAAGAAAAGGAGGAAGGAAGCAGAATAATACAGATTATTAAAGAGACTAAGAATCACCGGTTACTCTCTTTTTACAATAATTATCATTCCCAAGGAATGGAGATAAAGGAAAAGAAGATATTGGTTGAAGCACATACTTATCATTTTCGCATTTAGGCACTTGATTTTTACTATTGTCAGCGACAAGGAATTTTTTCTAACTGAATATTCTTTGATTCCATTTCCTCAAATCAAATATTCAGTATTTTTTTTCATTTACAAGCGGTAATGCTACTGCAGTGTAACAACGGACCGAAGCAAGTGCACCTTAAAGAAAAGGATAAGAGGGGAAGTGTAGAGAGCATTAAAAATAGCAAAAAACTAATTGCCATTCGTATCAGGACCCTTTTCACTCTCTCCATGACATTGCTATACCATATAGCGTGTCCAAATTAGAATATAAATAGACAATCATAAAATCCTTTTGGAAAGAGATAAAATGAGTGTGTTCCCCCATGTTTCAATAGGCGCATTAATCTAAATCTTCTCTCAAGAAAGCCATATGTGATGCCAGCTCTGTATTACATCGGGACCAAGTAGAGTATGAGGACTAAATCTCCCCAAGTTTCTAGTCAAAATGTCATAATCAACCTACAGATCCTCTCCTATAAGTTGTATCTTCTAAAAAGTGTCTGGTATGACCCCAACTAGCATTAGAAAAGGTGAGAGGAGATAACACGATAACCATTCCCAACCTCATCTACCGTTAACAGCATGAAAATAAGAGAAGCAGAAGTGACCTTGATGTTCTTTCTATGAGAAAGCCTTCTATTCAACAATACCACCTCTCTTCAATCTATATAGTTTCCCAAAGAGATTTGTAGACCAAACTGAATAGTTGGCTAGGAAATTTGGGTGTTTCGTAATCCCATAATAACACTTCAAAGTAGTTCTTGATGCATTTGGCAATTGTGACATTATGAATATAAACTCTGCGAGTTTAATTAAGCAATGCTTATCAGACTTGGATCATTTGTTCATATATTACATGATATCCAGAATAAGATCAGATAATCGCAAACGCCAAAGACAGACAAGGATTAGGTAGTTATATAATCATGAAAGAAGACTAGTACGATGAATCGAAATCTATTTCAATGCTCATCAAAAAATTTCATCTGATGCTCCCTGATTATTCTCATATTAATACTTTATATCGAAGCTATCAAGAAACTTCATAGTAGACGATGAACTTAACAGAGATTTACTCTGCTCTCTTTAAGGTTAAGCTCTATGATAGTTTTTGCCAAATAAGATGGTGGGTATTAAACCGCTCTCTTCAAGGTTAAGCTCTATGATAGTTTTTGCCAAATAAGATGGTGGGTATTAAACCGAGGCTTAATTGATTCAATATTTAATGACTTGGCAATGAAAGATTCTAAACTAGACCTTTCAGCAATAGTGCCCTTAGTTGACCAAGTACCATTGCATCCCTTGAGTTACAGCCATGTAATGTTATAACAATGAAGGATTGTGGATAAACTGCCAACAGTTTGGATGGAGAACATGAGCAAACCGTTTACACGTGTTCTAACATATTAAATTGAGCAGGGGTCGATCTTATAACATGTAGTTACCAATTATGAGAATAGCGCACCAGATTTGGGGAGATACCCCGAGCAACAGCTGAACCGCCGACTGTGTATCCTAGGATCAGCGACCAACCGATCAACCAAGCAACTCTGGGAGTAACAACAGAAGAATGAGCTGATGACATAAGGCATGTAAATATTTTCTATATTTTCCGGCGCTCATTTTATAGAAAATGAAATAGGTAAAAATGGAAAACGTTTTCCATAACTTCTTCCACCTCATTTTCTTTTACTAAATACATTTTTATTTTCTTTTTTTATACTTCCTTTTTCTTTCTTTTTTAAATCAAGTTTTTAATTTTTCCTTTTCTTTTTCTTTTCTTTCTTTCCTTTTCTTCTTCTTCTTCTTCCTTGGCCTTCCTTGGCCTTGGCCGATCGCCAGGCAGCAGCCAGCAACCATCAATGACCGCAAGCCTTTGGCCCGCCCATCTAGTGAGCCCAAAGGCCGATGAGCTCAAGCTCGCTGCTCGCTGGATCAGCGAGGCAGTGATAGCTCGCCTTTGGCTAGTCATTGTGGCTGGCGATCGGCCAAAGAAGAAGAAGATAAAAAGAAAGAAAAGAAAAACCAAAAATAATTTAAAATATAATTTAAAAATATCTAAAAAGTACCTAAAGAAAGATTTTTCTTATCAAAACTAAATATACTTTTCATTTCATTTTTAAGTTTTAGCCGTATACTTAAAACTAATTATATTTTTATAAAATGTAATTTCTTAAAATATATTTTGTAAAAATATTATATTTTTCGTGAAACGAAGAATGCCGTTAATTTCAAAAAACTCTCGGCAGGCGGCACGGTGGAGGGGCAGCTTAATAATACTGTTGCAGTAACTCCGCCCCAAACGGAAGTGCAGAATGCGCAATCTATAATGGCTCATAGTCACGTCAAGAGCTTGCCGCTGAATAAAAGAGCTAGACCCATTACCCCTCGCCGACGCATATGTACGTGTAGTGATAGGCGCTTCCGGCGGAGGGAAATCGACAAGCGAGCTCCGCATAGCAGAACGCGGAGAGCGCGGCAGCCACTCCGGCGATCAGGAAGGAGATGGTGAGAGCAGGTCCGGCGTACTCTCTAGCCACCGTCGCGACAAGAGTGTACACCCCAACCCCAACGGTCGACCCGACTCCTGAAATTGAAAAAAAAAGAAAAGAAAAGAGAGAGACATGATTACTACGATTTCCCGCACGTACAGAAGTACCGACCGTCGGACCAAAGCTCGGAGTACAGGAACGGGATTGCGAAAGGGAGCGAGGGAGGGAGGCAGGCGTTACCGATGGCCACGAGGTCGAAGACGGACAACCGCCGGGCCAGCTGGTGGTGGCCCTCGCGCTGCGCGTGGATGGAATCAACCTGCTTCCTCCGCACCAGGCTCCGCAGCGCCCGCGAGCAGATGCCTCTGCAGAATCTCCCCCCCATGTCGGTGCAATATGAATTCCGATAAATGGATGGATGAACCGGCGCCGAGGGAGCAAAGATACGGCAGAGAGAGAGCGGCGAACTAAATTACTAGATTGGGAAGGCCGGCGTCTTAAAATAATTAAATATTAAACTAAGCCTTTATCTAACAGTTTAAGCTTATGAAATAATAGTCCGCAATAATCCCACAAAATCTCACGCGGCGCATGATAAGAAAGGCCATGAAAGGTCCGATTTGTTTATATACTTAGACGTTGCTGCTATCTGCTTAAATCATGCCATATGGCCGGTGGTTACTGGAACATGGGGGATGCGGCCGGCCATCCCATGCCCTTCTTTGATTGCCGCCATCCCCAGTATTACGTCAGAGAAATAATAGACCAATGCACGGTAGATAAGCCAGTGACCCTGCTGCCTGAGATTCACTAAGAAATGAATTTCTTGCGTCATAATGGATGAATGCATAAGAAATACAACGCTCCAGCATCTGAGTCTTCGTCATGCAAATCCAAGATTATGGAAAGGTTTCATTTCTGCTCATACATTGAAAACTAGTGTCCATTTCTCTACCTAAACGTTATATCAGAGTGCAATTTCTAATCGCCCCACTCGCAATCTACCGTTAGATCTCATTCACCAGTATCAAGTGGCAAAAAGCCATTAGACACCGAATATTGCGAACATGCCATAAAGCACAGCCCCACGATAGGTTTGTAAAACTAGGAATCGGTAGTAAATCCTTCCAAGTAAAACCCATATCGCTCAAGCACTGACAAGATACGGCCCTGTCGCTGTGACTATCACTGCACATTCGGTGCCCAAGACCGTCCCAAATAACAGTGTCGAATCGCTCAAGAAAATCCAGGAACACGAAAAGTGCTTCCTCTATCATCCCAGTTCAAGAATCTTGCCATTGCAAAGTTCCAAGTCCTCATCCTTTTCTTCCTGAATAAGCTCATAAAGAAAATGCAGGGCTTCTCATCCAATATGTTCAGTAGAATGAGGGAGAGGGACAAACCATCTAATTCAGATGGTTCATCCGAGAACCTGGCAAATGAAAGTAAAATAGATGGACAGATGAACTTCAGATAGAGAAATTCATTTCACATGCTGAAATCACCCTATTATTAATCCAGCATTCCCAGGAATACAGAGAACAACGGCTCATGAGCTTGACCAAAGTCAGATCAGCCAGATGTAAGTCAAATAACGAGACAATAAAGGCAGACAAGTTTCTCTGCTGTTTTGACATTCAGGAAATCCAGGAATAATCCACAGAACCCGCATCTTTGAGAGACATGGATGGTTTAACAGACGAAAGGAAGAGGAGGGAAAAATTTCCCCCCACTCTTTTGTTTTTCAATGTAGTCCAATTCTTTCACAGTCTTGATCTGGCAGCAAACGAAACAGCTAATGCCATCTTTGCTTTATATGCTCAGCAGACCGAGAATTTCAGAAGCAATCAGTCATGATAAATACGTCTACCTATGTTATACTGAAATTAAGCTTGGAAAATAGTCAGATAGAACTCAAAAGGCTTTGCAATCAACTCCCCAAGACTCGATTGAGATAAATCCAAGTTTAGTTTTCTAACTTGTCTAATTTTGTAATCAGATCGCCAAATTTCTTTTGGTGCAATTCAAATTCACTAACTTAGGTGATTTTTCCGATCAAGTTCATTTTATTTATTTTTTTGTAATATCTCACTTAATTACGTCAATGTGATTGTTTGACATGCCTATTGTTAACATTACATAACAAGAAAGGGGTATCGAAATTTTAAAATTTTGTCTAACAAAGAAGTAAAGGAAAAATCAGCCCATCAAGTCAAATTCAATTCAGGAAAAAATAGTCAGATCATTAAGAAAATAAGTCTTTTTCTCTCTATTCTTCCCCTGACATGGGCCTTGATATCGGGCTTGACTTTTATTGGGCCATAATCTCATCAGCCCAGACCATAATTATTTCACCTTTTTTTTTAAAATAAAAACTGCAATCAGCCGTTGACCGGGACCCCTCCAACTGACGGGCTCTGCAATTTTATTACCAGCAAAACGATCCGAGTTCAATTGTCAACTCTCTCTCTCTCTCTCTCTCTCTCATGGCGGATGACGCCGAGGAGGTTGCAGAAGTCGGTCCTCTTGAACAGCTCCCACCTCCTGTAAGTTCTCTCTCTCTCGTCTCTTCAGCTCCGTTTGGCGAGCACTTACCTCCTTAAATTACTCGACAAATCCAATGGGGAAGTTTTCGCGATGCACTTTTTGGATGCGTCGATGTGTATCGCGAGTTGCTTCCACGTAATGACAATTCGGAGAAGTGGGTTCTCTTCGCCTTTCGATTGACCGGCGCGTGATTTCCGCACCACGTTTCGATTCTTTCTTTCGAGTGCTGAATTGAGTCATCGTTTTGATGCTCGTCGACCCTTCGTGGGGGATTGGAAAACAGTTCCTGGAGGTGGTGTGCAAGAGCTCCGGCAAGCGGAGGAGGTTCGCGGCCGGCACGGAGGCCGGATTTGCCGTGCGGGTGATGAACAAGAAGCTGGAGGGCGGGTCTCCGTTTGCTCTCTACATTGAGGCGGTCAAAGAAGGAGAGGAAGGCGTGGCTTTCGGCCCTAATTCAGCTCTTGTGGACTATGGCTCTGGATGGAGGTTGCAGACGTTCACTGAAGAGGATTATGCTGGTAATTTACATGTCCCCGGAGGATCAGAAAACCATAAGATCCCGTGGCTTTTGATGTCGCCGTTCTGTTTCACTGTGTCTTCTTTTGCGCATCATTTGCTATTTCGTTTCTGATTGCTCTTCTTGACTAGGCGGGGACAAAGGCGAAGAGTTTCGGCAAAAGATGGCGCGGCCGGCGCCTTTCCAGGTAAGGGTTGTTAATGTTCGGGATTGAATTGCAAAAATTTGTTTAGAGTGTTCGTTCAAGGAGTACATGTTCTGGGATCTCAAGGATCCTATGATATGTTGTTCAAGTGATGTGATTGATCCCGGATGTTCACCGAGATGTTACCCTGCTCTTAGCCGACACCATCTTCGGTAGAAATGTTAGGACCTCCTTCGTTGATCATCTCTCGCCGACCTAGTGGTCTCTGTTTGCGCTGGTCGTGAATTTTCTGCCATTTCTATTAGGAGGAAGTAGAAAAGGGTCAATTAGTTTTACTTAAATCAGTCTATATCGCTGTTAATTTACGAAGAAAGTGTCTTGCCAATAGTTACTGAGCATTTACAAGCTTACTGATGCAGTCTATCCTTTGATGATGCTGTTGCAGAATGCCCACGGATCAGGTGTTGCGATGGATGTAGGAAAACCCGTCATCAGTTTAGCATACATCGGGAAAATATCAGTTGCATTCATTTTGATATTTGTTCTTGGTGCGATTTTCACTCTGGCTCTTGAGTATCTTCCCATGTTAATTTTGTCGATCAACTCAATTATGTAAAGCTACTATCCAAGTCAAATGGAATTTTTGCTCATTTCTTTTAGAAAATGCACATTTCCTTGTCACGGACGTGTATATTCAACGCCAAGGTTGGCACATACACATAAGGCGGCCGTTGTGTTCAATGCAGTCTGAGCAATAACAATCGGGCATTCTCAGTCAGTTCATGCCTCTTATGAAACGTATCTTTATTGAATGTCGCTGAGAATTGATACAGGGGATGTTGTATGATTCAACTGTCTTTACAACAAAGGAGCGAGACCTTAAGGTTTCCCTAAATACTGGTGTAAAAAAGGGAGGGAGGAAATTCATTTTGTCCGCTCCATGCGTCTCTGTTATCACCAAATAAAGTACAATGAATCAAATAAATCATGGGGCTCACGAGTAAACTTTTGCAGGAACTATGCTTGATGATTGGATGAGGCTTGATAAATCTCTTGAGCATATGCTACAGGAACATAGACTGCGCCTTTCAATGAGCTGTGACTCCGGCCATAGAAAATGTAGACTAGAGCTCCAATCAACATCCATATTGAGACACGGAACCAGGTTCCCAACCTAGGCATCCAGTTGTCAAACCAAGAATCGGATCGGTTAGATAGAGAACAAATGAGGGGTATGCATAAATCATTGAGAAGAAAACACTCAAATTCTGAGGGTGCTTACCCAAGATTAACTAATAGGTAGGTATTGATAAGAATACAGGCAACAGGCAAGAAAGGGACGAACGGACACTGGAACCCTGTTAAAAGGAAAGAATGACAGTTTGGATCATTTAAGCATTGAATAATTAATTCCTGAAGAAAACCTAGTCTAATCAGGAATGAACCATGGTCTATCAACACTTGTAGGCAATAGAAGTTACCTCCTGCATGTCCAAAGTCATGCCTTGCATTATCTTGTTCTATGTACGCCAGCACAACCAAACTGCCTAAGACAGCAACTCCAGCCAATCCACATAATATCAATCGAACCACACTGTCAAGTTAATGCAGTAAGGAGTTATGAGGCATAAGACAGTCACGAAACATTAAATGCCAAAATTTCAAGAGGCACGCAATCAAGGTTATTGAGTGTTTCCATGTAAATTTTGTGCATCCATGTGTGTCAAGAAACCATCAGCATTTCTATTGTGCTACACATACTTCTTTTGTGAAATTAAATCTATGAAACCTGCTTCATTTAACTATTGTGCAAACAATTCAAAGCACATGGACCACAGCTATTCAACAATTGAGGTAAGGACTCATCCTTGTAGATCCCTTTATTACCCCGAGACAATCAATGCTCTTCTGCCTTTCAGCACTTATCTGGTAGAGTTAACTATTGTTCCATAAAAGTTTGTCCATTGAGATGAATTAAGCTCCGTTGAGATGTTTAAAGCCAATCTAATATATCTATAGAAAGTTCAAGATGGATGAGTATAGCTAAACTACATGTCGAAAGCGAAAATTGTCTCACAAAGGACTCAAGAATAAACAACTTGCTCTGACAAAAGAGTGACGAGAGTAAATGGAGGTTGACCAACCTTGAAAGGCCTTCAACTGAAGCAGCAGACGCAACTATAAGAATTCCTACACATACAAAAGCTATACTCCAGGCAGCAATCTTCCGCCTCCCTTCTTCATTATCATCTGTATATGTCCAAGTCAAAAATTAAGAAAGAGCACGTGCATGGTGGAAGCAGAGGCAATGCACTATGACCAGGAAAAATTTTACCCTTGGAATCAACAACCCACAAAGGCCAGTTATTTTGTCCATAACAGGAGGAACCCTCTTGTATTCTAAAAGGCATGTCTACTTGTGTAGAACTAAGAAGGGAAAGACTATTTTACACAATGAAGTGGAACCCACTTAGCCAGTGTTCATCCACCTAAGAGCTGGCAAAGAAAAAAGTGACCACAGCCAGCTTAAATAGAGGACAAAGGTGTGCAGGAGGAAGAGGAGAGTTCTTGGAATTGCAATTCAGTAGGCACGTTTGGATGGAATCGCAATTCACACGATTATGTCAAACGATTCTTCACAGTAATGTGAATGACAAAGAAGTAGGTTAGTTAGTCTCTCAATACCTTTAATCACAGGTTTTTGCATGATATCTTCTTCAATTGAGGACTCACTTGTCTCAATCAACAGCTGATTATCCTCCTTGGATGAGACAACAGAATATCCAATATCCGTGGAAGCAGTTCCCTTGAGGTCATTATTGAACTGTGAAGATACTGAACCAATGGACTCCTGGAGTCCTGATGTAAGAGGCACTTCATCTGGTGGAACATACCTGATAATCAGGATGGAAACTGCAACAGTGGTGAAAGCAAGAAGGGTTCCCACACTAACCTGCACTAGGAAAATGGAGAGGCAAGCACCGATAAACAAGTGATTTTGAACTAAAAATCTCTATTTACCATTCCAATTGTTATTTGACTTACCATCCCAGCCAACTGTGAGACATCCATGAAGAATGCTAAGGCTGCAGCCAGAACACCAGTCATCACTGTACTATTTACTGGAACTTGAGTGTGTCTGTTTATATCTCCAAAGAATGATGGCAACAGTCCATCCCTAGCCATTGCCATCAAGATTCGTGGCTGAAAAGAAAGGGAGTTACAATTCAGTTGATAAATCATACTTGTGTTTCCTGACAAGCGATCATTATAGAACTAGCCATATCACTTGATACAAAATAACGCAAAGGAAGAGGAAATTACAAACTGAAAATTTTGAGTGCATTTGCTTATATTGGAAAAGAATGATGGAAAAAATTCATTTCCCATCCATTGTGATCAAAATTCAAGGCTGGAAAGAAAGAGTTCACTCTCTAAAACATTTGTATTTCCTGTCCAAACAGTTACTTTAATTACAGAACCAGACATAGTCAACTTCATATTTGATGAGTTCAATGATATACGAAATTTCAGGTATTATAAGGATTAAATTAAATATAGATTGATTTAAGAGAGGACTAAGTGAAGCAACATTTATAACCTGTTGACATCATGAACAAGTGAAATACTTAAGACTGCAGTTGATCATGTCCAAGCAGGAGAGGAGGTGAAAGTTGGAAAGTCTCGATAGTCACTGACTATAACCACCTTTTATAATGAGGCTAAAGCCCAAGTTACATGCATACCTGAGGGAGAATTGAACCCATCAAACTCGAGCATAGAGCCATGATTGCTCCGGTGGTTAGTATATATCTGCCATATAAAAAGCATACCTTGAAACCAACTGGTCTGTGGGAAATGTACTCAATCTTAAATTGTTTGTCCACATATTAAAAGCAGAATAACATGCTTACACTGCCCATTGCATCCCATAGTGAGCAAATGTTGAGGAAATTGGGGTGTCTGGATCTAATGCATAGTATGGTACCAAGCCAACAATTACAACGGACACAAGCATGTATAATATGCAACATATAGACAATGCCACTCCTATACCCACGGGCAGATCTCGTTGAGGATTTTTCACCTGTCATGTTGATCAGAAGTCAGCTTGAGGTTTGATATTTTTCAACAAGAAAAACTGCAAAGATAATTCAGAAGTAGTTAAGTTATGTTAATCGATTATAACATCACGATAAGTCAATGATGAATCAACTCTGTGCCACTACCAGTAAGAGAGCAGGTGACCAGAAATAGAAGTGTTTTGTGCCGTGTCATCAGAAAGTACTCTAAGCTATCAACCTAAACATCAAATAAACTGTGACTTTTTGACCAAAATTATCATCAAATTGTCTACTGCATCTTCAGTAGACCTGGCTTTGTTTTGCCACTGATAAAGCTTGCACAGTTTACTTCACCTGCAATGACCATCTACAACTTTGTGCCACTGATTAATTTCCAGAAAATTTATCAACTGCCTGCTCTCTCTTAATTGGTTATTGCAAAAGAAAAAGTAAGGTCTATGCTGGATTAAACTAATTAAATGCCACATGCACGCATTTCAATATTTTTAACCGCAAAGGGATGAGTCAGAATTTATGATAGATTTAAAGTTTCCCAAGAGATCTTTGACCCTAGCTTGATGAGGCAGAGTATGAAATACTATTAATCCTTTAAGAGAGAAAAGAGAGAGGAGAGATTAGGGAGACATCAGAAAGAATATTAATTTGAATTTGGTCTTGAAAGCAAAATAATGGCTAAGTATGTATTTTAGTATATGTTGAACTCCTTCCACTCGAAATAACTCATGGAACCAAGTGTTTGAGATCCTCTTCTTTTGTTTTTCTTTTATGCGTACTCACATTATGCCATGGGACAAACTAGATAGACAATCTCCAGGTAATTATTCTGAGATCTATCCTGAAGTCATTCTTTTGGCATTTTATTCTAATATATAATTTTGTCAAAACCACACTGACAGGAAGGACAGCACGAGCCTAATACTTTCTTGTTACACTTTATCAGCATCTTTTCTATATAACTTTTTGTATAGTTCGTACATATGGAAAATCCTTACCTCCTCAGCTGTACTGGTAACTGAATCAAAGCCAATGTATGAAAAGAACACAACTGCAGACCCACCAAGCATTCCAGTGACCCCATAAGGAAAGTACCTATAGTGTACAAGAACAATATTAAGTTTCCGCCCACCTCTAAAACACACGGCAAGGGAAGTACCAACACTGTAGTTTACCCGTTCGGAAGTTCATAGCCCACCCATCCAGTTTTGAAACCTATATATCCACCAGCTGCAATTATGAAAATCATGGCAGAGACATTTATTGTCGTAACGATGGTTTGCGCCATTGAACTCTGAAAAGTTAATTTACAGTTACTAAAGAGAAACTAAAACTCAAAGATTCAATTTGAAAGCAAAAAAAAAGAAGAAGAAAAAAGCTTCAAAAGTAATAAAAGGAAATGGTACCTCCTTGATGCCTATGCACAAAAGCACTGTTACTGTAACAACTAAGGCAGCTGCACAAGGATCAACTACAATCCCAATCCCAGGAATAGTATGACGAGCCAAGAAAGAGGGCAACTTGTCTTCTCCTCCAAAAAACAAGGCCTGAAAGAAAAGTAGGAAGGAAGCAGGATAATACGGATTATTAAAGAGACTAAGAAACACCGGTTACTCTCTTTCTTTTTACAATAATTATCATTCCCAAGGAATGGAGATAAAGGAAAGGAATATATTGGTTGAAGCACATACTTATCATTTTCGTATATGGCAATTATGACATTATACTCTGCAAGTTTAATTAAGTCATGCTTATCAGACTTGGATTATCCGTCCATGCATTACATGATACCCAGAACAAGATCAGATAATTGCGAACGCCAAAGGAAGACAAGGATTAGGCAGTTATATAATCATGACTAAAGACCAGTACGATGAATCGACATCTATTTCCATGCTTATCAAGATTTTTCTTCCAATGCGCCTAGATTATTTTCATATCAATACATTATATTGAGATATCAAGAAACTTCATAGTAGATAATGAACTTTACAGAGATTTACTCTGCCCCCTTTATGGTTAAGCACTATGTGATGCCAGCTCTGTATTACAATGTGGACCAAGTAGAGTATGAGGACTAAAACCCCTCAAGTTTCTATTCAAAATGTCATAATCAACATACAGTACAGATCCACCCTATAAGTCGTAACTTCCAAAATGTGTCTGGTATGACCCGGCGTAGCATTAGAAGAGGTGAGAGGAGGTAACATGATAACTATTCCTAACCTCATCTACCATTAACAGCATGAAAATAAGAAGAGCAGAAGTGACCCTGATGTTCTTTCTATGAGAAAGCCTTCTATTCAACAATACCACCCCTCTTCAATCTTTATAGTTTCCCAAAGTGATTCATAGATCAAAGCAAATAGTTAGCTAGGAAACTTGGGTGTTTCGTAATCCCTTGATTACACTCCCAAGTAGGAGTTCTTGATGCATTTGGCAATTATGACATTATGACTATAAACTCTGCGAGTTTAATTACGTCATGCTTACCAGACTTGGATGGTCCGTCCATAAATTACACGTTATTCAGAATAAGATCAGATAATTGTGAACACCAAAGGAAGACAAAGATTGAGTAGTTATATAATCATGAAAAGAGACCAGTACGATGAATTAATGTCTATTTCAATGCTTATCAAGATTTTTCTTGTGATGCTCCTTGATTATTCTCATATCAATACATCATATCAAGCTATCAAGAAACTCCATAGTAGATGATGGACTTAACAGAGATTTACTCTGCTCTCAAACAGAGATTTACTCTGCTCTCTTTATGGTTAAGCACTATGGGAGTTTTTGCCAATTAAGATGGTGTGTATTAAACCAGGGCTTAATCAATTCAATATATAATGTCTTGTCAATGAAAGAATCTAAACTAAACCCTTCAGCAATGATGCCCTTAGTTGACCAAGTACCATTGCATCCCTTGAGTCGCAGCCGTATAATGTGATAACAATGAAGGACTGTGGATAAACTGCCAACAGTTTGGATGGAGAACATGAGCAAACCATTTACACGTGTTCTAACATATTAAATAGAACAGGGGTTGATCTTATAACACGTCGTTACCAATTATGAGAATAGCGCACCAGATTTGGGGAGATACCCCGAGCAACGGCTGAACCGCCGATTGTGTATTCCAGGATCAGTGACCAGCCAATCATCCAAGCAACACTGGGAGCAACGACAGATGAATAAGCTGATGACATAAGGCATGTAAACCCCCCAAAAAAAAAAAAAAAAAAATTTTTTTTAGCTTTATGATACTGGTGCAGTATATGCTCCAACTTGAAGTGCAGAATGCGCAATCTAATGGCTTAGTCACTTCAGGAACTTGACCCTGAATGAAAGAGCTAAGACTGGTTACCCCTCGCCGACGCATATGTACGTATAGTGATAGGCGCTGCCGGCGGACGGACATCGACAGGCGAGCTCCGCGTAGCAGAACGCGGAGAGCGCGGCGGCTACTCCGGCGATCAGGAAGGAGATGGTGAGAGCAGGTCCGGTGTACTCTCTAGCCACCGTCCCGACGAGAATATACACCCCGGCCCCGACGGTCGCTCCGACTCCTGATATTGGGGAATAAAAAATAAAAAAATAAAAAGACGACATGATCACCACGATTTCCGCACGTACTGAAGTACCGGTCATCAGACCAGAGCACCGAGGAGGGAGGCGTTACCGATGGCGACGAGGTCGAAGACGGACAATCGCCGCGCCAGCTGCTGATGATGCCCCTCCCGCCGCGCGTGGACGGAATCGACCTGCTTCCTCCGCACCAAGCTCCGCAGCGCCCCCGAGCACTTGCCCCCGCAGAAGCTCCCCACCATGTCGGCGCATGCGAATTCCGACGGATAAATGGATGAAGCGCCGGCGCCGATGGAGCGAAGAGATGGCGGGGAGAGAGAGAGAGAAAGTTGCAGTGTTGACTAGAGAGAGAGGGGAACTAAATTATTGGATTGGGAAGGCTGTAAAAGGTCCCGATTTGTTTGTTATGGCACGCCATACGGCCAGTGGTTACTGGAACACGGGGGATGTGGCAGCCATCACATGCGCTTATTCGATCTCGGAAAATCTTGATTTCGAAAAAGACATTCGAATCGGAACGATATCAACAGCTCGAATCCGACGCGTTCTCTCCAATTTGCGGGCGGCTAAAATGATATTTGGGAATGGATAGAGATTGCCAATTACGGTCCAGACCACAGGTGATTTTGTTATAGGGAGATTCATTCCATGCCACTGTTCACGTGATTCTGGATCGGAATTTCCATTTCATGGTTTGTCCATTCATTATGGATTGAAACTTGGGCAAGGATAGTCATCGAACATTTCTTCTCGAAACATCAACCTCAAATTCGATCGCGATCGGATGTTTTCTATTGACGGAATTTACTGAAGCCAAAGCAAAAATGGAATTAGACAGAACCGCTCTTTATCCTCGTCCTCAGATGACGTCCCTAGCATCATGTCAGAAATGAATTTTCGCGTCATAATAGACCAATGCACAGTAAAAAGCCAGTGACCCCGCTACCTAGGATTCACCAAGAAATGAACTTTTGCGTCATAATAGATGAATGCATGAGAAATACAACGCTTCGGCATCTGAGTCTTCGTCATGCAAATCCAAGATTATGGAAAGGTCTCATTTCTGCTCATGCATCGAAAACTAATGTCCGTTTCTCTACCTAAACGTTATATCAGAGTGTAGTCCACCGTAAGATCTCATTCACCAATCTCAAGTGGCAAAAAGCCATCAGACACCGAACATTACGAACATGTCATAAAGCACAGCCCCATGACAGGATTGCAAAACTAGGAACCGGTCAAAGAATCCTAAAATATAAAACCCATATCGCTCAAGCACTTACAAAATACAAAATCTGGCCCCGTCGCTGTGACTATCACTGCACATTCGGTAACCAAGACTGTCATCCAAATAACAATGTTGAATCGCTAGAAAAATTCCAGAACACAAAAAGCGTTTCCTCTATCATCCAAGTTCAAGAATCTTGCCATTGCAAAGTTCCAAGTCCCCATCCGTTTCCTCAAATAAGCTCAAAAAGAAAATGCAAGGCTTCTTATCCCATATGTTCAATAGAATGAGGGAGAGAGGGGGAGGGACAAACCATGCAAATTAGATAGTTCGTCCGAGAACCTGCAAATGAAAGTAAAATAATGGACAGATGATCTTCAGACAGAGAAATTCCTTTCACATGCTGAAATCACCCTATTATTAATCCAGCATTCCCAGGAATACAGAGAACAACGGCTCATGAGCTTGACCTAAGTCAGATCAGCCAAATATAAGTCAAATAACGAGACAATAAAGGCAGACAAGTTTCTCTGCTGTTTTGACATTCAGGAAAGCCAGGAATAATCTACAGAACCCAAATCTTTGAGAGACATGGATGGTTTACTGGACAAAGGGAAGAGGAGGGAAAAATTTCCCCCCACTATTTTGTTTCTAATGCAGTCCTTTTCTTTCACATTCTTGATCTGGCAGCAAACGAAAATGTTAATTGGTCATCCAAAGCAACATATTTACCATTCAGCTTTCTTGGCCAGGGCTCGGACCACTTGCATCTCCTCCATCGGAGAGGGGCATCCACAAGCTCTGAGTTCTCACGTTCAAATTATCCCAGTCTTGTTGCCTAATACTCCTGTCATTTGTTTCATTGCCATCAGAAAATTGTGCAAAAACACTTCGATTTCCTCCTCCACTGACTTGCTCTTCACATCCCGCAACTGTCTTTAGGAGCTCTGACTGCAGAGATGGGCAGTTCTCTTTAAGATACTCAAAACCATCTGAGCGCATGACAGCTGCACCAATAGAAAAAAATAATGAAAGAATGTGAATCCTAGCACAAGGAGCAGCTGGCATATGTAAACCACCAATGAAAGCTTTAAGCTTCCTTCCTGATTCCAGGCCTTTTAGCAACTGGGCACCTTAGGTATGAATAGCATTAAATGTAGAATCTGTTGGAATAATTGATGATGATTATGACAACAAAACACCAAAGAAGTTTTGATTAAAAAAAGAAATTGTTGCAATGAAACATATGCAGTTACGCCAAATCCTAGTTGGAACCTTGTACAAAAGGTACAGAATTCTGGAGAAAAAGAAAGACATGCAATTTCATCATTGATAACACAAAACAAGGTTCAGACTTTGCATATCCTCAAAATGAGGATTGCATGCATTGACCTAAACTGAAAATTTATTTAAACATGCTAACCTCAGCATGCAACATCGCTAATGTGATAATATCACAAGTGCGATCAATCTCAACTAAAAATTATGCAAGTGAGCCCCAGAAGCAGTAACCAGGCACACTGCAACAAAACAATCATATCCATCTGCGCATATGGCAATTTGAGAACAAGTTGCTTAAATTCTATAAAACTAAAAATTGTGTGTCAACTGGAGAGAGAAACGTACCTACAAGGTTTTCAGCAGCAAATTTCAAACAAATAGATTTTAGATCCATGGCATGATGCTGCTCAGCAAGGGCCAAGATCCTGGCAACAGAATCCACAGATATACCCTTACAGAGAATGGACTCACAAATCAGTTTCAATCTAGGCAAATTGTATCTATCTGCAGCAGCTAGAAGCTTTGCCACCGGCATTTCTGATGGACTGCAAAAGGCACTTGGTATTGAAAGCTCCTCGTCTTCATCTAAAGTGTCTTTGTAGATGAAATGTAGCAAAGCCTGCTCCACAAACACATGGATACTAAGATAAAAGGAATACAAAGCTAGAAAGGAGGAGGATAGTCCATAATTCAAGCTGTGCAGCCTATATCTAGAGCAAGGAAACCAAAATATACCTGGAAGACTGTAGGTTCCATATCACTTATAATTACTTCATCATTGTCTTCCTCCATTGCATTCAGGAATTCAGACTCAAATACAGGAGATCGAGCAGCCAATACCAGCTTATGACCATGAAACTTTTCCCCAGACACATTAAAAATAACATCGGAGCCTTCTTCTTTCTCCAGCAAGAAGCCAAAGTGTGCACCAATATCAGACTCAGGAACTTGTATGGAATGCAATCTTGGACAGTCTATTTCCGAGACCACAACACCCACAGTACAATTGATCTTCAGACAGTCATCCTTAAGAAATTCTGATGTTTCAAGCATAGCCCGTCTGAAGAAACGCTTATACCCCCTACAAGGCAACAAGGAAAAAAATCAACACAGAATAGTGGGACAAAATTGCCTGAGGGTACAAGAATTATTTTCAACAGCCCTCATGAAACAGAACGAATGTTCCTTGAAATTAGAAAAGAGAATCTTGAAATTTAAAAGAGAGTAACGCCAATGTGTTAAAGAACCAGATAAAACAGCTGGTTCAACCGGTAGAACCAGATATGGGTATAAGGTCCAGTCTGGCCATGGCCCTCACACCCAGTGTTGACCCAATTGAACTGCCAAAACTCAAATGATCCAACCAGCCTAAGAACTACGCTGATTTATTTTTGCTAGAAAACCATTAAAAAAATTTAACTCTTATTTAACTATTGTATGATGGGATGAGAATGCATATCTCTTTTTAGCTATTTTGCAGAGGGAATGCGCCAACATGGATTACCGATTCCAGCTTCAATCACAAGTCATAAGTTTGGAAGATGGAACCACAAGATGCAATGCATAAGGAAGCATTCATGCAAAGCATCTGCACACAAGCTCAAGTCATGCAATCCAAGAGGCCATTGAATGAGAACCATCATTCTTGACAACATAAATCCGAAAACGGAAAAACACTTCAGAAGATTAAGAAGTTTTTGCAGACAACTAATATGAGCACCCATTGGCTAGTCCATGAACAGCAAAAGCATTGAATTTTGGTGAAATAGCTTCTGTAAGTGGCCAAACAATATAGGGAATTTTTTTACATGGTGTGTGCAAAAAACCCCTCTTATAGAACAGTTATTCATGTTGAAATTATATGGGGAAAGGTTGACCAAGATGACAACATTTAGCCCTCCAAGGAGAGTACCGCTACTATGGAGTGAAAGGTGAGTAGTGGCAACTGCCAATTTAGCTATTGTATGTGGCACTTCTATGATTTTGGGGGGGAAAGAAAGTTCTATTGCACCTCAAAAGCGGTTGAAACTATTCTTGGAGAGGAGTGCGGCATTTGTGGTACTGATTACTTAATATTGCCAAAAGCATGGAATCTATTTCAGTTCCAAGTTTATCACATTCATAAATACTTAGAGAAACAAAAATTGAAAAAGCTCTGCTTTCGTATAATTACCATGGTACTATATTAAGTGTAACAAAGAACAAGGTCATGGAAGTACATTATTACGGAAGTTTCTTTTCAGAGAACAACATTAACACTCAGACTAAACATGGAATCATTTTAGTGTAAGTCCAGAAGGGAAGCACTGGAATTGGGAAAGAAGTTGATTTAATAACTTGCAGTCAAACTAAAATCCTGTGTTCTATCATAAAATTATTAGATCTACATAATAGATATAAGTACTTTAGTTTGATCTACAGTAAACCATCAGCAAATTTAGAAGGTCAAAGGAAAATTATAAACCGGGAAAAGATTTGATCGAATGGCAGAGGCAAAGCATGTTGTCAAATAGCAAGCGGAATGACAGATGCCACTTGAAGTCAAGCAAGTTCGCATAAGAAGCTACAGAAATGATGAGGAAGAAACAATGCAGATATGTCATTCGATAATTGCTTTTGAAGCAGCAGATTCTTGTCATGATCGAAAAAGCAACGAGTTGGCTATTTGGCCAAAGCAAAGTGGCTAATTCCTATATGGATGCGGATGATAATGAGAAATTAAACTCATCCAATCTTCTCAACCCATATACTCCAGTTTTCCCAAGCTGTTTCTAAATGCTTTGCTTTCATAAACACTTCAACCTCACTACCTATCCTTTTGTTGCAGTAACAGCTGCAATGCATTTTGCTGCTTATGCACTATTTGAATCAATCTTTCTCAGAGCATCCGATCTTTCAAGGCTCGGCATCAAAGTGCACAGCAAGGAACGAAGAGTGTCAATAATTTTTAGCATTCGAACTCAACACTTAACGGAACAAATCCAGCATGAGATAGGTAACACGGGCTCTCTTCCAACCACCAACAGCTTTAATCGGTGCAGAAAACAACTAGTATCGAAATTCACCATTCCAAAGCAATCTGAAGCTCATCAGTACTCAGCACATACATCGCAGGAAAAAAAAAAGTCGAGGATTCTTGCGAAATTCAACGCCACGATCATCAAAAAACACCAAATAGGAAATCAAGACCCGAAGCAACCGAACGAAAACCCGACTCACCACATGCTCCCCCTGTACTTGAGCGTGTAGGGCCCGCCCTCGAGGGAGCGATCGAAATGGCTGTGGACCTTGTGCTTGCCCCGGCCGCTCTGGTCCAGGAGCTTGAGCTCGAAGAGGGCGCGGACGTCGGTGCCCTCGCTGGCGAGGGCGATGAAGACCGAGACGTAGGCCGAGTTGTCCTCGGGGTTCTTCCCGTCGGGGTAGAAGTAAATCGCCCACTGGTACCCGCCGACGGTGAAGTTCTCGCTCGGCGATGTGCTTGCCCACGCCCATGCCCTTGGCGAGCGAGTACCCCTGGATCGTGAACCGGTGGGAGCCGTTGACGGTCTTGGTCAGCGACTGCGACGACGTCGGCGACACCAGCGGGCTGGCGCTCGAGTTCGCGGGCGGATTCATCGCGCGGTCGTTCAAGCTCGCGAATCGCCCCGGGCCGGCCGGCCGGTCGGAGAGAGGATCCGGCGGGGGCGGAGAATCGGGGGAGCGCGCGCGGGAGGTGCCGGAGCGAGGAGGGATTCGCGGTCGGGCGGGCGGGCGAATTTGAATTGGGGAGGAGAGGAAGCGGAGGTGGAGGAGGTGGGGCGATGATCATGTTACCGAGCTCGTTGCCATCGGGCGGAAGGCTTTAAAAAAAAAAAAAACCTCTTTACCTTCTCGCGTCGGGTTTTCCTGGGGAAAGCTGCTGCTCTTCCCGTGTACAGGAGCCGAGGGAGGAGTCTTCTCCTTTTCGATTTTCTTCTTCTGTTTTTTTTTTTTTTTTTTTTCCTCGCGCTTTCGTTTTGTAAATTCTTGGCGGTCGAAGAATTCACGATTTTCACTACTAATAAGAAAAAAATAATACCATTAAAAACTTCAATGCACTTATAATATATTTACTAGAGCTATGCAACAAAATCGAGACCTACCTAAACAACTCGAAACTAAATCAGACCAATCAAAACTAATAACTCTTAAGAGAACTAATTTGACTATGATTTAATGGGTAGATCCGCATGCCCATCTGTTTACTCAACCAAGATTGGACCGATTATATTATATTAATTTTTAATATTAAAAAAAAATCAATAAATCTAAAATTTAGGGCTTACATTATTCTTTCTCAATTCTCCATATCGTCTCTCTTGAAATCGCTCAAGCTCTCGCCATCCCTCACGTTGTGGTATTACCCAATTTGCATAATCATTAGATGATTCTCAACTGCAACGGTAGCAACATTCTTGGGGTGGACAAAGAATTTCTTTACTCTGTGGTTGCATTACCATATTGAGTTAGTCTAAGAATTCAAGATACTACCGTTTTTCAATTGCTTTAACTTGAGTAAAAGAGATGAGCTTGATTGGATTTGCCATCTAGCTCAATCAAGTCAAACAAGCAATTGTCTAAATTTATTTGCTATGCTTGTGTTGCGGAGGCCTCAAAAGCTTCTTATCTATAAATCAAAAAGCTTCATTTTAGTTGAGAAAATATTATTATGGACAAATTCTGAATAAGATATGGGATGACTTCTTTCTTGCGCATTCTCATTCCAATATTGGAGTAGTGCCAAATTTGCCCATTAACAGAATTTTTTCTTATTACCTTGCCTATTTTGGTTTCCCTCATTCTAGGTATGCAAGTCTAAATTGGCAATATTTAGTTAATGTTTGGAAAGATCGATTCCATGGATCCACTCGGGAATCGAACTAGACGGTTTATTTTCAAAGCACTTAAGTGTCTATCTATGCCAATTTTGACACTTGGGATGTTTGGATCTCTTATTTTCTCCTTCATAGTATTGGAGGAGTTTGCTTTTGATCTTTATACTTTCTTTGGTTAAAAATATAAGATTTATACTAATCTCATATGGGTTCCGACCAACCAAGCCTCCAAATAAAAATGACATTTTTAGTCTTTGTTCGTTTTGTCGTGTTCAAATATAATCCTCTGCTTGTCTTAATAACAATTGCAGTATTTGCGGCATTGATTGATCAGATTTTCAGTATAACTATCCGCATTTCCTTATGTAGCTTTGTTCGCTAGTTCTTCTAGCTTCGTCAGCAAGAGTTCATTTCCATACTCTTACCAGTGAACCAGCTAACTAAGGTGAATTGATAACGTATGACTATGAAATAATAGATACCTAATCATTTACTCGATGCGATGCGCCGATGGGAATACATAGCCGCAAAAGCAACCAATGGTCAAGAGAAAATGAGCAACACCTCATGAGGTTGGGCGGAACTTGAACAAGCGAGCCCCTCCTAAAGAAAAGCACTGCGCCCTAACCTAACCAACTAACTTTGTTGGCCTTTATCTTAGTCATAGCACGTATAAGTATTTATAATTAGTGTTGTTACCTTCATGGTAATAACTAAATGGATATTTTAATTAATTACCCGAAATTCACACTCAAGTACTGTTGACCTCCTCATTGCATATTCATTAGGACACAAAGTTCCTATTATTACTATTATCGAAAGAATTTCGATAAACTATCGATAACGTTTTACCTATTACAGTCAATGAGTTAAAATTCCGAAACTTTGGCACGTCCTAGGATTTTGTAAAGGTACGGTCAAAATTTATAACCCAGAGGACCTAACTAGACAAAAAAAAAGGGGGGTAATTTCGAGGGCCCCATCAGAAAACTCGGTCGGTTTGAGGAAAATACCGTTAATAAGCAAACGGGCATTACCCGGACCCGCAAAAGGCGCGAAGGAGGCATTTTCATCTGAAAATAGTAAAAATATTTAGAAATTCACATTTTTCGAACTTAATTACAATGAAAATACAGGAGAATACCGTTAATAAGCAAACGGGCTTTACCCGGACCCGCAAAATCCTACGTGGACGCCAAAAGGGAACGGACCGAACAAACGTATCGGATATTTCTTCCCAAAAATTCCAGTGAAGAAGAAGAAGATATCCTCCTCCCTCCCTCAAGCTCCAGCTCCATTCTCTCTCTCTCTCTCTCTCTCTCTCTTTCTCTCTAGCTCTCTCCGATTTTGGCGCCAAATTTCGAGGGATTCCCGATTCGTTTCCGAGCTCTGCGCCGGCTCCGATCCCGTCCCGCCTTCCGCCGACGCTTGTCGCAGCGGGGAGGTGTCCCGCCGCCGCCCGATGGGGACGCTAACGAGCTGGAGCTTCGGCGCGCTCAGCATCAGGCTCCGTTCCTCGTCTCCCGTGGTGCGCGCTCGCGGCGCCGGAGCTCGGCCTTTCCAGCCCGCGAGGTCGAGGGGCCCGTGCTTTCTGTGCGGGAGAGGCGGTTCGGTTTCGTATAGGAGGTTAGATAGGTTCCGGCGATTCAGCAGCGGCGGCGGCGACGGTGGCGGCGGCGGCGGCGACGGCGATTATAGGCCGGAGAGCGAGAATGACTCGGGGAAAGAGTCGAGCGTGACCACCGCGGAGCCGCCGCCGCCCCCGCCGGCCCCGCCCGAAGAGGCTGAAGAGAGGAGCCGCGCTGAGTTCGAGCCTGAGAAGATTTCGTCGAGGGTACGTGTGTAGATTCTCTGTCTCTCTCGTCGGTAATGATTGGTTGCGTTGAATTGTCGATGAGCTAAATCATGAGGCGAGGGTGATTTGGATTTAGTACTGAGTGGCTACGAATTGTTTGAAATGAATCTGGATGTGCCCATGCTAGTTGGATTGAAAAGTGCCTTCACTGACTAAAACGTCCTTAAGTTTGTGCGTAATGTGTGTTCCTTATGTAGTGATACTGCCGTGCACAGTGTCTTCTGGAAGGTAGTTCCACGAGGAGAACTTGGTCCTGAGTGTTTTGGTCAAGTATGATATCCTGCATGTCCTTTTCCACATCATTGCCAGGAAACGAAACATCTCCTGAAAATTTGACTATCTTCATGTCTTATGGAATAGTATCTTTTTCCTGAAACTATTAAAGGAAGCTATTTACTGAATTGCAGTACGCTGTGTAACTGTGTTGCTTTAATTTTGACCTCAGAGATAATCTGCCGGTCAGTGCACAATACATGTAATTAAGGGTTTCAATTCTTGTGCCTCCTCTTTTCAAAATTAGCAAGTTATGTATCAAATGTCAATGAGATAGAAAAGAGAAAGAGACAAAAGAGCAGAGTCAGCTCATTACAAATGCTACATGATATCAATCTGATGAGTATGAAATGTTTATTTACTCCTCCAGCTGCCAGAAACACCTTCATTTGGACCAACTTACACTAGCTTTCAAGTAGACTCTTTTAAACTTTTGGAGCTTCTTGGACCGGAAAAAGTTGATCCTGCTGATGTAAAACTAATCAAAGAAAAGCTCTTTGGCTACTCAACATTTTGGGTTACAAAAGAAGAGCCATTTGGAGATCTGGGTGAAGGTGTACTTTTTCTTGGAAATCTCAGGGCAAAGAGAGAAGATGTGTTTGCTAAGCTGCAAAAACAGCTGGTTGAAGTCACTGGAGATAAGTACAATCTTTTTATGGTTGAGGAACCCAACTCAGAAGGACCTGACCCTCGAGGGGGGCCACGCATTAGCTTTGGTTTGTTGAGGAAAGAGGTCTCAGAACCAAGACCAACAACTCTTTGGCAGTATGTGATAGCTCTATTGCTATTTCTTTTAACCATCGGTTCATCAGTGGAGTTGGGAATTGCATCTCAGGTATTTAGCAACTAATATTACCACTCAACTCTGCATTCCCTGATCCTTACACCTTGCTGCCTTTTCTGATTTTTTTGCCTTGCTTTTTTTGTTATCACATAAGTGCTGTCATGAGTTTTTCATGTACTAGAAGTAAGTCCTTATTTCCATGTATTTAACTGCACAGATAAATCGTCTTCCACCGGAAGTTGTGAAATACTTCACTGATCCCAATGCTGCTGAACCACCAGATATGGCGCTGCTATTTCCATTTGTGGAATCTGCATTGCCCGTAGCGTATGGTGTCTTGGGGGTTCTAATATTTCATGTAAGTAGTGTGGCTCTGTCCTTTTGGGATGAAATTCCTTTTGCAAATAATGGTTCGACATTTTTTTCATGGTATATATCCTGTCTGTGAAGTAGTTGTCTTTTTGTTCCATTGTTTTAAATTCGGTGGTCATAATTCTATGCCTTGAGTCTCAAGTCAATTGCCAATTAGATGTCACTCTATGTAGTACCTCTAAGATATTTTAGTAAGCATCTTTATAGGAACGTGATAATATGCACTAAATCCAAGTGAAGGAGTACTTCATACAAGTGTAAGAGTTAAAGCTAACCCACCAACAGGCAAGGGCCACTGTTTTATTATTAGAATTTTTTCTTCTTTTCTTTTTCGGTTGGGGCAGGCAGAATAGCCTATGGGCAATCGGGAAGTCTTATAGCCAAAAAATTTGATGTATTCATGTCATTATTGATTTCTAAACTCATTAAATCCACTTTTCATGTTCTAGCCATCAAAGCATGGACATGTCATTAACTGATCAGAAGTTATTTCAGAACTATAGACCTTGGCTCTATTCATACATGAAAGAGTTGTTTATGTGTAGGAAGTTGGGCATTTGCTTGCTGCCTTTCCAAAGAAAGTTAAGTTGAGCATTCCTTACTTTATTCCCAACATCACTCTTGGAAGTTTTGGTGCCATAACTCAGGTGAGTAGTCTTTTGACTCATTAAAATGGCTTATTCCAGTTGATACAGGCAATGTTAGTGACAAATATTCTTCTGGAGAATGAAATTGATGTGCTGATAAGCATAGTTTTGCATTTTTTATGTTGCTGAAGATGTGACTCAGAACATTTTATGGAGCCAAGTTTCTGCTATTTTGATATTATTGTGGTAAAACAAAAGCAATCATTAACCCCTATTGGTCAAGTAACATCCTTTTGCAGCCATCATGCTCTCCTAATATGCTAGTCATTAGCAGGCTAATTTTGTAATCGGTTTGTCAAATACATTTCGAACCTGCCAAGTATCACCAGCTTCCTAGTGAGCTTCTCTGCTGATGCTTTACTTAAGATATCAATGCCTAAACTTTTTGGCACAGCCTTTTTCAACCTTCCACCGGTTTACATATTGCACAATAATTTAAGAATATAGCTGTTTAACGTAATCAGCAAGCTAGAAAATAGTGTTCTGTTTGGCTTATTCCAATAATTCAGTGTTCTCATGCTAGATTTAGAATGTTACTTAATTGTAGTTATATTAATATCATTTCTGTCTTCTCTTCAAAGTCCAGTCTGTCCAAGGTTAACTTCAGCCTTTTCAGTATGTGCATTTCCACATAAATGTATAACCTTTACTGGGCTTGCAGTCATACTATACCTGGGTTTATGTTACTCAAGGATTTTATTTATCATTATAGATACACTTCATTTCAGTCTATAGCATAATTTTATAAACTTTTAAGATGCATGGGTATCATAAGCATGCTGGTTTTTTCTTCTTTTCTGTTTTTTTAAAAGAAAAGCTAGACATCCCTTTGGATTATAGATACCCTTCATTTCAGTCTATAGCATAATTTTATTATGTTTTAAGATGCATGGGTATCATAAGCATGCTGGTTTCTTCTTCTTTTCTGTTTTTCCAAAGCAAGCTAGACATCTCTGTTTGACCAATCTACTTCTAACTTTCCTCTTAAAGTTCTGTTGATCTGTGAGAGTAGTGCAGTTGCAAAATGCATTAGTGTGTCACTGGATGGTGAAGTAATCTTCTAGAAAGTTTAAAAATGCTTTATACTATTGAAGTCCTTTTTACCCTATACGATTAAAATTTCTGCAGTTCAAGTCCATACTTCCTGATCAGAGTACAAAAGTCGACATTTCTTTGGCTGGGCCTTTTGCTGGTGCTGCACTCTCTTTCTCAATGTTCATAGTTGGTCTTCTGCTTTCATCGAACCCTGATGCTTCTGGAGATTTGGTGCAAGTTCCTAGTATGTTGTTTCAAGGTTCTTTGCTTCTTGGACTCATCAGTAGAGCAACTCTTGGTTATGCGTATGTCTCCCTTCTGTTAGCCGTACATTCTTGGCAATTTGCTGGAGATGTTTCTTCTCCAAGATTCTGAAGTATGCTTTGCCTTTTTAAATATGCAGGGCAATGCATGCTGCTACTGTTTCAATTCATCCTCTTCTGATTGCAGGATGGTAATTGGATTGTCCAACCACTATGATGCAATATCTCATCCACTTATTGTGATGCGCGAGTGTTTATCTTCTAGTCACGTGTTGCAGGTGTGGATTGACTACATCAGCCTTCAATATGCTCCCTGTAGGATGCTTAGATGGTGGAAGAGCTGTGCAGGTATATCTGCTTGCTTAGGGGTGAAAAAACTAGGTCAATTAGAGTTAATTTGTTGGTGAAAGTGATGCTAGCAGCAATGAGAACTAGAAGAACCAATGCATTAGCAGGTCCCTTTTCTTTTGTTAAAAAAAGCGAATTTCAAAAGCATAAGATGATATAACAACCATGTTAAAATGGAGAGCTGGTTAACTTTGGAAATTACTTTATTAGCATATGGAACTTCAACAGCAAAGACATTGCAACATCTCTT
This sequence comes from Eucalyptus globulus, assembly GCA_014182545.1. Lineage (NCBI taxonomy): Eukaryota > Viridiplantae > Streptophyta > Magnoliopsida > Myrtales > Myrtaceae > Eucalyptus > Eucalyptus globulus. Next base: position 16,977,344 of record CM024727.1, on the reverse strand, counting down.
TTTTAGGTCATGGAAGATATTGTAACTTGATAGAGTGTATTCCATCTATGTTTTGCAGTTGAGATTAACTTTGAGAACTGCAGTAGTGGGAGTCTTTGTTTTTGGAAGATCTAATCAGGAGCGCGAGAGTGATTATCCTTTCTTAGCTATCTAGTTCCTTTAACTTTGTCGGCTTCTAGATGTAATTCAATTCCTCGGTTCATGCAAGCATATGTCATGCAATGCTGAAGCTACCAGATCATATCCAAAGCTTTCTATATGATTACCAATCTGTGGTGGATGCTTAAGGATTGTTATATTGCATTTTTGGAAGTATTTGGCAAAGGGATTTTTTTTTAGGAGTGGAATTCACATATGCATGACTAAGAATTTTAAATTTGCATTGTCTCTAGTTTCTAGTGTATTTCTGGACATTTTAGCACCCTGTTTGAACTTCCAATATGCCTTTATCCATTTGGCATTGAAATCTTACACTCATGCAGGGTGCCTTTGGTAAAGGTGCTCTACTAGGATCTGGTCTGGCCACTTACACAATGTTGGGATTAGGAGTGGTGAGGCTTTTATTTCTGTCACTTTCTTTGCTAAATCTACTTGAGCTTTCGTACTGCATCCATCTGCATTCACTAATTACATGTGCAAGAAGCTACGCTGTCCCTGGTATGGAAAGCTGAGGGTGGTTTTTCTGGTTCTGGGTTCACTCATATAAACCTGATATGGCACATCATTATTGTTACAGTATACTGCAAAATGATATAGGTCTACGGTCATCATTGTTTTTGTCATCAAATCCTGCTTTCCATGCAAAGTTTTGATTGGATTTTTAATTTTTTCCAGTTGGGCGGACCTCTGTCACTTCCTTGGGGGCTTTATGTTCTGATATGTCAGGTAAGCACAATGATCTTCGATTAAAAATGTCCCTGCAATTGAGGCTCAAAACGGTCTCAAGCGCGCCTTTTTGCTTATCTTTCATCTCTGTACAGAGAACCCCGGAGAAACCATGCTTGAACGACGTATCAGAAGTCGGGACGTGGAGGAAAGGAGTGGTGGTAGCAGCTATCGTGCTGGTTGTGCTGACGCTCCTCCCGATATGGGACGAACTGGCGGAAGAGCTAGGTATAGGCCTCGTAACAACATTCTGATGTACAGTGGCAAAACTCAGAGAGAGAGAGTACATAAGAGCACACGTTGGTTCAGCCCTCTTCAAAGGGCAAAACCGGGAGCAATTTTTGAAACGATAAGTGTCAATAAAAAGTCCGCTCGATATTTTTTCTATTTTTCGAGTCGATCTCTGTAAAGACCCGGTAACATGTGCACCCCCAATTACTAGTTTCATCAAATGTCCAAAGCAAAGAAGACTGGATTTCGCGCCTCAATCGACATGATTTATGACATGAGGACTACTCCAACGTTGGTTTCTCCTTCAGGCCGATCTCGTGGCTGTTTCGGCATATAGAGAGATCTTCGGACAAATTTTGACCTAAGGACATTCATACTCCATTTGACAACACTAGAAACCCGGTACCACAACATTAGCAAAACTCTTAAAATTTGGAATTGGGTAGGGGCCGCGCGAACGCAGGCCCCCGCTGCCACAAATTATGACGTAGGCTCAGCCACTTGGGCTGACCTTAGACGGGCGCCCCTCCTGAAGTGCAATGGAGGTCGCCAACCTAGGCCATGGGCCTTCAGGACCGCCCATCGACCCCGTCCAGGTAAGTATGTTGCTCGTGGCCCGTAGCCCCTGTTTTATCGAAGCCCTCCCTTCTCTTTCTCCATTCCTGTCCGATGTGGGACGCATAATTAAAACGAAAGGGAAAAGAAGCGAAGAGAAAAAGTTAAAAACTGCGCCAGCCATGGCACTGGAAAACAAAGTCCGTCATTCGCATCACTGAATGAGAAGTCAGTAAGTACCACCAGCACCAGCACCAGCACCCGAAGGCGCCATTTCCCTAGAAACTCTCTTTCACCTTCCGCGGAAGATCTCGTCCGCGAAAATGGCGGGCACATGGCTTCCCCCCTCCTCCTCCTCCTCCTCCGCTTCGTCCTCTCCGTCGTCTTCGTCCCTGGGCGGGTGCGGGAACTGGGGAAGCGGCTCCAGGGTGTGAGAGGACGCCGCGGCGGCGGCGGCGGCGACGGCGAAGTTGTTGGTGGCGGCGGCGGCGGCGGCGGCGGTGGCGGCGAAGCTGCTGATGTTGATGAAGTTGTTGTTGGAGGTGGCGGAGGAGTTGTTGGAGTACTCCGGCTGCAGCATGGGGAGGTGGCAAGGGTGCGCCGCCGGCTGGGGCTGCTGCATCTCCGGGGCCTGGAAGGCGCTCGCCACCGCGTACCGGCTGCTCATCAGCTGCGTCTGCACCAGCGAGAGCTCCGCTTGGAGGGTCGCCACCTGCAGACGTAAGCATTACTTTCTGGAGAACATCGCTCTCGTTAGTTTGTTCTCTGGTGGTTAGAAAAGATTGCGGAACACGCGGATGCTACTGGGCAATCAATGGGAAACAGATGAGAGTCAGGCTTCAAGAGAGAGAAATGAACGCTGGGAACCCATTTGAGTTCTATTCTCTTCTTTTCTCCCTTTGCTGGATTAGTCCTAGATCCTTAGCCTAGCATTTTGCCAAGGAGGAATTGCCAAGCGCTTCATCTAAAGCATCCAACACAAAGTTTAGAACCTGGGTCAGAGTACCGTTTCGCTTACTTTTTTAAGACAATCCTCACTATCTTTTCTCATGTTTTTGCTGATCGGCTTTCCATCAAGGTGTGAAATGGTCGGAGGATAGAGAGCTTTTGCTGTTGCAGATAGAAAGGTTGATTTTTTGCACGATTCTTATGGTGGGATCGGCCAGCCGTTCTATCTTACTTGAAGAGTTTTGAAAACTATTAAATCCTTAGCAGATACGCTGGATTTGTGCAATGAATACATTGGTCACAAAGGATTAATTTTCTCTGCTAAATTTCCTGGTAGAAAATCTCTATGGAATCAGCCATCAAGTCAAGCGGAGCAAAAAGGGAAAGGTAATTCAAACCCCAAAGTTTAATTATCTTATTTGCTGTCGGAGCTGCGTTTGTTCTGCATCATTGATTCAGAGAGATTTAACAATATTTTGCACAAAAGTCAGTGTTTTTGTGAACCTGTTGTTGCAATGCAAGGATGGTCGATACGCAGCCATAAACAGGATCTGCCAGCCTTGCCTGGGCTTCATATGTGATCGTCACGACCGCATCCTGCCTCTTGTTGACGGGAATGTGAAGGAGCAGCTTGGACACATTACTTGCACCAAACACCATGTGCACGGCGGCGAATTTAGCCGCACCCTGATCTGACCCGAAATAGGGCGCGAATATGCACCCATGGATGCACTTCCTCCTCAAGAACTTGCACGCCCCACATGGAGCCCCAGGAGGAGGCGCTGTCATCTCCTCAGCCGGCAATTCCCCCGGGGGAATGGCACGCCTGGCTGTGCTGCGGCCCCTGCGCCGATCACCTTGCATCCTGTCCATGCCGAGGACAGTGCCGATCCTTTTTGTTGGTGATTGTGGGTGAATCAAAAAGGAGAAGGTTGTGATGTTACTTAATGTGCTTTATAAGAGAGAAAAGGGCGGTGGCTAGTGTCCAAATGGAGAAAAAGGAAAAGCGGACGATGGCACATTGCTCGCGTGAAGAGCCCTGGCGAGGCGAGGCGAGGCGAGGCGAGTTGAATGAGGTAATAGCAGAGAGAGAGAGAGAGAGAGAGAGAGAGAGAGGATAGGGAGGGATAGGGAGACGTTATGTTTGGTGAGGGATGGAGAAGAGAGACATGGGAAGAGTCTGTTCAGGGTTTTGAAGTGATAATAGCAAAAGAGAGTGAGTTCATATTTCACCCTGAGAAAAATTGGGAAGAATAAAAATGAATAACAATAATTAATTGGTGAAAATCGGTTGTGTGTGAAGAGGAAGAAGATTTGTGTTTGTGTTGCTAGAGGGAGGTGCAAGAATTGTGCTTCCCGTGGCGTGTGGAATGCTAGGAACTAGGCGTGCATGCATGTCTTACCAATTACCATGTAGGAATGCACAAGAAGGCAACGTTGGATCCACAGAGTTTCTCTTTATTTTCTTTATTTGCATTTTACTTAAATATAACAGAAGATGTAGGATGTTAAGTAATCATGATTTGTCATGCTTTTTAAGCATGTCCACTCAACTTAAACACACCCTGTCTCCCTCCTCTTTGTGAACTGACAAACTGAAATCATGCTTAAGCTCTCATTATAGTTGGTACCGACATAGTATCGGTGCTTGAATTTAAGGGCCAAGAGTTCGCAAAGAGAATTTCTTTTCCATTGTAGATTCTAAAAAGCTATGTCCTTTCTATGCCTTAATTATGCATCAGGATCTCAAGCACCAAACACCATGGAATTCTCAGTTAGATGTTTTCAAGCTTTTGAATGCTACTTGCACAGATAATCCAGTTTATGGTTTCTGAATTTCATCTGTTCCTGTTACTCATTAAAAGACATGCTTGATAACAGAGGGAATTCTATGACCCAAAAAAAAAAAAAAAAAGACAAAAGAAATTCGTGCCAATGAGTTGTTTCATTATCATTTTCACCCTAAAGTAGAGTTGCTCGTCATTAAAATGTTAAAACAGACACCACATACCACAAATATGCCGGCTGGATAGCTATGATGCAGTTTTATGCAATCGACTAACCATAACATCGGTGGTTGTAAATCTATTGAATATATCCCGATAACATAAAAGGGCAATGCTAGGAAGATTGTGGAAATTCCCAGAGGGGTAGTGAGTATAAGAAAAGGTACATTTGATTGACTACTTGTGCAGGAGTCAAGGAAAAGTGCTTCTTCTCTATTTCACAGAGCTTGTAATATACAGGATGCACACTGTCATTGAGTTGCACAGGAAACTTACAAAATTGCAAGAAAGCATAACCAAGCAAGGAGAAGCTTGAACTATTGTATACTCATCAAGCCAAAGAAAAATTATAGTAGAGCACCAGCGGGGAAAATCTTCCTGAAAATAACGTCTTGATTTACTTGTGTTTTCCTGTGTTGCTCTTTTAATTCCCTTAACTGCAAACCAAAATGTGTCACAATTACTAATTTTAATAGAATGCCTGTACAATGCATGGAGTTTTGAATAATGGTTTTTCTTTCTTTTGTATGGCGTTTCTATAAGGCTTCTCTCATTATCTAGTGATGGTGTTCCCAAAATTGTAGTAATTTAATGACTATCTCCTAAAGAAGTTTTGAGAATTTCAAACACAGCCAGTCAGAACCATCCAACACCATTCAAATTTTCAAGATCTGTTCATCATTGTTGGTCCATTCATTGACATCAAAATGGGATTATAGATAAGCCAGACTTTTCTATTCTTGTAAGAAGGAAAGCAAGTAGGTAATTGATATCATTTCAAAATGACTTGCCGTTCTATTGAGGATGGGACAGAGAATAAGAACCTCATCCGATGGAGAAATGTAGGCTCGGTTGTCGTGAAGGGGATGTCGGAGACCCTTCACTGCTCTGTGAGTCTCCACGCCATGCATCTTGGACCTGAGCAGCGAATTGCAAGTTCCACAGCACGTCCTCAATAGATGGTCTATCTGTGGGTTCCTTGTTCAAACATCTCACGCAGATTTCCATCATCGTTCTCAATGATTGGTCTGAGCATGCTCTTCGAACTGAAGAATCAACGGAGCTCCTTCTGGTGGTATCATCGCCCATCATACTTGACTGTAGCTGCAAATGTTCAACGATGCTGTATTACCCAAAATGAGAAGAAAAAAAATTGTCGGTTTGAGGCAAACTACAACTGTGACAGAGGTCAACATTTATAGAGAGCTAACTGCACATACATTTTTGGTACTCTTTCTATACAAAAATATGCATGACAGGGTGAAATCTTAAGTGTAGCAATTGATAATTTTAGTTTTCAAGCTACTGCAAAGTAATATAGCAACAAATGAGTTTGATTTAATCTAGAAACTTGCAGGAGCACGACCATAAGTATTCTCCATTATCTAATAATGCAAGAAAGTGCAGCTTGTGTAAAGAGCTTGCGAATAAGTAGGACGCAAACATTCAAAGCATCGTCCACAAATCTTTTTACTTAAAATAAAATTGATAAATCACTTGGTGGTTGATAATAAACTGACAAATGGAACTGCTCTTACTTGATCTTTTACAACATCAACTTCACTGTTTGATTTGAATGGCCTTCCTGATATGATCTCTAGCAGGATTACTCCAAAGTCATAGATATCGGTCTTATCCTGGTTCGTCCTGAAAAATTGTAAACTCAGAGGAAATTAAACTGTGAACATACAAAGGGTAAATAAGTTGATTGATAATATTTATACAAAATGCACCAGTTATCATGCAGTTTTGACTCCCATGGCAGAGAGAGCAATGGTGTACCGAACAGAGACACCATACCAGTGGAATGTATGTACTTTGGGAAAGAAAAGACTTTGTCCCTGTTGTGCAAATTATTCCGTTGTTTTACTCGTGAGTTAGAGTGTCAGATATTTGTTACTTGTGATAAATTGTAAGCACCACAGAACTCTTTTATTATTCACCAAAACATTTGAGCTTCATAAAGTCTTCTACGGTCATAACAAGTTGTAATCACTTATAGCACTAAGAATTTCCTCACGCACCTAGCAATTATTTCCTTGGATCCTCCAGAAGGCATCTTACTACCCTCCTGCAGAAGAGAAAAAGGAATATTTTAGCAGCATAACTATAATCTGTCATAATAGAAAAGCATGAAGAGCCACAGCCAGTTTCTTTCTGGTACCTTCACCATTTCTGCTAACAACGGTAGGCTATAGCTGCTTATTTTGGCAACAAGATTCTGATCAACAAGAATATCAGTAATTTTCAAGTTGTTAGAGTATAAGCCGGGCACAATCCCAGTATGTAGAAATTGAATGCCCTTCGCTACCCCAATTGTAGCACCTATCCTTTGTGACCAGGTGAGTGATTGCCTACCACGCCGCCCTGCCAATCACGTCCAAAGATTCATGGTCAGTCCACATGAGAAGCTCCTAACAAAAATAATTCTTCTGCCCAAAAGATAGCAAGAAAAGAAGAATAACTAATTTTACAGGTTTAGCTGGATCAAGACCTTCACATTTATGTTCCACCCTAGAACTAAAGTGAAATTGAAGAATTACCCGAGATCCAGCTCCTTAATGTACCATTTGGTACATATTCGAACACAAGAAAGATTCTGCTCACACTCGAATCATCCCAGTAACACTCGAAGCAGTGTCCAAGAGCGCTGACAACATGGCGATGTCTAAGTTTTGAAATTAACTCGATGTGGTGCATGAAGTGCTGAATGCTCTGGCTTTTCTTAATTTTCAGGCATTTGATGGCTAAAAGAGACCCATTCTTCAGCTGACCTCTGTACATCTGAAACCATTACAAAGAGAGGCATGGGAATCTGACACACAGAATACTATATAAGAGCTCTAGATCAGACAGGAAAATTTGACAATCACTTTAGGCAATGCTCAGCTGATAAGACACTACTTAAATGGAGCAAAGACAATGGCGAATTACAATCTAACATGCTTCTTAAATCATTTTTTCCAAAATTTTGAGACTGAAAATGCTTAATTTTGATCGAAATACAAGATGCAAATCTCATGCGACGTAAAGTCTATCACTGATTAGCAGTTGCTAGAAGCAGGTGGGAGTTTCTTCTTATGGTCTATGACAAGATTTTATCATGCCAAAAAAAAACTGTAGAAGCATATTAAACAAAGAGAATAACAAAAGGTGTCACTTAATATTAGATTAGATAGCATGCCTGGCCATGAGAACCTTCACCAATGAAAGCAGATGTATCAAAGTTGCCTGTGGCCTCTTCAATCTCCTCCAAAGAATAGGTTCGGTAAGGTGGAAGCCCAAGTGCTCCCAGCTTCATGCTTTGAGATATGTATCCTTCACATGGGCATAATGAAAAATATCACTCTTTGTACTTGATACGTGGAACTTAAGTTATCAAATGTGAAAATAAGTTCTTCTTTTTGCAATGGTTTTCGTTCTCAATCATTTCAGGCATGTGCATTGTACAGTTCTCCTCTCACCCAAAGAACACAACTACAACCCAGCTCTATTTGTCAATGATTGTCAATTAGAACCTAAAACCTCCAGGGTATGCAGACAGTCTCAGGTCAGTCCAATTTTTGTTTTTTGACCAGTCCAAGTTGAAGTAGGTGATTATATATCAAGTACAGTAAGATCACTTTTACCATCACAGAGCAGAAATACTAAAGGGCATGCATTGTACAGTTCTCTTTCTTTGGAAAGATAATGGACAATCATGCTCTGCTTGTTCAGCCTCTGAGGCACACACGTCTGGGTGAGTGCAAGTTGAAGTAGGCGGTTATTTCCTATCATGTTTAGCAAGATACACTTCACAACCACACAAGCAGTACTGAAAAACCTCTTCTGCACTCACTAGAGAATCACTACTGGTTCAAATAGAAAAGAATCAAGGATGAGCTGTACCACATTGACTAATCCAATTCCCTTACTTATTTCTGCACAACCATGTTGTTCTTTTTACTCTTATAAATTCTTTTGGAATAGCGAACTAATACTAATGTACTGCTGTAAGTAATTTCATTCTTCTAAAGGTTGGCCAAAGTTAAAACTCTTCTAAAATGCTTGGGTCCCCTTAGAAATCACTACAGGTCAATACATAATAAGAGAAGCCAAAGAAGCATACTGATACATTCATTCCCACTTATTTGCACAGGTATTCTTGCATCTGTATTTCAAGCACAAGCATAGTGGGATGCAGAGAGAAAGAGAGAGAGAGAGAGAGAGAGAGCACTCACTGGCATCAGTGAACAACTTTGAGGTGTACCCAGACCCAGTTGACGCATTCTCAGTTATCAGCCTCGTAGGAGGTGATTTTTTTGGCTTCCTGGCATTGGTTCTTCTGATAGCCAAAAATATCAGACCGACAAGCAAAATTCCTCCCAAAGTCCCCCAACAATGCCCAAGGCAAGGACTGTTTTAGTTGCTTGTTTTCGCTTCTTCTGGCCAGGCACTATGCCAACAGCTAAAGCCTCATTGCGGCAAAATGAAAGTGGCTGTTGATCTTGATCTTCAGCAGCCAAACAATTCTTAGCATATGATACATCACGTTTCTTTGAATCAGACAGACAATCAGGCAAGCTTCCCGTCAAAAGATTGGATGATAAATCCACAAATGTCAATTCATCATTGCAAGACTGATTTTCCGAAAGCATGCCCGTCAGTTTATTTCCCGCAATATTCAGATAAATAATTGTGGGGAGAACTAGCAAAGAGTGCAGGAATGGCCCAATGAAACTATTAAAGGAGATATCCAGATGCTCAAGCTGATAATATGAGCTCAGTTCAGAAGGAATCCCAGATCTGAACTTGTTCTTGCTGAGTATGAGAGTGACCAATCTATTGTCAAGTTTCGGAAATTGACCTTCAAAAGCATTATCTTCCAAATCAAGAACTTGAAGATTTCTCAAACTGCTTAAATCTGGCACTTCGTCTGAGAAATGATTATGTGACAGCGAGAGAACTCTGAGACTCTCCAAATTATTCAAAGCATCAGGTAGAGACCCGTTAAATGAATTTTGTCTCAGACTTAGCACAGTCAAATTCAGGAGCTTACCAGTCCAATCTGGTAGTGGACCAGAGAACATGTTCTTGTCAAGAATGAGCGTTTGCAGGCTTTTCAAAAATGAAAGCTCATGGGGAAGTGCACCATACAAGAAATTAGAGCTCACATTGAATATCTCAAGCGATGAAAGCCGTGCAATTTTACCAGACAATGGCCCCCACAAACCCAGAGAAACTAGTGTGAGGACCTTCAAATTAGGAAGTTTTACCAGCGTCGTTACGAAGGAATCCATGGAAAAATTTTGAGGCAATGCAGGAGCTCCATTCTCACCTATTATAATAAGCTGTGTCACACTTTCTTCATAGCACACGATGGTGAGAGATGAATTGGGCTCAGTATTGCAGAAATCTGTGCCGTCCTTCCAGCCGCTTAAAACAGGTGGATTGTCCAGGAGATATTGAATTCTCCGAAGGGTCTCGGCCTGGGAAGACTGAAGCTGTTCTGTGGGGCCAATTGAGAGCAAAATGATGGCAAGAACCAGAAATAGATATCCATTGAGTGTTTTTGCCATTGCTCTGTCACGGTAGTAGAACACACAAGACATCACATAGTTCCCTCAAGACAAAAGATGAATATTTTGCAGACTGAACAGCTGCAGAAATAGCAGGTGGACACTTGAGATGCCCCTGTGGGTTCTACAAAAAATTATGAAACTGTGTCCTTGTCAATTGCTGAACTTTTCGTCCTCAAGACTAAAATAGAGGTCTGCAAGCATAATTTTTTTTTTTTTTTTTTTGGTAAGACCTGCAAGCATAATTGTCATTGATCTTGTTAAAGAACTGACATAAAATAGGATAGCTAACATCAAAAAATTTAAAAAGAATTTTTGTGCGATTTATCCATCGAGAGAGAGAGAGGGGAGGGAGGGAGGGAGGGAGGGAGGGAGGGAGGGAGGGAGAGAGAGAGTTCTCCTATTTCTTTAAAGGGCTGGTTCAATCCAACCAAGTTCAGGCAAGCTGAGACCTCTCTTTGAAGTTGTGTTCTTCGCCTAGCTCATAAATAACACATCTGCTCGTCCGCAAGCTGTTATTTTAACAGATAATATTAAATGCTCGAGTAAAAAACTCACCTTTATGTTGCCGATGAGCATGAACAAATGGATCCCCTCAACAGTAGAGCTCCTTCAACAGCCTTCTGAAACAGCCCCCGAAACAGACTTCAGAAAGCACACTAATTTTCAGCAGCAAGCACCAAAATCCCAGCGCAAACTTCTCCTGCAGAGACCAACCCTTACCCAAGCTCATAATTTCACCTGGTTACAGGATGAACGAAGGAAAAGAAAGATTAAGAACTTAAATTAAGCTTCCACTTCGACTAAGTAGAAACAGACTCTGAAGTAAAATACCAAGGAAAAAGAAAATACCCACATGGCTTACCACAATGAAGCTCCAAAGAAGATGAAATCTCATCCACACCACACACTTGTAAGCAGCTTTACTATCCTTTTTTCCTTCAACCCAGGCTCATGTGATTCTCTTCCATAGACACAGAGAGTCAGAGACTCTGTTTTCTGCAGGGCTTCAGTGACACCCTCATCACATTGCTTGATAGCAAGACAACACGGTGACACGGGTTGCTCAAGGGCAATTCAAAGCAACCACAACACAACACGAGAGGGTGACCTGGAAATCCCACAAACCGACATTTCTGTCACTTTCCTCGGAACACCCCTTCAAAAGAAAAAGAAGAAAAAGAAAAAGAGCGTAAACCCTTGCGTTCTTTAAACTATTCTCGCTATAGTTTTGCACTTTCTGTGGTATGTATGTAAACACAGAGAGAGAGAGGGAGAGGGAGATTCTAGCAGAAGACGACCCTTTATTCGTCTCGCTTTCAGAACGCAACAACACATCACTCGCTGTCTCCGTCTCTCTCTCTCTCTCTTTTCGTATGTGGAGGCCAACCCATCTCAAGATTCTCAACAGAGCTGCAAACTCTCTGTAGAAAATATAAAAAAGCAACAAAAGCAGAGTTTTTGAAAATTGTAAAAGAATGGCAAGCGGGCGGGGAATTTGCCCATAAGGTTCAACTTCAACGTAAGCTTTCGCTTTCGGAGTCAGGTGAGGCTTGGCTTTCTGTCGTCCCGTCATTTTGCTGCAAGCAGCCTGCGATTCTGCGCTATCCATGTGGACCCTCCTCCACTCACCCCTTCCCTTCCCTACTCGCTTTTGGCGCTCTGTCTCACTCTCTATAGTGCCATCAAACAGTTCCGAGTTGACGCTCGTTTGAACGAAAGAGACAAGAAGTAATAATTTGACGGTTATTACCGCAAAGCGAATGGCAATGCTTCCTTGCCTTTTGCCTTCCTGTCTCTCCCCCATCAAAAAGGCAAAAACCTTGAACGACTCAGATCCGGGTTTGGTCCTTGCTCACATGAAAAATCATTCCATCATGTGATAATTCATGTGCGCTGATTCAGAAGTGATTAGATGGGCCACATTCCATCGGTTTCGCTAGTTGGATTTAGATCTCTGGAATAAGTGGAATTCCTTTCGTTATAGCGGCCCCGTACCTGAAATTAGTTCATTTGAAAATGCTAGCTTGATCATCACGCGACAACGATCTTTTCAATTCACATCGTTCGTTCATCTAATCAAGTAGATAATATTTCGCCAACATACTAATTTGATTTCAAACTCTCAAATACTTGGCAATTACTACTTTAGTAATGCCCCCTTAATTAGAATTAGATCAATTTTCAAAATACCGATGCAATCGTCTGCGTGACAATGGCGCGATATTCGGAAAGTTGCATGTGTAAAAGTGCATCAATTTCAATCCCATGATAATTCAATGCAATTCGTTGGTTGCAATCAAAGTCCAAAAATTTGATTGCAGCATTGACTGCAGCTCCTTAACTACCTAAATGTTTTCCATTATCACGTTGGATCGAACATCCAGAATTAGCACGAACGCATTATCGTGGGAATGGAAAGTTGTAGCAACAGCATTTATTATATTAATAGAGGACAGCTTATCTGTAACTAAATAATATTTGTGCTTTTGATGAACAATACCAGCAATTTTTGGGACTCATTTGGACATTAGGGGATCGACGAGTGGACTGGCCCGTAACTGACATGGACGTCGAGCTACCAAACATTTTCTCGTGGCAGAAGAGGCATTTCTCAATGCATATGACACTGGAGGACGGCCCAAGGGAGAAGTTTCCACACGTACTTCTGTGAAAGAGATCGATATTCGAGTTTGCGAAAGTTCGTCCAATCGCACCCCTACAAAATTTGTACGTCACTTCTTCAATGTTGTCATGTGGTGGACAACTATATATTTGTGCAAATTCAATTGCTTCCCGACAAGAAAATCTTTACTCGATGTATAACACAACTATAAAATTTATTGTTTCACGATTCATTTCTAGAATATCGCGTCTTCATCCGATAATTCACGTCATTTTTATGAAATATAGAATCTAATTATAAACTACTTCCCTATGAAAAGATGCAAATCCCTTCGAATATGGCTGATTTCAAAAGGAGATATCAGAATATGCGGTGAGATGTCATTTGAACGAAAAATAAAAAAGCATTAGTTAATTCAATTCAAGCATATCCTTCCCTAGTCGGAAAATTGTCGGCAGGAGAAAAGCGATGTGCCACCCAACATTTTGTGAAGAGGATGATAACTAAGTTTGATTCAAAAGTCAAATGTCTAATTCAGTTGGTGATTATGGAGGAGATCTGGGGGGGAATTCAGGAGGCCCCACCTTCTAAAGCGACGGAATGAAGGAACCACAGGTCACCCATCACCGAACTTCCCACGGCAGCAACACTATAGTTGCCCCATAATTGCACGTAGGAAGAAGATGCATCCCATAGTAGTTGAACATCTTTTCCCCCTTTTCTCTGTCAGCTCTCTCTCTCTTTCGTTGAGTGAACTGGCTGCCGGTTGTAAGCACGTACCCCTTTTTCCGAACCCATCATAATTATTTGAAAGAATGATGTGGATGTCTTTTGTTTGACGGTGATCGATATGGGAGAAAACCATCATAAGGTTTAGAGATGATTCGAGGAATTTTGCGACTTGCTCTTTTTCATGTTACTAGGTAATTGACAATTTGAGTAGTTTAAGGTAATCTTCTATCTGGAGCATGCCGGGGTACTTAAGATCTGCGATTCTCGAAGGTAATCGTGAACAGCAGTAGATGGAGGATTGCACTTGAGGCCTTCTGTGCCGTTTCTCAAGAGGAAGGCACTAAATGGCTTGCCGCCGTGCCGGCTTACTCAAGTTGATCTCACCGTCTTGCTTATACCAGAAGAGATAGGGCAAGAACTCGAGTTTCTTTCCCCACATGTACATCAGCATCAATGCGTTCGTATCGATGCGTGAGAACCAACGCTAGGAAAGCAACGAGTGCACTGAATGTGAGAGCACGTTCCTCTGTTGAAGCTCCGTGAAGCGTTCATGGGTTATGGTGTAGAAACGTGGATCTTCTATTCTTTTTCTGAGGTATTGAGATCTGCAATGACTCATAACCAGATTCGGCATGGAATCCAGAGCATAAATAATCTACAAGCACGACTCTTTAGATCGCAAAATGGGGCAAGCTGCCCCCAGGAAAGACGAACTGAGAATTGTGAAATCAAAGAAAAATAGCAGACTGGCAACACGCAAAATGAGAAGAGATTCCAGGGGAAAAAGGTAGAACAGATGCTTCACCATGAAACTATGTCATCGACTCATTCAGGGACATGTATTCTGAATACACAATAAACCCAACAGTCTCGTATTTCAGATTTGTTTTCGACAGTGCTCGCATGGTCATACTTCGTACGGTTATATATCTTTTTTCGCTCCATCCTATTATAGTATTCCGAAATCCCATGCCACAAAAAAACTTGGGAATTGTAAATCAAGCTCCAACTCTCCCTGATCAGGAGAGCTATGCTTCGAACTAGAACGTTTCTCAACTTACTCGAAAGAGCACTCTAGGAACTAAAGGAGACATTCAATAAACATCACACCCCACATTATTGTCATATAAAGTGGCGTGCGATAACCAATGACGACATGCAATGCATGGCTCTACCAAATGTCATGGGCCTCATTCTCAAAATAAGAAAGAAAACGGGGACAAAGATCGTTTCAAGGGACAATTTGCCCTTAATAGTCACATGCAACATTAGCCAATAGCATAGTGTTTGTCCCCCCGCCGAACATTACCTCAATAGCCTTAGACAAAGGACAGTGCATTCTCTTGTCTATTCAGATGAACTCGATTCTCCAATTCTGACGCCACTAGGCATTTGGTCTAGTCGCTAGCGGTCGGGGTAGGGACGGTGGATTAACGATTTAATTTCAAACTCCACACCACCTCGCATCTGAAAAATAGAAAGAGAGAGAGAGAGGAAAAAAATGACTATCCAAGGCCAGAAAAGGCTCGGAGGGGAAAAATTTGAAGTGATTCGAGCAAAATTCAATTTCCCAAACACCACTTGAAGGCTTACTTTTTCTGGGGCAACAATCCTGAAGATTTAACAAATATGAAATGTTCATGGATCACAGCCAAAATCATCGATAAGAGTGACAGCCAAGCAGATTGCAAGCATCTATTTTCTTTTTTTTCCCCTGTTTCTTTCAGGCATACTTTCTCCCTCACAATTAGTAAATCGTTGATATAACCAAAATTTACATATACAATAACTATCCCTCTTTAGAAAAGAAGGGCATATTGAAGTTCAACTCATCACAGGAGAAAGATATTACAATTGAAAAAATTAGGAAAGTTATAGTGTGACCATCCAAACGTATAAACCAGATCACCTTGTCCATCTCCAGAAGGCATACAATATGATGAGCGTCAAGATCATGCCTGCATACTTGATCCACTTGTCAACATGATGCCGCCTCTCAATGAGTTTCAGTACAGAGTTAGAGAGTCCCACTGTGTTAAGAATGTCCAATGCTCTTCGTTGAGCTTTCTGGAAAAATAAAAGAACTGCCTGTCACTTTCAAGGATATTATAATAATTTTATGGTCCAAAAATAAAACAATCTTGTGCTTCATGCCTTTAGCATCCTAGCTCTCCAAAATTATTTGTGGTCTTTGGCTACCCAGAATAGTTAGGGGGAACATCTAAACTAATTGATAATGGACAAACCTTAGTCATATATGACTGAGTTTCCCTGATCATTAAGTTTTTCATTGTCTCATCAGTCGCCAAATGTTCAGTGTGCCACCTCAAAAAGTCAAGTAGTATCTCAGAAGAATACATCTTCAAAAAGGATTCTCTATTCATCATTTTAATCTTGTCAGTGTACCCATGAAAAGAAAAGCCTTTTTATGCACAGTACATAAAAAGTCAGCTTCCAGATACCTTGAGGCGTTCCCTTTGCTCAGAATATTTAGAAAGGATGGCTACTCCAGTAGCATACGATTCTTCCAGCATCCTGGATGAATTACGGGCAGATTGCATTGCTTGTGCTTCCTCATCAAAAATACTTAGAACATGAGCAGAATCCCCATTCTGGAACACAAAATCCATTAGATGCTGAGTAAAGATAGCTTCACTGCCATAGAACCCTTGACTTGATGTTATACAGTAGATAAAGGATGACATACAGCTCGTCCAAGCAATTCTGCCCTCTCTTTAGCTTCCATCATTTTTTGCTGATTTCTTGAGGAGTACTTGTCTAGGCTCACTTTCAATGACTCAGCCTCTTCAGCTACTTGTTCCACCTTTCTGTACAAAGCCAACGAGATCGTGAGGTGAACGACCCTTAACAAATGACAGTTTGAAATTTCACAAAAATGAGAAAGCTACGTCAATAAGAAATGTTAAAGAACTAGAGCTGAAATCAAAAGACAACAGAGGTTATCTTGACCTAAAAGGAAAAAGAAAAAAGCTTAAAGGATAAGTATACACCATTGGAACTACTTCCAACGTATGTCTGTTTGATTTCCAAGAGCATAAAAAAACAGTTCATCCAACTTCACCAAAAGATTTTAAATGCTTAAGTTGATACACCTTCATAGGTTCCTAATGATGGGCATAATTGCAAAATCATTTGTTCTTCTTTCAATTAAGTGACTACACATGGTTTGACTACTGAAATAATT
The DNA here is from genome assembly GCA_014182545.1 of Eucalyptus globulus. NCBI lineage: Eukaryota > Viridiplantae > Streptophyta > Magnoliopsida > Myrtales > Myrtaceae > Eucalyptus > Eucalyptus globulus. The sequence goes on along the minus strand of CM024727.1, from coordinate 16,960,598 downwards.
ACTTACAGAGGCTCTACGATGGCTTAGCAACGTAGACAAGCAAATCTACAGGGGAACACGTCCTCCTGAGCCTCAAATTTTTATTTTTGTTGACTATGGACCACAAAAAATAATTGCAATAGCAACCCAAAAGAAACTTCCTGGAAAAAATGAATTCTCCATCGATCTCCTGAACTAAGTCATTTTCCAGTATAAAATTATACCAAGGCCCAAAATCAAGGCCGGTGTGAACCTACAAAACTCGACTAGTCTTCACGTATGTTAAAGTTCATCAGGAAAGAGCAATATATGACTGTAAAACATACCGCTCTCGTATTAGAAGGACATGAAAGGAAGAAAAGTAAAGGTGCTTTCCATCACCATGGGATCGCACGAAAAACTTCAGAGCATTTTGGCACTAAAAAGAACAGACCAAATATCAAGACGAACTAAGCTGAATTTTCACAACCTTGCGAAAGCCTGACTTGTAATTCAACCATCCTATCAGATACAGCTTCAATATCGAAACATCCGATATTTACACAGAGACGATAGCACCGAAATTCTTCGCATTCGGTTCAAATGAAAAGCGCAACGCGTCAATTCAAATTCGCATGCACAGAAATGATCTCATAACCGCGAAATTCAACAACAGGTGTCGGCGGATTTAAGCGTATTGCAGGACAGATCGGATACCTCCTCCAGAGATCGCGCTGAGACTTGGCGCCTAGGAACCGCCAGAGCCGGTCCATCTCGATGCAGAGGGACTGAATCTGGACGACGTCCCTCCTGATCGAGGCCGACAGCTCCGGGGAGTCCAGCCCGCCGGCGGCGCGGCCGCGGCCGTGGCGGAGCACTCGAGCCTCTCCAGCCGCTCGAGCGCGTCCCTCGTCCGCAGGAGCAGCCTCTTCGCGCTCTGGTACACCTCCGACAGCGTCCCCCCGCCGCCCGCTCCTCCGTCCATCGCCGCCGCCGCCGTCGTCGTCGGGATGAGATCGCGATTCAGATTTCCCACGCGTAGAGAGAGAGAGAGAGAGAGGTTGAACGAGGCGTGAATTTTAATTTGCTTTTCAGTGGCCGTTTTCGGTTTGCTCCGCTCGGGCCGGGCTCCGCTCCCCCCGTCTATGAAATGGTTTCACGGGATATCATCGAGAAATAAGAATCCCTCTTATTAAAAGATTTTCTACGATTATTTTTTAGTCTTCTTAAATTTTGTACATAAATATAGGATGAATTTATCTTGGGCACCGCGTCGTCCCCATATGGATTGTGCAGATACTTCGGAACGGAATGAATCCGTCGATCCATGTTTTCCGCACATGCGTGCACACGTTTGTGCGCGTGTATATATATAGGGATAATTGATTTCATTTCCTTGGAACTGATTCTTTAATTTTTAAAATTTGAAACTTATTATACATACTTAAGAACCTAAAATATATCCCGTCTCAAATTTCATAGTCAATTTTAAGATTTGTCTAGATTTTAGATATGCTCTTAATTAAATGATACATGTGCATTGGAATTCTGTTATCATAAAATTTCCTATGATAGAGCCAAAAAAATGGAAATGAATTTGGGGGCGAGCAGATAGTCTTTATTATGAGGTCGAAGGGGCCATACATGTGAGATAACATAGTTATCACAAATTCCATTTTTGTTTTCTCTAGTTCCTATCATAGGCTAATTTTATGGTATCAGGGCCATGGCATATTTCAGCATATTTATAGTTTGTGGGTTGAATATCCAATGCAGGAAGGAAGAACTTCTTTACTATGACAAACTCTTCCAAAATTTTCACTCTTACCACTATAAATGCCCCAACTTCTCTTAGCACTCCTTAAGAACTTTGCATTTTCAATATCTTTAAGATTGGACTAATGAATTCACCACCTCTAATGATCATCCGCATATATATTGTGAAATATTAATAAAGTAAAAATTCCGATCATAGATATTGCTAGAAATATAATGTTATACTAATGATTTTAGATTACATATTCATTATTAGACATCATGGAATGTCGCAGAATTGTGCAAAAAAACATAAAATAAGAAAAACATAATAATTTGTTCCAATGCACTTACCGGGACAGGTTCCCCAAATTTTTGAACTTAGAATCTACCCTTACGTACCCTTACGTATCCTATAACTCAGAATCCAAAAATCATACTCACTCTTATCCACTATAACGCATTTATCTTACTTTTCTTTTTTGCGATTTGTATTTATACGACATATTTACCCTACACCCAAATTACATTAAATGATTTTTCAGCAAAAAATAATGTCGTTTCACTTAAATTATCTAGCTCGTCATGTCAATACTATTTGCTTTTTGCTGTTATGTAGGCTGATTTTTAATGACAAAACTTCAGTAAAAGATAAAAATATTATATAGGTATAAGTTTGGGATTTTTTATATCACATAAAAAAGTTTAAGACAAATTTGTTGCAATAGATATTATTTGGTTTTCTTTTTTGGCCGCTTTTTGCCCTTTTATATTATTTTATTTTAAAAAAAAATTTGCGTTACAACAACGGAGAATCTTTTAGAGCCGAAATTCCCAAGTAATGTAGGACAAACGGTTTGACCCATTGACTCCCCGAAGCTGATATTCCTTACTGGAAAGCGACGCTCCCATACGACGCCGCCGCCGACACTTGCGCGCTCCTCCTCCTCCCTCCTCCCCGCTCCCCTCTCCTCTTCCTCCTCCTCCGGCTGCGCTCCGCCGCCTCGCGCCAGTCTCGCTCGCCGTCGGCCTTCCATCCGCGGCCGGAAATGAGGTAAAAACCGCCGGCCGGCGATCGTGCTCTCTCCCTCCGCGTGCTTCGAAAATCCGGCCGTGTTCGTCGACGAGGCGGTCCTCTCGCTCCCCGCCCTCGCCGGAGCCGCTCGCAGATTAGGGTGGCTTCAGCTCCCGGCGATTGCGTTTGTGTTCTTTTTTCTTCTTGTGCGGTTTCAGCGGTTCTGGTTCTGCGGTGCCTTCATGGTTCGGATATGCATTTCGCGAACCGAATGCGTCTTAGGTTTTGCAAGCAGACGGGAAAAGATGCGATTTTTTCTATTGTGCGATACACGGTGAACGATGTTGCTAGCGAAAGTTCGGCCTCTTTGGATCACTGTGTAGGACAAGAGTTTCGGTTCTTCCGTGTTGTTGCGCTGATGGAGTTGGTTTTTGTAGGTCTCTTTGGCTTTTTGACATTGTATGCAATGAATTTAGAGCTTCCTTTGGCATTTCATGTGATGGTGCTTATGCTTCCGAATGCAGTCGTCAACCCGAGGTTCTTTGGGCGCAGAGGTCAGACAGGGTGTACCTTACCATTTCTTTGCCCGACGCGAAGGATGTCTCTGTGAAATGCGAGCAGCAGGGTTCGTTCAGTTTCTCGGCTGTTGGGGTGCAGGGGGAACCCTTCAGTTTCAGCTTGCAACTGTATGGAGCGATAGTGGCGGAGGTGGGGCTGTATGCCATTTAATGCTTTATTTTTTCTACAGGTTCAGATGATATGCATCAGCTTATGTTGTTTTTAATTACTTGTTACTTCCCAAGAGTTCCCATTGACCTAGCATACAGAAATCACTGGTCAGCTATTCATAATTTCATTTAGTTCAACTCACATTGCACTATGCATAGTCTATGTCAATTGTCAGGTATCCTACTTTTGATTTGTAACAATCAATTCAATTGGCCAGGAGGATATTATACTACTTTTAGGGGGTTCTGTATTTGGTAGAAAGATGGGACTTTGCTTGGTCTGTCTTTAGCCTGTGTTTAAGATGATAAGCAATTTTACATTTACACACTACTTTTGTTCAAAAGAGCTGACAGTTTGAGCTAAGGGAGCTATGTTGGACACGAGAGGATAGCTATGCAGATATGATAATCTAGAGTAGTAACAAGTTAGTTCTACTACTTGGTAACCTTTGCTCAAAGAAGTGCTGTCATGGAAATTATAAACCATGCAAATTCTACCCCGAATTCCAAAAGAAACTGTGGTGGTACCCTGCCAGAATTGAGGTTTAACTTTGAACTTGCAGATGCTATAATCTGTGCAACAAATTGGAAGTCCTTCAAGTATAATTTTGGACAGAAAAATCTAAAACACCAGTTTTTGATCTTTAATATGGGAATGAGCATATAAGCAAAACCTTTAGGGAGTATAAGAAATTGTTCATTTCTCATCCACCTATATTACCATCATAAGAGACGACATGATTGTTACTTATCCAAAAAAAGAGACTTAACAATTTTTTCGGGTACTTTCATATCTACTGGTAATTTTTACTTTTCTCTTTAGTCCCTGGGACACTTCCTGGAGTTAGTCCACTGAAACCATATGCAGATGCTGTGGTCGAGACATACTGATATACTATATTTTGAGTATCATATGCAATGTTTTGCTTTTGAGGAATTTTTGAGGAGTTATATTGCCCAGTGGCTCTTGTGCTTGAACCTTCAGCTCTCAAGCTTTGAGTTACGTTCGTATTTTACCAGGGTTGTAAGACAAAAATGGGGCTGAGGAATATATTCTGCACGATCCAGAAAGAGCAGAAAGGTTGGTGGAAAAGACTTTTGAAGACGGAAGAAAAACCAGCACCTTACCTGAAGGTTGACTGGAACAAATGGTGTGATGAAGATGAGGAATCATCTTGTAAGTTCACAATATATTCCTCCTTTGGTATTTTTTACTCTATTGGCAGCACCTATGACATTTGTAGTTGATTGTCTTGTTGCTTGGGAACTACATCCAAAGACTTATCTGCATCTGTATTGTAGATTTAAAAGAAGGGTAATTGTCAAAGGTCTTGTGTGGAATAGGATGGCTGTTGTCTGATATACCTGTATTTATTTGCATGACATGTTTCTGTTTCATTTGAACGTCTTCCTTTTCTGCATAACATTTGGTTGTTGATGTTGTTAATTCAACCTATTCAAGATTTATAGCTGGAGACAAATATTATAGGGTTTTAAATGGCCCTGCTGTGCCTTGTGATGATTCATTTGTTGATGAGAATATTTTCTGCCAAAAGAAAAGTGAGAGAAAGAATTTGCCTGGTTGCTAGCCTTGTTTTCAGTTTCTAATAACAAAGTACAGCTTTTATAAAAAAGTTACTTTTCCATGTTCTTGGCTGTGTAAATGTACTGGCACCCACCCACCTGCACAGATAGAAAAGTAAACTTCATAGAGGATCTGTTGTTGACCATTCATTTCCAGTAAATATGAGGAGAAAAAGGTTGAAACTATGTATTTTAGAAATAGAGAATAAGATGCCAAGCGCATGATGACAGAAGTAAAAGACTGAAGATAGATTTCAGAATTTCTTTGGAAGTGAAAGCTATAAAAATCGCGTGATTAAATGCGTCTCTCTCTCTTTCTCTCTCTCGCTTGCAAGCAAGTTGGTAATTCTAGGCCCATCATTCTAAACCAACATTCCTTATAATGGATTTTATAGCTGTAGCTCAGACATTCATCCTCTAATGTGGAAGCATTGATATCCCAGGATTATCTACTAGATACAAAAAGAAGGCCTGTCATTAGCAAAATTTTATCAGGGACGAGTTATTTTAGTTCCAAACAGTGAGGCTACTTTCAGTTCAGTCCCTATGCTTTTGAAGTGCTTGTAAGTTTAAATTGAGCCACTTTGTCATTGGGCCATGGCATGTGGCACATGGATAAATTGCCATAGTAGCTTCTGTTGAGAGCTAAGTAATTACTTATTCAATTCAGTGACCAAGTTGAAGGCACTTCAGGAGTTTATAAGCTTATTGAAATTTCTTAAAGTTCATTGACCTAACTGAATGTAATTGCCAGGTTGAATACTCATAATTTTCTTGTTGTTTTGAAAAGGTGTATTCTTTACATTCCTTTGACCACAAACATATGCTTATACATGGCTTACACAGTGTAGTTATGTCTCTTGATGTTTTGAGTTTTTTTCCTTGTATAAAGGCCTTATATCACTGCTTTTTGGCACATGCAAATGCCTTAGGAAGTCTTGTCCTTAACTGCCAATATTGGCCTTTCCTCCTCAAGTATATCTAGTGTGAGATTGAGAATATGAATGACTCAGCTTTATGATCCATGTAAATGCTTGTATCGTTTAGAATGGCATGTGAGCTGAACTTGATGTTGCTTACTCTGGGGCCTTTAGGTTGCTATTGCTATCAAGTTAAATATTGCATGTTGCATCCATGAACTGGTTTGATTATTCAATGGATGTTTCACTCATCTGAATTCTCTCTCTCTTTTACTTTTTTTGGCCAGCTGATTTAGGATCTGATGGCGATGATGCTACGGTAATTTGATGGGCTCTTACTTTGTTTCACTCATCTGCCTGAGTATATTTCATAGGGTAGACAAACTTATCATGTTATTTGTTCTGTTGCAGTATGGAGGTGAAGATGATGAAAGCAGTGATGATGGAGGAATGCTCTGTGAGTTCAACAGAACTTTGTTCTATTATAATGAAGTTACTCGTAAATTACTGAAATGTTATTGTTTGCATATTGTGTTTTTGTTGAAAAAATTCTTTTGCTTTTGCACTTCACAAAATCCATATGCATTTGCAGTTTAGAGCACTGCTAGAGATGCTGAAACCAGTTTACTAGATTGGTTTACTTAGTAATGTGATACTCTATAAGTGATTATTTGAGTTAGAGTGCCAACTTGTCCGACAAGTTTTGCCCCATCGCTTAGTAGACAAGTTTTGGTATGTTTAGTATTGATTGTTAATTTTAAATGTTCTTCATCTTGCAGTAATGGTCAGCTTTTCTCTGCTTCTTTGAGCTTTATTAAGCAGTGGCAAGTTGAGTTTTTTGTCTAGTTGAGGAACTTGTTTGCTTTTTACTTAAATATGTAGGTGCATGTGTACCTACTGCGATTGCTTGTGTCTGAATAAGCCAATCGTTCTCTATCATATGATAAAGGAAAGAATCTGTATTGTGACCTTTGCCCCATTATCGCTGTTAGTCAACAATGGCCTTTCCCTTAGCCTTGATTGCTACTGCCGGTTCTCCTGGACAAGAGGACGAAGTTATTCATTTCTAATCATGCACCACCCTGTTTTGCAGATCTTCCTGACTTGGAGAAGGCTAGAGGAAATTAGTAAAGAAGTAGCGCGAGAGGTCCATCTCCGGTATGCACTGTTTGGTGCACTTGAGGAGGTTCGGCATATAATAGGAAGCACCAGTAGAACTCATGGATGCTTGCAGCTTAGCCCATCAGGTTGTCTACAGTCTCAGCCAATCTAGATCATTACTATCGACTTCGTTTTGCATGTGAGTACTTGAGTATTGATCCAGCCGCTATTAAGGGAGGTCTTATTGCTCTGGTAGCTTCGGCACATTTTGTCTCCAGTCTCCCCTGATCAAGGATCCCGCTCTGATGTTGATCTGTGCCGACTTTGCTAACAAGTAACTAATGCATGAACTGGACCTAACTTGATACTCTAGTTGCTCTATATGCTATCATCCACTAGGATGAAATTTATTTGGCTGATTAAATTTTGTGCCCTAATCAGCTGGTTTGGCCAAGAAAACGAAAGAAATAATGAACTGGTGTTTGGTCATATGCTCGTTTCCTTCGCCATAAACCTGTCCTCCACTTGGTATTTACAGCCCCTGCCTTCGCCAGTATTAGATGCTCGTGAGCAAATTAGCATTACGATCATGTACTCGAATTCCGTAAGCATGTGTTTGGATTGATTTTTACTTTTTATCTTTTCTCAAATATGGGTGTGTTTGGATAGTCATTTTATTTTTATTTTTTGCTTGATCTTAATCTCAAGACAGATGCGCTGACTTTTTCCTAATACATATCATTTGAAATTTTCACAACATATATAAATTTTGATACGTGAATTCGCGCTATACAAACTTTTGGAGAATTTGCTGAAGCTAAACGAATTTGTCATAAATCTTGTGACGCTTTGATAGTCTTATTTAAATTTGTCCGAATATGATTTAAGCTTGTGGGTTCGTGAGAGCTTATGCAGGCCGTCATGCCCATGATCGATCTACTGAGACAAATAGCAGAATCCGACTCTAAGCTAAATTTAAAGAGGATAAGGCACATTTAAAATGATTTTTATTTTATTATATTTATTCATTAGTACTTGTAATTTCAATTTATATTTGAGAATCATGCTCTCATGGTGTCTCAACTTGAGAGCACTTTTCATATTGTTAAATTATGTCTTGAATTTGAGGCGTTTACCAAATTCAACTCGTCTGGATCAATATGCAATATTGATCGAATAAGGAAATAAGTAAAAGAAGAAGATCAATCTTTCACTCGTGCGGTTGACCCTGTGAATTATCCTGAAGGAAGAGGAGGAAAAATAAAAGGAAAAATAAAGAATTATTTAAAAAATCGCTACATTAGCACTAGTCAAATGGTGGGCATTGGCTAGCTAAAATTGATTGGGTGAATTGAGTTGATAAAATTATAAAATTTTTATAACTAAATTGGAAAAAAAAAATATGACTGAATTGACACGATTGCGATAAGTTTAGAAATTTTTTGGTAATTCTCCTTCTTGTAAAGTGGGGTAGTGCATGGATCATTAGTGTCTATTATAGGTAACTTCACCATATAAAGCTCCAAATTGGGGCCGTCCCACTTGTCTGATAATCTTAATAGGCTGATAGGATTGCTTCTTTTTTTGAACATATTAGTGCTCACATGTCCAACTTCATCAATTCCCTCTGTATCTTTTTCTTCCTCAAGGAAAAAAAGTACCCTCTTGATTGTTAATATCCTAAGGTTGTCGAGATTCGCAATTTTCTTCAGGCTGACGTCCAAAGAGTTTGTTTTTTTGACTTATCCAAGGGTAAAGAGAGAAAGGAACAAAAGCAAGGGTTTATTTTTTTTTTTTTTTTTTTGAACAAGCAAAAGCAAGGGTTTGCTTTGTCGCTTTTGTTCTCTCCCGTTGTGTGTGAACATATAAAAGAAAAAGTTTGTGGATTCCTAACGTTCTTGATTTTCGCCCGTGTGAAAAGGTTTCCAATGATTTTGTGCAATAATCTTATATTTAATTCAGTTTTTTTATTTGTAAATATTTAAGTTTGAGTTTAATTTAGATGTGAAAAATACTTAAACACGTGGATGATTGTATGTTTGATTTTTTTATTATAATTGATTATTTGCTATTGATTCTCATTATGGATATAAGTACTGATATTCGAATTGAATCACGTAGATTTTTTATTTCCTTTATTATTTCTCATTTATTTTCTAATTTAATTTAGTTTCCGTGTTGATACTTCAAGAATTTTCATGCAATGTATAATGAGAAATGTTTGATTTTTAAATAATTGTTTGAGGATGCTCTTTTTATAAAAGCATTCATTAAGTGTCGAATATCTTGGAATATTTATTTAGAATTTCACGTGCTTCTCTCAAGCAATGCTTTGCTTCCCTTCTAATTTTCCAAAAGTTTCCTAGCTTCGTCTTAATTTTCCCGATTATTTATAGAATAATAGGTCATCTAAATAAATAATGGGAAAGAAAAAGAGTTGCTCCAAGTTGCGGGAAATAAAATCTTCCTCTGAAACTGTCGGCAACCACACAAATCTAAAGTTGACGCGTTCTCGACAACTTTCCGAAAGCGGAAGGAAGAGAGAGAGAGAGCAGCGTTCAGTCCAGAAGATGTCGTTACACGTGTCGGATGCGCGCGGGCGTTGTCTACATCTACAGATTTCGCACCAATAAAAGAAATCGGAAGATTATATATTTATCGCTTGCCGACATCTAAACTTTATCTAAAATATTTCTATCTCGTGGCATGACCGATTGGCGCCTCGACACCCTGATTGTCCCAAATGAAATGCATTTTGACAGGTGTTTCCGAGATTTTGATTAACACAATTCCAATATGAAAATCAATCACGATAGCAAAGTCTCTCTAAAAATCGACTTCTTGGATCCCTTATCCTTTGAAAATTATCAATTTGGCTAGATAAAGAAGAAATGCTTGCATTTAAATCAACCGTGGTGCTACGTTTGTCCCGTGGATGGGACAGCTTCCGCGTCGAATATCACATGCAGCAAATTCTCATGTACATTCAACTCAAATGAGCGTGAAATTACATAAACCAAAATTCTCCAAAAAATTATCAAGCGCGTTCCTTCTTTTTAAAAGATATTATTTATTGGGAATCTCTCCTATCCAATAACGACACGCCGCGTACGCGTAGTCACCGCGGATAATATTTAAAAGGTAAGTTTTCCGAAAAATAAGAGGGGATAAGGCTCGTGATATCTTCCTCCTACGACGTCGTCGTCTTCTTCTTTCTTGAGCACTCGCTTCCGCCTATAAATAGGGGAGCCAGCCCAGGGCAAACCAGAATCAAATCCCATCTTTCTTCTCATCGGATCAAACCCATATAGAGCGAGAAGAAGAAGCAAGAAGAAGAAGGAGAAAAGAGAATGGCGGGAATCATCCACAAGATCGAGGAGACCCTCCACATGGGAGGAGGCAACAAGGAAGGCGAGCACAAGAAGGAGGAGCAAAAGGGCGAGCACACCCTCCACACGGGAGAAGGCCACAAGGAAGGCGAGCACAAGGGCGAGAACAAGGGAGGCTTCACCGACAAGATCAAGGACAAGATTCACGGCGGCAGCGACCAGCATGACAAGGAGGGTCACGAGAAGAAGGACAAGAAGAAGAAGAAGGACAAGAAGCACGAGGACGGCCACGACAGCAGCAGCAGCGACAGCGACTGAGGCCCCCCCGTTTCGCAGTCAGGTTATATTTCGCGTTCATTCCGTTTATCCGTGGTAGGCATCATAGATCGAGAGAAACTATCATTGCCCGACTGATAGCTGTTTCTGTTTTTCCTTTTACATCTGTCATATCTGAGGGTGCGTTTGGTTCTTGCAGGCGAACGGCGTCGGATCGGAGCGAGGGCGTGCTGGCTGAGTTCGTCCTCCTCGTCCACTCTAATCATATCAGAGGAAAAAAAAAATAACGATAGGACTTTTGTATTTGCTGCTTTGCTTTTAGTCCGATGACATGCTGGACGTGCATCTTATGTAACTCCTAATGTGTTTTGTCAAATAAAATGTTTTTCAGTAACGATCTCGTTCCAACTGAGTTTCGGAAATTTACCAAATGAGTTTCATCATGGAATCCACGCGATCAGTGATTCGGATTTATCTCGACCCGTGTTTGATTTGTAGTCCGTTCGATGAGTTCTCGCTCGCAAGGTTTCCGCCGTAGCATGCGTCTGCTAGTTTTGGATTAGATTTGAAGTGATGGAAATGGTGGCAGGGGAAAAGAACACGAATCATGTCATGGGGAATCGATCGTGGGATGTTCGACGGGAGTATTCATTGTTTCGACATGGATGTATGCAGAGGCATGGAGGCCCGTCGTCCTAGCCTAAGCCATTTCCATGAATCAACCAAATCTTTTGGAGAGCAATGAGGAATTAGGAATTATGATTTTGGGGCCATGACTCCCCTAAAGCAATAGAGTAAGCTTCGTACTGATGAACCAAATTAATCTCATCCGTTGGATCGTTGTAAGTTGGATCGTTGTAACTCACGGGAATCTCACTTTATCCAACGATTGAATTCATAGTAGATCGAATCCATGTGAGACCTCTCATTACCCAATTAGGCATTTATGATCACCACTCGATGAATTGTTTGATGGACGTAATCCTTACACTGAAAAAAGGAAAAATCTTCATGTAATATGTCCAAGATAAGAAAATTGATCAAAAAAGTCATAAATTTATCGTATGTTAACCAATTTAGTCTCAAATACTTTAACAATTTGCTAATTAGTCCTAAACATTTTAATTGTACAATTTTAAACTTAAACCTTTAAACGATTTGCCAAATAAGTTTAAAATTTTTTGATGAATTGCTAATTTAATTCTTCGAACTAATTTTGGCCAGGCGTCATTGACGTGCTGGCCCAATTAGCATGACTATCCTACACGTGCGTGATCAGTCTTAATGTGAATCATTTTTTTATATTTTTTTTAAATGATTTTTATTTATTAATTTGTTATTGATTTGTAATATTTTGTTCTCTTTTTCCCTCTTTTTATAAAGGGTCAGCAGAGCCGCTAGCTACTGGTCAATTGCCAATAATCTTCGGCGACCATTGAGCAAGGGTCGGCGACCTTGGGCAAACCATGGGTGAGGGATTCGTAGCCCTCGCTAGCTGCGGGTGAGGGTTGCGACCCCCACTAGATTTGGTGAGGGCATATTGGCCCTTGCCCACCCTTGCTGTGGCAGCGATGGCCTAGGTGAGGGCTCATGATACTCTTGCCAACCATGGACAAGGGTTGCCCTTGTTGGCCACAATGAGGGCAACAACCTTCATCCTTGGTCGGCGAGGGCTTTGTAGCCCTCACCTAGGGGTCACCAACCCTTGCTCAGTGGCCGGCGGAGGTTGGAAGCTCCACGAGGCCTCTATAAAAAAAGGAAAAAAAAAAAAAAGAATAAAAAATCAATAAAGAAACTGGAATTTTTAAAAAGGAATTAAAAAAATTCTCCACATTAGTGATGGTCACGCCACATAGGACTACAAGTACTAAATAGGCCACCAAGTCAACAACGTTTAGCCAAAACTATCTAGAATGACTAAATTAGTAATTCGTTAAAAGGTTTAGGACAAAATAGGTACAATTAAAAAGTTTAAGATTAAATTGACAAGTTGTCAAACCATTTATGACTGAATTGACAAATTTGAAAGGTTTAAGACTGAATTAGTCATCGTATAATAGATTTCAGACTTTTTGGATAATTTTTTATTTGAAGACAATGAAGTGTTTCACGAGTGAGTACAAGTTCTCTATAGGCTACTGTCACGGGTTGGCCGATTTTAGATGATCCCACACTCGTGCATCCTTAGGATTTCTCCTAAGTCAACCTTGTAGCACACACTTGAACATAAGGACTATATGGAGCAAAGGAGTGTAGTATTTCTATTCGTGATCAAGTTGAATACAATAAGGGGGAGGGTTTCCTATTTATACAAAGTTGAGTCTAATCCCAACTGTTGATCCCTTCCCGGATCCAATGGTGATATTTGAATCTATATCATCATTACAAGTCTGTACATTAGACTACTTGATGGCCCTAGGCCTAGTGAAGGCTCATGGGGCATGTGTCAAAAGAAATGGTAGAGCCGCCTAACACAACAGAGCTGAACGATCACGAGCTTGTCCCGCATTGTGCGTGGGCCAACTCTCGCATTGATCAAGGGTCATTTATGAATCGTTAATGGGCAGCTCGTGGGCTAGCATGATCTCATCACTTGGACGTTCTTGGATCATGTTCGTCCGCGAGCCATGTCACTAGGCTTTGAGGTTGATGTACAGCACCACCATCGACACGATTGGACCTGTGCTGGGCCGTTAGGAAAAAAGGGTCTTGGAAATATGTTTCGTTGGCTTAAGCGTTTTTGTCGATTATACCTTGAAAGATCTCGAGTAAACCAGCTAGAATATGCTGGCAAAGGTCTCTAAGATTGCATATATTGTCGTGATTTAATAGAGGGGCTTTGAACCTCGGACTACTTGTTAATGATGACAAATAACAGGGCAAGACGGAGAAAGGAAATTCGAGTCTTCGTGTTGCCACTGCATTTTATAATCTGTCCGATTAGCATCAGGACCAAAGAAGTTAATTTCTTTTAATATGGGAAAATTATCCCAAAGGGTTCCAAATTTATTGCGCTTGCCTTCAATAAAGTCAATTAATTTCTAAATTATTTCATATTTTGTCAATTGAATCTATCTGATCAATTTTAGTAGAAAATCGCTAACATGAACACCGGTAATGTCACATAGGATGATTGGTACTGACTTGGATAATTTTTATATTTTTTTAAATTGATAATTTTTTGTTCTTTCCTTTTGTTCTTCCTTCTTGTCGATAGATGACTGCTTCATGAAAATGTTCTATAATTTGTGGAGTCCATACCATTCTGACTATTTTGTCGTATTTCTTCATTCAATTTTTGGAACGATTGTCTTTTTAGTATCTTCTAATATAAATTATCAGTCAATTTTTGGATTAAAGCTATCTTTAATTGTTTGTACTTAGCAGCTTTAACTGGAAATTAAAAGGAGAATCTACTTTTGGAAGGCGGATGTTAAATAAATAAATAAATAAAATCATATTTAGGACTTAAGAGAGATGGTGTCAATTGCGATTTCTGTTTTTAATATGAAACCAGACTTTTTTTTGGACATTAGTGAAAGATTTTCACTCATCTAAGAATTAGAATACCTTCACACATCATTTATTAAATATAATTTTTTATCCTCAACGAGAAATTCGAACAAGGCTTTTGATGTAGTTGAAAGTCAAACTAAACACACGCTTTAATATCGCATCATAAAATTTCTACAATTATAAAACTCACAACTTTTGAAGTACTAAAGTTTATATTTTAAGATCATTTCCGTTGGTGGTTATTTGATTTATTGAATTTTCACTGAGGTTTAGATACCAGTCTTATTCATTCAATGGTGATTGGTTGTTTTAAGAAAATTAAAACTCTTCAGCGGAAGATATAAGAATGTGCTTTTGTATAAGAAGATAAATTATAAGAGTGTAGTAACTTCTATTTAACATATACTAAAGCAGTTAAAGAGATAAAAGATATTGTAAGACGGATTAGTCATTGTGTTTGGTGGGTGCCCCGCCCGTCAAACAGACTCCGCGTAATCCTCTTTCCTTTTCCCGTCATATTAAATCATGTGAGATTTAAAGGGAATTACAAAATGGTTTATTTTAAGGACGAAGATCAAAATACTATTGTTCGACGAATGGAGACATAGGCAAAATAGCATTCTCATGTTTTGGGAGGGCAAAATGGGGGCGAAGCATCGAGGAGGGATTTCCTTAACAGCGCACCATTAAGCTCTAATTGAGGATAAATCGAAGTGTGGTGTAACCCCACCACCTCTTTTCAATTTGACATATGTCTTCGCGGAGACGAGACCGTACTCCTAAGATAATTCCAAAACCAATTTGTCAAAGCCACTTCCACGAAGGATTGGTATTTATATAAATCTGAGGTGCGACTAATCCGAGTCCACAAATGGTGTAAAAGACCCTTTGGGATAATGCCAAAACTTTTGAGAGTAATGATGTAATCCGGGAGGGATCTAACCAGGCTGCGATCCTCACCTGGAAAAGAAACAAACTATTCCTTGCGGGAGGGAGGGAGCTAACCAGGCTGCGAGGTTAGCTAACCTCACCTGGAAAAGAATAATTGAATTGGAGGGAGCTAATGCGCTGCGAGAATTGAATTGGAGGTTGCATTACCTCCCTCCAATTCAATTATTCTTTTCCAGGTGAGGTTAGTTAACCTCGCAGCCTGGTTAGCTCCCTCCCAGAGCTAACCAGGGGTACTCCTCATTAGCTTCCTCCTAGAATTTCATTTGTGGACTTGGGTTAGTCCCACCTTGGATCTATATAAATACCAATCCTTCGCACTTCCTTTCCATCGCTTCGTGCTCTTTCTTCTTCCTCTCTCTATCCGTTGCACTCTTGCCACTGCATTAGACTATAGTTCATCATTCCTGGTTTGGTCTCCACCAAGGTAGGATCCTTGCATCGCTCGCATTTCCATTCTTAGACTAGGTAACTGAACGAGTTACACTAGTTACTTAATTGTAGTTGATATTTGTTCGATAGTCTAGACAAAATGGCCCACGTTGTTGGATATCCTCGCATGGGCCCTACGAGGGAGCTGAAGTTTGCCCTGGAATCATTCTGGCATGGAAATAGCACTGCCAAGGATTTGCAAAAAGTGGGGGCTGATCTCAGGTTATCCATCTGGAAGCAGATGGCCAGTGCCGGCATCAAGTACGTTCCCAGCAACACCTTCTCATACTTCGATCAGGTGCTTGACGCCACCGCGATGCTTGGTGCTGTTCCTGCCCAATACGGTTGGAACGGTGGCGAGATTGGATTCGATGTTTACTTCCCGGTGGCCAGAGGGACCGTCTCCGTCCCTGCTATGGAGATGGCCAAGTGGTTCGACACCAACTAGTAAGTCATGGATCTCGACCAGTAAGTAAATCTTTTTCCTTTTTTTGGTTAATTTTTTCGACGTTTAACTAACACTTTCATCTCATATCGTCCAGCCACTACGTTGTGCCTGAATTGGGTCCTGATGTCAGGTTCTCGTACGCTTCCCGCAAGGCCGTCACCGAGTACAGGGAGGCCCAGAAGGTAAACGCTTGGCCTTGTTATTTTCTTCATTCTTGCTGTCTCAGCTGTCTGTTCGATTGGGTTATATTAGGCCCGGCCCGGAAAATGAAGCGTTTACGTCTTAGTGACCCGATCCGCAAGCAACCTGAACCGGATGATGAATCGGGTCGGATGGCGTTGGGCTATTGGTTTGGGGTTTGCAATTTAGGAAATTTTCCAAGGTCCATGTTCATGTTTGCCCCTCTCTGCGATTTTCTCTCTCCTCCCTCCCTTTTCCGTCTCAATCCTTACCCAGACGCCACCTCACGACGCTGCCGCCTCTGCCGTCCCTTGGCTGCGACCTCGCCGGCAACCCCACGACCCCCCTCCGATCTCGATGGCCACCGCCGAAAGCCTCGGATCTGCCCGACCATCCCCTGACTTTCCCCTCTTCCGACTCCCATCCTCTGCAACGCTCCGCCCGGGGCCAACGACGGTCGTCGACGCTCCTGCAGACCAGCTAAGGCCCCCGCTTGCCTCTCTAGACCTCGATCGCGGCTGATCCGAGGCCAAGCCCAGCCCTAAATCTCGATCGAGCTCCCCAGCCTCGGCTCTCGTCCTCGTCTACAAATTCTGACTCTTTAGTTGGTTGTAGTTTGTTGTTTAATTTTCGTCTTCCCGGTGCCGTTACATAATTTTTGCATTATCTAAAGCTATCTTTTTTGGAATTCGTTTGCTAATTTCCAGCTTGGAGTAGACACTGTTCCAGTCCTTATTGGCCCGGTGTCCTATCTGCTGCTATCCAAGCCTGCAAAAGGTGTGGAGACGACCTTTTCTCCTCTGTCCCTTCTCGGCAAAATACTTCCCATCTACAAGTGAGATATTATTAAACTCTTCTCTGGCAGTCTTCATTTGCCCAAGTTTGGAATACTCCTCCTGACCAATGATCAACCATTCAGGGAAGTTGTCTCCGAACTTAAGGCAGCTGGCGTTTCATGGATTCAGTTTGATGAGCCCACCCTTGTGTTGGATCTTGACTCTCACCAACTGCAAGCATTCACTGAAGCATACTCGGAACTCGAATCATGTCTTTCTGGCGTGAATGTTCTCGTCCAAACCTATTTTGCCGATGTTCCTGCTGAAGCATATGAAGTTCTTACCTCCTTGAAGGGCGTCACTGGATTTGGATTTGATTTGGTCAGTGGAACCAAGACCCTTGATTTAATTAAGGGTGGCTTCCCCACAGGCAAGTATCTCTTTGCAGGAGTTGTTGATGGGAGGAACATCTGGGCCAATGATCTTGCTGAAACACTCAGCACCCTCCATGCTCTCGAGAGCATCGTGGGAAAAGGTACTACTTTCTCCATATGTTTTTCAATATAGTGTGATCTGCATGTTATGTATCCTTAAGTTGATTTCTGAAATTCCTTATTTATCTGTAGACAAAGTTGTGGTCTCCACCTCTTGCTCTCTTTTGCACACTGCTGTTGACCTCGTTAACGAGACTGAGTTGGATGAGGAAATCAAGTCATGGCTTGCATTTGCTTCTCAGAAGGTCGTTGAAGTCAATGCTTTGGCCAAGGCTTTGGCTGGACAAAAGGACGAGGTACGGTCCGTTATCTTTTTGTTAAAGATGATGCTGAAAAGTGGCATACTATGCCAACACTGTCACTGTTGGTATTAGGTAGTCTTAGCAGCGGTGCTGATCCACATTGTTTAGCTTATTTTCTAGAATTATTCGCTTCTACTCTATTCCAAATAGACATCGGCCGAAACCAATGCAATTACCTTCTCGTGGGTCTCTTTAATTACTGGCTGTACAGAGCTACATACACGTGGCAACGACAAAATATGAGTTAATGTAATCCAGGCCTGTCAACTGGCACCTCTAGGGTGTTTGTCAAGCATAATGTTCAATTTCCAAAGTATTGATTACTAATGTTGTGAGAGAGTATTTTGATGCTTACTGCTGATGGCTCTGTTTTCAGGCATTCTTCTCAGCTAATGCTGCTGCTCAGGCATCAAGAAAGTCCTCTCCAAGAGTCACAAACGAAGCTGTCCAAAAGGCTGTATGTTCCCCCACTAAGTTACCCTTCATTTTTTATGCGTTCCTAAAATAGCAATTAGAATTATATTACTGATGTCTTGAACTCGTGATATCCTCATCTCTCTCAGGCTGCTGCATTGAGGGGCTCTGATCATCGCCGTGCCACAACTGTGAGTGCTAGACTTGGTGCTCAGCAAACGAAGCTTAATTTGCCAGTCATCCCAACAACCATCATTGGCTCCTTCCCTCAGACTGAGGAACTCAGAAGAGTGCACTCTGAGTACAAGGACAAAATGTGACTAAACTAGATCTTTCTTTTTTAATTAAATGATGACAGATATGACATGGGGCTGTTAATCCTTTTCGTTATGACCCTCATTGGTCCTCTGACTGCACTTCGTTATAGGATCTCCAAGGAAGAATTTGTTAAGGCCATCAAGGAGGAAATTAACAAAGTTGTCAAGCTTCAAGAGGAGCTTGACATAGATGTCTTGGTTCATGGGGAGCTTGAGGTAAGACAGTCTTTGAATCTGGCATTGTAATTAAGACAGATCTGTCGGATAGATAGGTAGCATCTTTTGAGCTATGTTTTCTTTCTTTGACATCTTGATCTGGATGTATCTAATGCAGAGGAACGATATGGTTGATTACTTTGGGGAGCAGTTGTCAGGTTTTGCTTTCACCATTAATGGGTGGGTGCAATCTTATGGATCTCATTGTGTAAAACCACCCATTATCTATGGTGATGTGAGCCGCCCCAAGCCAATGACTGTCTTGTGGTCCAGCATGGCCCAAAGCATGACGTCTCGCCCAGTGAAGGGAATGCTCACAGGCCCTGTCACCATTCTCAACTGGTCCTTTGTCCGAAATGACCAACCCTGGTACAAAAGAACGTGAACTTCATGTGTACATGGGATCGAAGAAAGAACATGATCTTTATTTCTCCTTTCAGGACTAGAATAATAGAAATTTATTTTACAGGCTCAAAACTTGCTATCAAATTGCCTTGGCCATCAAGGACGAAGTTGGGGATCTTGAGAAGGCAGGGATTAATGTTATTCAAATTGATGAGGCAGCTTTGAGAGAGGGTCTGCCACTGAGAAAGTCTGAACAATCTTTCTATTTGAATTGGGCTGTCCACTCTTTTAGGATCACTAATTGTGGTGCCAAGGATACTACCCAGGTTCCTTCGTAGCTCCATTCCTTGTTTTCTTTCTTTTCCTTTTTTCTGTGTGGGAAGTTCCATTTCCCACGTATACTGATTTCACTTGGTGGCTGTTATCAATTGGCAGATCCACACCCACTTGTACTCCCACTTCAACGATATCATCCACTCGATCATCGACATGGATGCTGATGTTATCACAATCGAGAACTCTCGCTCTGAAGAGAAGCTCATCTCTGTTATCCACAAGGGAGTGGAGTTTGGTACTGGGATTGGCCCCAGCGTCTATGACATCCACTCTCTCATAATACCATCAGCTGAAGAGATTGCTGACAGAACCACCAAGATGCTCGCAACAAACATATTGTGGTTTAACCCTGAGTTTGTTCTCAAGACTTGTAAACATACTGGGGTCAAGCTTGCGCTCAAGATCTTCATTGCTGCTGCTGAGCTCCTCCGCACCGAACTTGCCCATGCTAAAAAAGAGAAGTATGAGTAACTTCCCTCGTCAATCGATTCTTCCTACACACGAGGGAATACACCTGTCTTTTACTATTGATCCAATAATTGAGTTTCTCTATGTAATGTTACGAGTCATACTCTTTGGAGTATATTAGTTTTGTCCTTGTACTCTCTCTCCCAGAACATGCGCGAATATAATGATATAGATAATGAATAAATTATTATTACCTTCTTGCGCATGAACGTACTGCTTTCAACTTCTCTTTTTATGGGTACCGTCCCTTCGAAAGGAACTTTCCTGCTGTTTCATTTGAAGACACGATATCTACTGCCGAATGCATTGGCTGCTAAATGATATGGTGATCTTAAAACTAGCTTGTCCATGCATGAACATTTCATCTATAAAATCTATTGGTTGTGGTTCCGAGTGCTGAGTTCGAATGAGTATGAGAGTTTGGGTAGCGCAAGATGCTAAACTTGATGTGCTGCAGTGCACAACTGTAATTTTCGAATTGCTGTATCGGCTTCGTCGATAGCCATCGCAAAGGTTAAGGTTGTGCTGAGTTAAGCTTGTACTCATGTCATGGACTAATCATACGTTATATTCCCGTCAAATTTTAAAATAGCTGTCATATTCTTAAGGTTTCTATGGTTTCTTTCCACCCGGTCAAAAGCAATAAGTCCAACAACTCGAGCTAATGTTAGTATCCATAAAATTTAATCTGCTTGACCTCTTCTTAAAACTTCTGCCAAGCAGGAACAAAAAAACCTAATCTGCATACACAGAGAGTAAATTTTAATTCATTCATCTGAGCTTTACTTGTCTCCTAGTGTATCCTTGTTTGGACCACTCGACTAATTCATAATAGTCAAGTTATAATTATAAACTAGCATTCCTTGTAAAAACTTCGTCCGAATAGACAAATACAAATTCAGAATCTTACAAAATCTCACTATACAAAACTTATCTAGCCTAACAGAAAAGAGTTGATCGGGAGGCAAAGCAACATTTTTCCTATTCTAGGTTAAATCGTGATACAGTTCTCTGAGAAATTGAGCCGGAAACACAAGTCGATTGACATGGCCATTGTCCATTCACAATCCTACCGTCGTTGATAAATAGGTAAGACGTGGGACCTTAAGAAAATGGAGCAGTTTGTCAACTTTAGCTTCCCATTTCTTGAAAATTTTAAGGAGGCTAATGATATACTGGCAATGGAATAACTGTTTTGATGCAAAAAAAACAGTTTTTTCTTTGTGGTTGGCGAGTAAAATTTAAAATTTAATATTCAAATCATGACTTCTTCCATTCATAGTAACAATCGCAAAACATCTATCACTTTATGAGTAGAGTTTTATCCTGTATAGGGAGACAAGACAATTTGCATGTATTCTTCAAGGTTAGTTGCAACCAAATATTTGAATACCATGTGTTATAAAGATCGTATCTACAATCTTTTTAGCATGCAATATTTGTCTAATCACGTGTGTTATAACCGTTTTGATTTGGGGGAAAATAATAAATCACCAACTTTTTGTTTGTTGAAGATTACACCCCATGATGTAACTATGTAATTAATAATTTTAACACAACTTAAGTGTTTTTATTATCGATTATGCTCAAGAAATTCATTGATTTTGTCTTGTAGTTAAGCTAACATATAAAACCTGGCCAAAAAAAAAAAAAAAAAAAAGCCAATATATAAATCAAAGTAAAGGACTAATTGTTAAATAGGCCGAACTGAATATTACCCGTTTCATAATCTTATTTAAAACCTTATCTCGAGTTTGACGTGCCTATTCAATATTTTCTTTTCCTAAAACTCATATGACCCTCTTAATTAAAAGGATAATAGCATCGATGGCCCTTGAACTTTTTCTTGTTATTTAATGTGATACCTTAATTTTTTCATTCAATTTAGTCTCTAAACTCAAAAAAATCAACTCAATATAATCCTTCCGTCAAGTGTTGCCCCACGTCACTTGTAATTTTCTAACGTGAAATGCCAAGTCAGCGATGAGTTGGTCACAAATTGATGTAGCTGGCCACATCCTTTTTAGTTTTCAAGTCAGCATCTTTTCCCCTTCTTTTTGTTCCTTTTCCGTTCCTAGTTTTTTTTTCTCCTTTCTTCTTCTTCTTCCCCTCCTAATCAGTTGGCACCGCCAGTCATCACCACCATCATCGTTGCGTCCATCACAGCTAGGCGCCATCATCGTCTTCACCCTCTCTCCCTCTCCCCCAATCATCGCCGTTCTCCATCACCCAAAGACCATCGCGATTTTGTCTCCCCTTCTCCCTCGAATTTAAAATTGAGGCCGGCGCCACCTCATACCTGAGGCCGCAGCCTTCGACGGGAGTATTCATTGTTTTGACATGGATGTATGCAGAGGCATGGAGGCCCATCGTCCTGGCCTAAGCCATTTCCATGAATCAACCAAATCTTTTGGAGAGCAATGAAGAATTAGGAATTAAGATTTTGGGGCCATGACTCCCCCAAAGCAATAGAGTAAGCTTCGTACTGATGAACCAAATAAATCTCATCCGTTGGATCGTTGTAACTCATGGGAATCTCACTTTATCCAATGATTGAATTCATAGTAGATCGAATCCATGTGAGACCTCTCATTATCCAATTAGGCATTTATGATCACCACTCAATAAATTGTTTGACAGTCGTAATCCTTACACCACAAAAAAATAAAATAAAAAATCTTCATGGATATGTCGGACAAGAAAATTGACCAAAAAATCATAAATTTATTATATGCTAGCCAATTCAATCTTAGATACTTTAACAATTTGCCAATTAGTCCTAAACTTTTTAATTATACCATTTTAGTCCTAAACATTTTAACGATTTTCCAAATAAGTTTTAAATTTTTTGACAAATTGCTAATTTAATCCTTCAAACTAATTTTGGCCAGGCATCATTGGCATGCTGGCCCAATTAACATTGACTATCCTATATGGCATGGTCGGCGCTAATGTGAATAATTTTTTAATTTTTTTAAAAATGATTTTTTTCATTAATTTGTTATTGATTTGTAATATTTTATTTTCTTTTTCCCTCTTTTTATAGAGGGTCAGTGGTGCTACTAGCCCCTGGTCGATTGCCAGTAATCTTTGCCAACCATTGAGCAAGGGTTGGCAACTTGGGGCAAACCATGGGTGAGGGATTCGTAGCCCTCGCCAGTTGCGGGTGAGGGTTGTGATCCCCATTGGATTTGGAGAGGGCATACTGGCCCTTGCCTGCCTTTGTTGTGGCAACGATGGCCTAGGCGAGGGCTCACAATGCCCTTGCCAACCATGGGCGAGGGTTGCCCTTGCCGGCCACAAAGAGGGCCGCGACCCTCACCCTTGGTCGGTGAGGGCTTTGCAACCCTCACCTCGGTTGAGTGGGGTCACCAACCCTTGCTCAGTGGCCAGCAGAGGTTGGCAGCTCCACGGGGCTTCTATAAAAAGAGGGTAAAATGAAAGAAAAGAAAAAAAATCAATAAAGAAATTGGAATTTAAAAAAAAAATTTGAAAATTCTCCACGTTAGTGTTAGCCACATCACGTAGGACTATAGGCACTAATTGGGCTACCAAGTCACCAACGTTCAGCTAAAATGAGCCAAAATGATTAAATTAATAATTTGTTAAAAAAAGGTTTAGGACAAAATAAACACAATTAAAAAGTTTAGGATTCAATTGACAAGTTGTTAGAACATTTAGGATTGAATTGACAAAATTGAAAGGTTTAAGACTAAATTAACTATTGTATAATAGATTTAAGATTTTTTGGATAATTTTTTATTTGAAGACAATGAAGTGTTTCGGGAGTGAGTACAAGTTCTCCATAGGCTACTGTCATGGGTTGGCGGATTCCAGACAATCCCACACTCGTGCGGCCTTAGAATTTTTCCTAAGTCAGCCTTGTACACACACTCGAACATAAGGACTATATGGAGCAAAGGAGTGTACGCGTGTACGTACGCGTAGTCACCACGCCGTGTACGCGTAGTCACCACGGATAATATTTAAAAAGTAAGTTTTCCCAAAAATAAGAGTAGATAAGGCTCGTGATATCTTCCTCCTTCGGCGTCGTCGTCTTCTTCTTTCTCCGTTTTGAGCACTCGCTTCCGCCTATAAATAGGGGAGCCAGCCCGGGGCCAAACCAGAATCAGATCCCATCTTTCTCCTCATCGGATCAAACCCATATAGAGCGAGAATAAGAAGAAAGAAGAAGAGGGAGAAAAGAGAATGTCGGGAATCATCCACAAGATCGAGGAGACCCTCCACATGGGAGGAGGCCACAAGGAAGGCGAGCACAAGAAGGAGGAGCACAAGGGCGAGCACAAGAAGGAGGAGCACAAGGGAGGCTTCTCCGACAAGATCAAGGACCAGATTCACGGCGGCGGCGACCACCATGACAAGGAGGGTCACAAGAAGAAGGACAAGAAGAAGAAGAAGGAGAAGAAGCATGAGCACGGACACGAGCACGGCCATGACAGCAGCAGCAGCGACAGCGACTGAGCCCCGTTTCGCGGTCAGGTAATATTTCATCTTCATCCGTTCATCCGAGGCATCATAGATCGAGAGTAACTTGTTGTTGCTGGACGGATCGCTGTTTCTCTTAATTTCTAGGTTGTCAGATCTGAGGGTTTGTTCGGTTCTTGCAGGCGAACAGCGTCGGATCGGAGCGATAACATGCCGGCTGACTTCATCCTTCCTGTCTACTTATATTATATCAGCGGAAAAAAAAAAATAGAAGGAATTTGTATTAGCTTCTTTGCTTAGTCCGCTGACATGCTGGACGTGGAACTTATATAACTAATGAATTTTGTGAAATAATATGTTTTCCTGATTTTCTCATTCCAATGAGTTTTGGCAACCACACACGAGAGACTTGCGCATCGGATGCCTTTCAAATCATGTAATTGCATAAGTTTCGTGGTAACATCCACATGGTCAACGATCTGGCTTATCTCCACTCGTTTGATTTATAATCCGGTTGACAAGATTTCGTCAGCAAAGGTTTCCACCATAACATACATTTGCTAGTTTCGGATTAGATTTTAAGTGATGGTCTACCGTACTTCAATCCACGTTTCCGTGCATTGATTGTTGGATATTCAATGGTCGCAAGTATTATTGTTTTTACTAAGGAAAAGAGAGATTCGCACTTGTTAGGAAATGTACGTTCGAGATGTATTTGTTGTCCAAAGGGGCGAGTTTAGACATCGATGTATACAAAAACATGGAGGCTCATCATTTTATCCTAAGCCATTTCCAGGAATCAACCAAGCCCTTCGGAGAGCAACGAGTAACAAGAAATTGAAGCTTGGGGCCATGGCTTCCCTAGAGCAATAGAGTGAGCTTTCTACCGATTGACAAATCCAGTTCACGATGAACCAAATGACTCTCATCTGTTGGATCGTTGTAGCTCTTCCGTAGATCTCACTTTATCCAATGGTTGAGATTGCTTGATTTATAGTTAGATCGAATCCACATGAGACATTTTTTTATAAATATTTCAAACACCCAATTGGGCATTTATGATCACCACTCAATTGCTTGTCTTATGCACTTGATCCTTACATGATGGAACTTCATGTAACATGTTGAAGACAGTTAAGTGTCTGGCGTGTGATCTCGCATTAATGTGTTATATGGTAAAATGAACTCCATGTAGAGTACAGGTGCACTTTAGTCTAAAGTTTTGACATTGCTGTACGACAACACCATCGACACGATTGGGCCTGTGCCGGGCTGGGCCGGGCTAGGCAAAAAAGGGTCTTAGAAATATGTTTCGTTGGCTTAAGCATTTTTGTCAATTATACCTTGAAAGATCTTGAGCAAACCAGCTAGAATATGCTAGCAAAGGTCTCTGGAATTGCATATATTATTGTGATTCAAGAAATGGGTTTTGAATCTCGGACTACTTATTAATGATGATAAACAACAGGGCGAGAGGAAGAGAGGAAATTTGAGTCTTCGTGTTACACCCTTGCACTTTGTAATCTGTTTGATTAGCATCAGGACCCAAGAAGTTAATTTCTTCTAATAAGAGAAAATTATCCAAAAAAGTCATAAACCTTTTAATGTTGCTAATTGATTCCGAAGCCTTTTTAGGTTTTTACTAATCGAGTTCATTCCGCCAATTTTAGTAGGAAATCACTAACATATACATTGATAATGCCACGTAGGACGATTGGTACCGACTTGGATAAATTTTTATATTTTTATTAAATTGAAATGTCATTCTTTCCTTTCCTTTTCCTTTTTCTTCTTCCCTTCTATCGACAGATTGCGGCTTTGCAGCCCTCACCAGGTTTAGGCGAAAATGTTTTATCATTTGTGGAGCCCATACCATTTTGACTATTTTGTTGTACTTCTTCATTCAATTTTCTGTAAAGAGTGTCTTTTTAGTATCTTCTAATTTAATTTATCAGTCAATTTTTGGATTAAAGCTATCTTTAATTGTTTGTATTTAGTAGCTTTAACTGGAAATTAAAAAGGGAATCTACTTTTGAAAGGGCGGATGTTAAGAAAAAAATCAAATTTAGGACTTAGGAGAGATGATGTCAGTTGCGATTTCTGTTTTTGAAAATGAAACCGGACTTCTTTTGGACATTAGTCAAAGATTTTCACACATCTAAGAAATTAAAATACCTTCGCAAATCACTTATTAAACACACGCTTTAGTATCATATCATGAAATTTCCACAATTTTAAAACTTCAAATTTTGAAGAATTAAAATTTAGATTTTACGATCATTTCCATTGGTGGTCATTTGATTTATTGATTTTTTTTTTAATATTTGAGGTTTAGATGCTAGTCTCATTCATACAATGGTGATTGGTTGTTTAAAGAAAATTAA
The DNA here is from genome assembly GCA_014182545.1 of Eucalyptus globulus. NCBI lineage: Eukaryota > Viridiplantae > Streptophyta > Magnoliopsida > Myrtales > Myrtaceae > Eucalyptus > Eucalyptus globulus. The sequence continues at coordinate 16,933,910 of CM024727.1, read as the reverse complement.
AACTCTTTAGCAAAAGATATAATAATGTGCTTTCGTATAAGGAGATTAATTATGCGAGTATGGTAACTTCTATCTAATGTATATTAAAAGAGTTAAAGAGATATAAAATATTGTAAGACAGATTTATAGTGGTTCCACCTTTCACTTGGCACACTTTACTCTCTCAAATCTAATAGTCATGAACAAGACTCGAATCCATTAAGTAATCACTGAAATTTTACGGTTTATAAATGGTGCTCCCACTGTAAGAAGCTCAGAAGATGATTCTGCAAGCTCAAGCACCTCTTGCAATGCTACAATCCCTTCTCTTCCTAGATTTCAAGAATTCAGCCCTCACAGAGAATTGCAATCTGAAGACAAAAGCTTCACAAGTGAAAACTAGAGTGCACGTTGCGACGTAGTGAGAATGCAAGCTCGGATTCCCAGCCTTCTTCGGAGTTACCTTTGATCTGTTTATAGAGGCCTTTAACCCCCAAAGCGTTAGTTGGGAGCTGTTTCAGAGTCAAAGGACCATCTTCTCCAGCAATCGTATCTGCAATCTGCACACAATCAGAGTATACTCACAAGGACAAAGCAGTGTTTTCCCATTAATTGAGCCTTTTGCTTCTGTATGGTCTGCATGACTCTCTGAATTGTCCTCACAAACATGGCAAAACTGCCCGATCTTCTCTAGGCTCCTTTCTAGGGCTCCAGAGCTTGAAAATCTGATATATCACTTCAATAAATCAAATTTATGAAGCAATCTTAGCAAGTTTCTGATGACTTTCGCCGTTTCTTGGGCAGAATGGACAATGTGCTCAAATTAGCATGTTTTTTCAATGTGTTGGTAGGGTACCCCTTTTCGGCTTGTGCATTTGGTAACTTACCAAACAATGAAAATTTTATTCTTTTGTTCCAGACAATTTGGAACAGTTGTAATTTTTTTATTCTTGGGAATAGATTTGGAGTAGAATTGAGAAATAAATAAAAAAATTAATTCTTTATTTTCAATAATAATTCCAAAATCAAACTAACCGATTTTTTCTCTTATTCTCTTATTCTCTTCTTGTTCTTCTTCCACTGCCGCCGATCACTAGTGACTAGTTGGGCGAGATCTAGCGAGCTTGCCGGAGGCTCGCCTAACCACTGATGAGGCTCAACCTTGCCTGTGGCCAAGTGGGCTTTGCCTAGGCCTCCCCTAGCCGAGCCTAACCTAGTTGTCGATGAGGCTCAAGGTCGTCGGCTTTCCCGGCCTTCTCGAGGTCGGCGAGAACGTCGGCGAGGCGGCCAAAGCTTAAAGAAGAAGGAGAGAAAGAAAGAAAAAAAAAGAAAAAAAAAGAAAAAAAAAAGAAAAATGATAAAATTATTTAAAAATTAAAAGAAAATAGTTTGGAGTAGAAATTTTGAGGCTGGTGCCAAATGTAATTCTATTCCAAGAATATGAATTTTGGACGGTTACCAAACACCTTAAAATATTTATAAATTATTTTTGGAAATAAAATAAATAATTATTTTTATTAAAAATTATTTACGAAAATAGAATAGTTATCAAACTCTCCTAAATTGCCAGTTCAATTCGAGATTAGTCAACGTGTTTGGTGGGTGCCTCGCCCGTCAAACAGCCTGCCTGTAATCCTCTTTGCTTTTCCAAATATTATTATCATAATATATACATATATATTTTTCCCATCTTTTTTTCGCCTTTCCACATGTCATAATTTTACATGGGGGCAGTCCAACGATGTCATCGTTTATGATAGCGTCGTTCATCCAACGTGCACAGAGAGAGAGAGAAAGCTATGGTCATGTGTGGTGATAATTTGAATACTTGTTTGTTTGGAGGAAAACATTAAACTTATTAAAATTTGTATGCAAAAATTGATTTACGGAGCAATACGTTTTGTCCATTAACATTACGATATATCCTTAACTAAATCAATTGTGTAAAATAATCGCAATGAGTTGATGTGAGAGAGAGAAGGCAATGGTGATGTGTGGTGACAATTTGAATAGATTTTGATCAATCTTTACCTTGTTTGTTTGGAGCAAAACATTAAGCTTATTAAGATTTGTATCCGAAAATTGATTTACAGAGCAATACGTTTTGTCCATTAACATTATGACATATCCTTAACTAAATCAATTGTGTGAAATAATCGCAATGAGTCAATGGAGACGTTTGCTTAAATTACATTTTAGCTAAGTGAAGCTCATCTAAAAATCTTGGTCTAATGTCGGGATCCATTGGACAATCACCTTTACTCAAATTAAACTTGTTAAAATGGATCGTAATCCATTTCTTAAATAATACTAGATACTTTTGGTTCGGCATTTTGAAAACCTATTGAACAAATGCAAAACAGTGCAGCCTAAAAGGTTTTGAATAAATGAAAAGGTCGTTTGGTAGACTATGCTTTGAGAAGCAAGTTTGAAAGAAATGTTGTTTGGTAGAAAACACATTTGAAAAGCCCTTTGATGATTAATACTAGTTTTTTTTTTAAATTTTATTTGTTTAAAATTGGAAAAAAAAATCAAATATACATAATTAAAAAAAGAAAGACCAAACCCTTTCCGCACTGGTGAAAGGCTATAATCGCCGACAAGCCAATCTGGCATTGATAGTTGCTAACGAGGGTTGTGCGACCCCGTGAAGGTCGTCACATGACCCTCATGAGACCTAGGCAGGGTCTCCTGGGACCGCGAGACCCAAGTGGCGATTGCTTGGGTCGCGTGTCGCCAGAGGTTGCTTGACCTCGGGTGACCTTGACCAATAGCTGCTAGCTAGATTTGGCTCTCTGAACCAACAAAAGGTTTGGTCCTTTTTTAATAAAAAAAATAATGAGGGACAAAATCAAAAATTTGAAGAATTAGTTGGGGTAGTTTTGAAAGGAAAAAAATGAATTTAGCATTTGGCTAAATGCTAAAACCCAAAGTTAGTCCCTACTAGCATTGGGTTTTTAGCCTTCCCAATACTGTCTTTCAAGTGAAAATTCCTTTAAAATAATTATGAAACGGTCCAGTATTTCCCTAAAGGCATTTAGAGGCTAAAAGTCTATTAGAAATGTTGAACCAAATGCACCCTTAAAATGGTTCACTTATTTCACAGGTTAAGTATATTCAATAAATGGGTTTAGATTAGTGGAACTCAAGGTAATATATGTGTCAAATGGGTTCACAACTTACTAAGACTCAACCTTCCTTTATGACTCCCTCTTCACTCTCTCTCACCGTCACTTGATCCCTCGTTTGCATTGCTCCACTCACCTCAATTTTGGATATGAGTTTACCTTGATTTGGTTAAATACGGAGGTGTTCTAATTATAATAATTGTATCGGTCACTAGATTTATATTGTATGGAAATAGGTTATATAGCATATTATATTAATTAATTTAGATCGGACCATTTTCAATTTGACCTAAATTCAATTTGGCCCACATGTTCGACAAGTCGAACTCAAATATTACAATCCACTGTGTGCCACCGTATTGTGAAGGCATCCACATCATTATAGGAGATGAAAAGGGAATTACAAAACAATTTATTTTAAGGACGGAGATTTAAAAGCTCTTGTTCGGCGAATAGAGAGGCAGACAAAATAGCCTTCTCGTGTTTTGTGAGGGTCAATTAGGGGCGAAGCATTGAGGAGGGATTTTCTTGACAGCATTAAGCCTAAAGCTTGTTATAAAAATGCAATTGAATCTTAAAACTAAAAAAATGCAATTAAGTTTCCAAATTTATTACTAAATTTTAATCAAGTCCTAAATTATTATTTTAAAAAAAGCAATCAAGTCCTAACACCTATTATGAAAGTGTAATCGAGTCTTGAAATCTTCCAAATGTGCAATCAATGTAAAGACTTGAACTTGATTGGATCAATTTGACAAATTTAAGGATTTAATTGCACTTTTTATAAGTTTTAGAACTTAATTACACTTTTGTGATGAATTTTGGGACTTAATTATATTTTGTAAAATTTTTATGATTAAATTGTCTTTTTATCACAAGTTTTAAAATTCTCTATACACTTATTTTTATATTTATATAATGGAGGTGGGATAACCTCAGACTATTCTCGTGGGGCCAATGACTGGGAAGGTGGGAAATCGTCATCCCAGGAGAAAATATTGACTAGAGCTCATGACCAACTCTGCAAAAACGACTCGTGTCATGCTCATCGCACAAGTCAGTCCCTATCTCCCTCGCTCGCCCTCTCTTCCCGTTCACGTCCAACCCCTTTTCTCTCTTTTTTTAATTTTTTTGTCTTCTTCTTCATTGGGGGGAGCTTTCTAGGTCCTCCCGCGGGCCAGACTCCGGGGCCTAATGGAAATCTTCATGCCCCGAGTCTGGCCGGTACCCCTAATTGAAATCTTCTCCTGACCCCAGGGAGTCTGCCCGGTACCAGATACCTCTAATTGAAATCATCTCCTGCCCGGAGTCTGCCCGGTGGGACCACCTGGAAAGGTGGAAGACCGGGCTATATAATACCAATCCTCCGTACTTCCTTTTCATCGCCTCGTTCTCTCTTCTTCGTCTCTCTATCCCTTGCACTCTCGTCACTGCATTAGACTACCGTTTGTCTCGTTCCCCGGTTAAGTCTCCGCCAAGGTAGGATCCTCGCATCGCTTTTATTTCTCCATACTTAGGCTGGGCAAGTGAGTGAGTTACCCCAGTTACTTAGCGGTAGTTGATGTTTGTCCGATGATGCAGAGAAATGGCGTCCCACGTCGTTGGGTATCCTCACATGGGCCCCAGGAGGAAGCTCAAGTTCGCCCTGGAATTGTTCTGGGATGGACAGAGCAGTGCGGAGGAGTTGCAGAAAGTTGGGTCTGATCTCAGGTCATCCATTTGGAAGCAGATGGCTGATGCCGGCATCGAGTACGTTCCCAGCAACACCTTCTCATACTACGACCGAGTGCTCGACACCACCGCGATGCTTGGTGCTGTTCCCGCCAGATATGGCTGGGAAAGTGGAGAGATCGGACTCGATGTCTACTTCCCGATGGCCAGAGGAAACGCCTCCGTCCCTGCTATGGAAATGGCCAAGTGGTTCGACACCAACTAGAAAGTGACGCATCTCAGACAAGTACGAGTGAATCTATTTTTTTTATGTTTTTTTCCGACGTTTAACTAACCTATCTATCTCATACGTCCAGCCACTACGTTGTGCCTGAATTGGGTCCTGATGTCAACTTCTCTTACGCATCTCACAAGGCCGTTGCGGAGTACGAGGAGGCCAAGAAGGTAAACGCTGCTCTTATTATTTCCTCGTTCTTGCTGTCTCAGCTGCCTGTTCGATTGGGTCATATTCGGCCCGGCCCACAGATGATGTGTTTTGTGTTTTAGGGTCCCGATCCGCATGCAACCCGAACCGGAATAAGAATCGGGTCGGGCTACCGGATATTTCTTTTATGGTCGGAAGCTTTTTCCTTCCTTTTAGCATCCTTTGCATTCTCTTAGACCGAGAAAAACATCGTCCGACTGAGTCAAGAGAGAAGATGGCGAAAGGTGGGATGAAGAGGAAGGAAAGTGGGGCGCCCAAAGGAAGGGAACAAAAGAAAGACAACAAGCTGAAGGGTGTCGCGCCGTGGGTGAAATGGACGTAACGATATATTGGGGAGTATTTTATCTAAATTAGGAGTGGAAAAAGAGGCGTAAGAAATGTTCCGAAAGTTCATTTCATCCTCCGGCCCCTGTGCAATTTTCTCTCTCCTCCCTCTCTTTTCCGTCTCATTACTTTCCTAGCCGCCGCCGCCGCCGCCGTCCCTTGGCTGCGACGTCGCCGGCCACCCGACGACCCACCTCCGGATCTGCCCGACCATCTCCTGACCCTCCCCTCTAACAACTCCCAGCCTCTGCAACGCTCGACCCGGGGCCAACGACGGCCGTCGACGCTCCTGCAGACCATCTACGGCCGCCGCTTGCCTCGCTAGACCTCGATCGTGGATGATCCGAGGCCAAGCCCAGCCCTAAATTTCGGTCGAGCTCCCCGTCCTTGGCGTTCGTCCTCGTCGACAGCGACGACAAATTCTGACTCTTTTGGTGGTTGTAGTTAATTCTTTGTTTTCCGAATCTCTCTCATCAGCTCGTACATTCTCGTCTTCCTTGTGCCGTTGCATGCATTAATTAAAGCTATCCGTTCTTGAATCTATTTGCTAATTTCCAGCTTGGAGTACACACTGTTCCGGTCCTTCTTGGCCCAGTCTCCTATCTGCTGCTATCCAACCATGCAGAGGGTGTTGACAAGACCTTTTCTCCTTTGTCCCTCCTCGGAAAAATACTTCCCATCTACAGGTGAGATTTAATTGAACTCTTCTCTAGCAGTTTTCATTTGCGCATGTTTGGAATGCATTTCCTGACCAATGACGAACCATTCAGGGAAATCTTGTCCGAACTTAACGCAGCCGGTGCTTCATGGATTCAGTTTGATGAGCCCACCCTTGTGTTGGATCTTGATTCTCACCAACTGCAAGCTTTCACCGAAGCGTACTCGGAACTAGAATCATGTTTTTCTGGCGTGAATGTTGTCGTCGAAACATATTTTGCTGATGTTCCTGCTGAGGCATATAAAGTTCTTACTTCCTTGAAGGGTGTCACTGGATTTGGATTTGATTTGGTCCGTGGAACACAGACCCTCGATTTAATCAAGGGTGGGTTCCCCACAGGCAAGTATCTCTTTGCTGGAGTTGTTGATGGGAGGAACATCTGGGCCAATGATCTTGCTGGATCGCTCAGCACCCTCCATGCTCTCGAGAGCTTTGTGGGAACAGGTAATACTTTCTGCATATGTTATTTCCAAATAGTGTATTTGATGATCTGTTTGTTATTTATACTTAAGTTGATATCTGAAATTCCTCATTTATCTGCAGACAAACTTGTGGTCTCCACCTCCTGCTCTCTTTTGCACACTCCTGTTGACCTAGTTAACGAGACTGAGTTGGATGAGGAAATCAAGTCGTGGCTTGCTTTTGCTGCTCAGAAGGTCGTTGAGGTCAATGCCTTGGCCAAGGCATTGGCTGGGAAAAAGGATGAGGTATGGTTCGTTATCTTTTTGTTAAAGATTATGCTGAAAAGCAGCATAGTATGCGCACACTGTCATTGTTGCTATTAGGTAGTCTTAACAGTGGTGGTAATTTATATTGTCAGCTTATTTTCTAGAATTCTACTCTATTCCGATTAGTCATCGGCAGAAACCAATGGGGTTACCTTGTGTTGGGTGTCTTTAATTAGTGCCTATACAGAGCTACATGCATCTGGCAACAACGGGGTAAATACAGTCGCTAGGATGCAAACTTTTTTACTTAAACTAGGCCTGTTAACTAGCACCTTTAGGGTGTGTCTAGCAAAATGTTCAATTTCCAAAGTATTGATTACTAATGTCGCAAGAGGGTATTTCAATGCTTATTGCTGATGGCTCTGTTTTCAGGCATTCTTCTCAGCTAATGCTGCTGCTCAGGCCTCAAGAAAGTCCTCTCCAAGAATCACAAATGAAGCTGTCCAAAGGGCTATATGTTCCTCTGCTTAGTTACCCTTCATCTTTTACGCGTTCCAAGAATACCAATGAAAACGATATTACTGGTGTCTTGAATTCTTGCTATTCTCGTCTCTCTCAGACTGCTGCTTTGAGGGGCTATGATCATCGCCATGCCGCAACTGTGAGTGCTAGACTTGATGCTCAGCAAAAGAAGCTTAATTTGCCAGTCATCCCAACAACCACCATTGGCTCCTTCCCTCAGAGCGAGGAACTCAGAAGAGTGCACAGCGAGTACCAGGACAAAAAGTGAGTAAACTAGATCTTTCTTTTCTAAGTAAGCATTGATAGATATGACGCAGGGCTGTTATCCTTTTTGTCATGACCCTCATTGGTCCTGTGACTGCACTTCATTATAGGATGTCTTGGGAAGAATATGTTAAGGCCATCAAGCTGGAAATTAAGAAAGTTATCAGGCTTCACGAGGAGCTTGACATAGATGTCTTGGTTCATGGGGAGCCTGAGGTAAGACAGCGTTTTAATCTGGTATTGTAGTTAAGTCAGATCTGTTAGATAGATAGATAGCATCTTATGAGCTATGTTTTCTTTCTTCAACATCATGATCTGGATGTATCCAATGCAGAGGAATGATATGGTTGAATACTTTGGGGAGCAGTTGTCAGGTTTTGCTTTCACTGTTGATGGGTGGGTGCAATCTTATGGATCTTGTTGTGTGAAACCACCCATCATCTATGGTGATGTAAGCCGCTCCAACCCAATGACTGTCTTCTGGTCCACTATGGCCCAGAGCATGACTGCTTGCCCGATGAAGGGAATGCTCACTAGGGGTGAGCGGTTCCAGGTTCCGGTTTAGTTCCGTCTGGAACCTGGAACCTACCATTGGGTACAGGTTCCAAAAAATTTGGAACCTGGAACCTACCCGTCAGAACCAAGAACCTAGAACCTACCCGGTCACAGGTTCCAAGGTCGGTTTCAGGTTCCAACAGGTTTTTTTTTTTTAGTTCATTTTCAGAGTTGAATTATAACGTACGCGCATATTATCGGAATCTTCAGCACTGTCGAGATGTTGGTTGTCACCCATCTTTCTTCTCAAACCATATGTTTTTATCAAAACATAGAAATCTTTTTTGTAAGTCCGTGAAGAAGTTTTGCTACGCTTAACCTGTTAACAAATTAAAAATTATAGTTATCAATAATGCCGGATGTTGGCTAATGGATGACTGTTGAAACATCGAGCACACATAATTGAAACTTGAAGAAGGGTAACAAACTCTACAGATTCTATAAATTTGTTGGTTGAGGTAATGGCACTTTCTGCCAAGTTAAATCCTTTAATTCGGTTAGAAAGCACAAAGAGAGAATCAAGAATCAAGAGCTTTTGATTCTGAAGATAATCAGCAGTACAGTTAATGCTCATACGAGTAATCTATAAAAGCCTGTCCTTCAGCAACCTAATTAGTGAGATTCATCAAGTGCAGATCAGTACATAATTCAAGGGTTAGAGCATGAGTTTTAGTCTACAGTTCTCCTTCACCGGCAACATCCAAGAGCATAACTACTTGAATAACAGCGGGTCTAGCAGTGTAATAGCTGTACATCTCTAATTTAAGCATAACGTGAACAAATTAATTGACATGGTATGCATACTCATCCAAAAAGAAAAACAAAACACCGAATGAATTTCCTCTATCTAGAGTCAGTGCACTTAATCATAGTGTCTATGCTTCCAGAACATCTAAAAAAGTGCCTATCTATTAGTGATAGTGCTTACGGCTAGGGGTGTGCAACCGAACCGGGTCAACCCGGTTCCCGGTTCGGCCCACCCGGAAAACAGGGTCGGGAACCGGTTCCGAGGGATTACCCACCCGGGAACCGGTTCGACTGGACCGGTTTTGGAACCGGTTGGAGAACCGGTTAAGCCACCCCAAAAAAAAAAAACCGCGTAACCCTAATTTCTATCTTTACCTCTCTCTCTCACGAGTCTCACCCCCTTCGCTCCGCTGCTGCTCCTTCTCCGCCTAAGCCCCATCCTTCGCGAAGCCGGGCGCCACCACCGCCGCTTCTTCGCCCGAGCCCCAACCCTTCGCGAAGCCGTTGTTGCTTCTCCGCCCGAGCCCCGTCCCTTTGCGAAGCTGCTGCCTTCTCCGCCCGAGCCTCGTCCTTCGCGAACCGGGCGCCACCGCCGGCCGAGCCCACGCTTCGCCCATCCTCGCTCCGTCCGTCCGAGCCCCTGCTCACCCACGAGATCTGCGGCCCGAGCCCACGCCTTCGCCCTGCAGCAACTCCGGCGTCGCCCGCGCCACCGCCGGGCCGAGCCCCCGTTTACCCCGTCCTCAACCCGTCCGTTCGAGCCCCCTGCTCACCCATGAGATCTGCAGCCGAGCCCCCGCTTATGCCTTGTAGCAACTCTAGCGTCACCCGCCCGCCCGCCTTCGCTGCGCGACTGCAGCCAAGACTCCTCCGCCGACGCCTTTGCACCCGCAGCTGCACCTCTGCTCGCCCGTGCCTCCCTCGCCCGAGCGCCGATCCCGATTCCATCCGACGCCGCCTCTGCTGCTCTCGTCGCACCCCTCGCGCTCGCACCACCGCCTCACGGTAACAATTTGACTAAGCTGAGCAAGTTCAATGTTTCCTTTAATCCATTGATATCATTTTTTTTAACGACCGTCCTTGTCTAGGTGTCAAGAGTTAATGGCTTATTGAGAAGTGTTAACCAAGGAAGGGCATTCCTTTGTCTATCTGGTTGAATTTTTCTGGTTACAAGCTAGCATCTTAAAATAATATAGAGAAGGGGCAAGAAGATGTATGAAAATGGCCTCATCCTTGTCTAGAACATGTTCAACTCTTGTTGGAATAGCATAATGGATGCTGGCGAATTGCTTCATTTCTGAGTTAATTGGTACATGGTTGAACTATTACTTGTTATTCATTCCTCAATGATGAAAACAGAAGAATAGAATTACATGACATTAATTAGTGGCTTCATTGGTTTCATTGGTGATTTGCAAATTTTGCATAATCTTAGTTGTCTTACACAAGAGAAAGTATCCATCTTTTTCCAGTCAATAAATTTTGCATAATCTTAGTTCTCTTTGGAATGTCGGTGAGAAAGGAACTTGATGTCGTTGATGCTCGTGTTTTGCCACCACCAATGGTAAGTTATTGCACATCTTTCTTGTGAGAAAACGAATGCCTCAAGTTGTTGCATTCTATTTTTTTCTGGTTTCAGCATTTGATGTATGCCATTGTTGGCATTGTTGCAGCTTAAATATCATGGAAGTGGTCAAGATGCGATGATTGGTCCGTTGATGGGGTAGTGGAATACGATCAATTCTTCTTTTTGCCTTTTCTTTACAGCAAATGATCAATGGAGGTAGACTTGTGATGTGATGAAATACTCTCTTTCTTTTCCTTTTCTAGTGATGTTATGAGGTACAAATTATTTGCTACAACGGTAGATGTGCTTATGCTGATCAATATGAGTGTTAAATGCTTTATTTTAAATATGAGTGCTGTACATTAATTTTTGCAAAACAGGTTCCAATATAAACAGGGTTGACCCTGTTCCCGGACCGGAAAAACAGGGTGGGTCGGGAACAGGGTCCAATGTAAACAGGGTCGGAAACAGGGTCCAAAAAAAGAGAACCGGTTATAACATGGTCGGGAACAGGGTCCAGGTCTAGACCCTACCCACCCTGGACCCGATCAACCGTAAGTTACGGCATGAAGAATTCCTTTTGCGGTGACGTCAAATGCTCCAGCTGTGCCATTTGTAGCGTTTATCCAGTCGATAATTCTCTCACCTGTGTGCATCTTGATTGTGATCCATTTCTCCATATGTATAGCCGAGGAATCCCAGTACTCACCAACAAAGAAAGTAAGGTTCACTAGCATCCAAGTAGTCTTTGACATAGCCACCCCAAAAGCCTCTAACAAAATCGAGCCTCCATCCATCATACCCAATTTCGCTCCTGAAAATGGCATGGCACCAACAGACTTGCCATAGTAAGACCTTTAATATATTATCATCGCAGAAACGAGTTTTGCATGAGAAGCAAGGCATAAGTGCAACCATATTAAAAGTCGAAATCATCCGCGGAGGGTCAACTCAAATGTGAAACCGACACAAAGAGGGTTAGAACAAGGAGAGAGGGCACACTTGGAGATACACACTTAGTCAAGAGAAAACAAGGGGAATAAAGCCTCAAAAGTATTAAATAATTCACAATAATGAGGAAGTCGACACGCAACTTAGCTCTACTAGCATTCACAACCAAGAATAAAGCGGCATGCACTTGCGGGCGTCGGGGAGAGAGGAGGACCTAGCGGCGGGGGCGTCGGGGCTTCTAGCGCCGAGCAAGCGAGGATGTCGGTCGGCGGTCTTCGGGCAACGGCGTCGGGCGTCGCCGGCGCGGGTCGTCGGAGCGAGAGGCGGAGACAGCGATAGCTTGGCGTCGCGGCGAGAATGGTGGCTTCGGCGTCGGGTTGCGGCGGCGGTGGAGCGAGGAGGACCCGACCAGCGGGGGGCGTCGGGGCTTCCGGCGGCGAGCGAGCGGTGGGTCGCGAGCGAAGACGAGCAAAAAATGCGGAGGAAAACCTACCGTCTCGTCGAGCTCGAGAACTCGTAGAGCTTGCCCCTCGGGAGAAGATGATGAGTGCAACCTCGGCGTCGCAGGAGGACGGAGAGCTCGAAGGCCTTCTTCGGCCCCTCGTTCTGCGCCGAGAACGTCACACCTGCTCGTGTTGTTCTCTATCCTCTTCATCTGCGTCTTCCCCTCACCATTTCCCCCTTCCCTCTCTCTCTCTCTCTCTCTCGCTCTCTCAAGCCACAAAAAACAAGAAAGAGATCAGAAGAAGAAGAGCAGGAACTAATCGACGGCGACGAGCGCTCGATCGAAGCTCCGAATCGGAGTGGCCGCGGAACAGAGGGCGTCGCGCGGATCAGGTCCCAGAAAGCAGGAGATCGGAGACGGCGTCGGGAGGAGGTGCTCGTTGAGAAAGAAACGGAGGATTCTAGAGAGAGAGAGAGAGAGAGAGCAATCCAGGAAACCCTAGGCGATTCGGAACCGGAACCGGAAAGAGAAGAGAGGGAGAGAGAAGAAAAGAAAAAAATTTGGGGGGGGCAAGAAGTGACGTGAAGAGGGAAAAGGGGAGAAAAGAAAGAGAGAGAAAAAGAAAGGGGAAGGGGGAAGAATCCGCAGAGGGGAAAATCTGTGGGGAAGTTAGGGTTTTTTTTTTTTTTTTGAATTATACGACCGGTTCGGGAACCGAGAACGTCGGTTTCAGAAAAGGGGAACTGGGAACCGGAACCGAACCGGACCCTCCGGTGCAGTTCTCCGGTTCACGGTTCTACCCGGGAACCGTGCTCACCCCTAATGCTCACGGGCCCTGTCACCATTCTCAACTGGTCCTTTGTCCGAAATGACCAGCCCAGGTACAGAAGAATGTGAACTGCATGTGCACGTGGGATTGATCAAAGAACATAATCTTATTTCTCCTTTAAGGAATAGAATAATATATATTTATTTCACAGGTTCGAAACTTGCTATCAAATTGCCTTGGCCATCAAGGATGAATTTGAGGATATTGAGAAGGCAGAAATTAATGTTATTCAAATTGATGAGGCAGCTTTGAGAGAGGGTCTGCCGCTGAGAAAGTCCAAACAATCTTTCTACTTGGATTGAGTTGTCCACTCTTTTAAAATCACTAACTGTGGTGTCATGGATACTACCCAGGTTCTTTCATAGCTCCCTTCCTTTTTTTTATGTGGGAAGATCCATTTCTCACGTGTACTGATTTCACTTGGTGGCTGTTATTGATTGGCAGATCCACACTCACATGTGCTACTCCCACATTGATGACATCATCCCCTTAATCTTCGACATGGATGCGAGACGTCATCACAATTGAGAACGCTCGCTCGATGAGAAGCTCCTCTCGCTTTCCATGAGGGAGTCAATTATGGTGCTGGGATTGTCCCTGGTGTCTATGACATCCACTCTCTCATAATACCATCAGCTGAAGAGATTGCTGACCGAACCATCAAGATGCTCACTACAAACATATTGTGGTTTAACCCTAACTTTGTATTCAAGACTCGTGAACATGCTGGGGTCAAGCGTGCACTCAAGATCACGGTTCTTGCTGCCGAGCTCCTCCGCACCGAACTTGCCCATGCTAGAAAGGAAAAGTATGAGTAACTTCCTTGTATTCCCGTCTTTTTATATTTTTATGATTATTGAGTCTCTCTATGGGATGTTAGGAGTCGTACTCTTTGGGGATTTTAGTTTGTTCGTAGTTCCTCTCTCTTTATATTTATATGATTATTGAGTTTCTCTATGGGATGTTAGGAGTCCTACTCTTTGGGCTGTTTTAGTTTGTTCGTAGTACTGAGTTGAGCTTGTACTCATGTGATGGACTAATGATATGCTATTCACGTTTGATTCAAAATGGCTGTCATATTCTTATGGTTGCCTGCTTCTTTCCACTCTACTCGATAGCATGAAGTGAAATAAGTCAAGCTAATATTAGTATCTTTGATGTTTGATTCGCTTGACCTCCTCTTAAAAACATCTGCAAGTAAGGAACAACAGAAACCTAATCTGTATCCGGACGAGTAAATTCTCGTTCATTCATCCGCAGTTTTACTTGCCTCTTGAGTATGTCCTTGTTCGGACCACTCAAATACGACTAATCCATAGTAATCAACGCGTAGAAGGTAATTATAAACTAGCATTGATCGTAAAAATTCATCCAAATCCACAGATATTCATTCAGAATCTTACAAAATTTCACTATTCAAAATTAAATCAGTCTTAACAGTGAAAAGTCAAAATCAGGACGGAAAACGACATTTTTCCTCTTCTAAGTTGAATCATGATGGTTCCTTGAATTGCGCTGAAAACATAAGTCAACGACATGGCCATTGTCCATTTATAATTCTACCCCTTGCAGATAAATATGCAAGACGTTGAACCTCTAGAAAATAACAAAATCTATCAACTTAGTTTCCAGTTTCTTGAAAAATTTAGGAATAAATATATAAAAAATATTATAGCTTATAATGAAAGTGTAATTAAATCGTAAAATTTATAAAAGTTTAATTAAATCATAAAAATTATCAAATTAGTACAATCGAATTCTTCTTTTAACTCTATCTAACTTGGTTAATAGAAAATGTTGACGTGACTTTTTTATTTTTTTATTTCCTCACTTCTAAGTGATGATGGCATTACTAAATATGAAACACAAGGCCAAACGACGTTGTTTAACCTGAAAAAAAAAATACAATGGGACTTTCGTATTTGCTGCTTTGCTTTTAGTCTGATGACATGCTAGATGTGCAATTTATGTAACTAATGAGCTTCGGGATATATAAAATCTACGTAATATTCTTGTTCTGGCTTAGTTTCAGCATCTACCACTCAAGATAATCCACGCCTTCTAGATCATGCGGATCAAGTTCGTTCGGATCTCTGATTATAGAGGTCATGATGGGACCTAAATGATTGACGATTCGGATGATTTTGACCGATTCGATGTATGGTTCACACAATAAATTCTCACTCACAAAGGTTTCTGACATGCATTTCCTGGTTTGGGTTAGATTTGAAGTGATGTAAATGATTTTGTCACTATACTTCAATCTCATACGTTTGAGACATTATTTATTATCCGAAAGGGCGAGTTCAGCCATCGCTGAGGACGAAAGGCATGGAGGCTCAGGCTCACCCTAGCCTAAACCATTTCCACGAATCAAACCAAGTGTCTTTGAGAGGAACACTCGGGACCATGACCGATCTACTGTACTTCAACCTAGAGCGAGCTTTGTACCGATTGGGCGATCCAGTTCGCGATGAACCAAACGAATCCCATTCGTGGATCTCACTTTAATCAATAGCTGGGATGACCGGATTTTTAGCATAAGATCGGACTTGGCTCAGACCTTCTCTTATAAATTTTTGAAGCACCCAATTAGGCGTTTGATCACTACCTGATTGCTTGTCTAATGCACGCGATCCTTGCGGAATAAAACTTAAAAGTAATATGTTGGAAATAATGAAGTATCTGGTGCGTGATTTTACATCAATATGCCTCATGCTAAGTTGAAAGGAATTTTCTATGATATTCTTCACAGTTAAGTACATATGATGGAATTTGCCTTTTGTTTGTTGTACAATCAATAATCTATAGAGAGAGAGAGGGTGAATGTTGCGGAATCAGGCAATTGAAGGTTAGAATAAAGAATAAGAAAATAAATCGAATATCAGATTTATGTAATTCAATCAAGGTAAACTATATTAATGGGAAAAACAGTAAAGAATTTCACTATAAATCAAATTATACAATTGAGTCACTTAAATATTTTAAATAATTCCCAACCTCTAATTACATTAACCCCGTAATACAAGATTTATTTTCGCTGTAATTGACGATAAGCCTTGCCACTTTGCGCACACAACACGCCTCTACGCACAGCAACCGCAGCCCGCACCCGCGAATGAAAAATGTATTAATATATAAAAACACAAAATCGAGTAACCGACTCCAATCATGGGAACTTATGTTCCACGTGCAGAAGCCAAATTCCGTCTGTCATGAAAACGCATATTCCATTACAATAACTGTTCTTTTGAGTAAAATTTACAATATTTGGGTGCCCATAATTTTCTAATTAAAAGTTCTTTTTCTAGAAACACTAAAGGAAAAAGAAGTTTTTGGCAAGAAAAAGAAAGTCTCGTTCCTTCTAGCAAGAAAAATCTAGAGAAAATGACAAATGATACATGTACTTTGGGCTAATGTGTAATGTCTTCTTTGAATTTTTAATTCGTTTAATATGGACATTAAATTTTTAGTGAATGCTTGACTTAGTTCCTAATTTATAAGAGTGAATATGGTTTCAAGTAGAATCGAGAACCGGTCCGGTTCTAGGTTCCAATGCATCCCAATCTTGTTTATGATTTTTCTATTTTTTAGGAATTAGGAATTGGATCGAAAACTAGGGAACCATGACTCATGAGCGAGGTGGTGGTTTGCTCTTGCTCCTATTTTGGTTGTTCTTCCCTTTTTTCAATATCCTCTTTAGCTCGTGCTTTGAAAAAAAATCACCACTTAACTTGATTATGAAGAGATCAATAGTGTTTCAAAGCTTCTTCGAATGCATTTATCAAGCATTTCCAGCGAGGAAGTTTTCATTTTCCATGCTCGATCACAAGCTCAATATATTGAAGTTCACAATGCTTTCTCTATCAAATCCTAAAACTTATGATAAGGTAGATTTTGATTTCAGGATATGCATGATAGGTTCTAGATTTAAAAAATAAGAAATATATTCCAACGGATATGTTGTAAGCACTAAAAAGAGAGAAAGGAAATAGTAAGAAATGTAGAACTGCTCATCTCTACTAGATTATATGAAGATATTTAAAATTGTTATTCCATTATCTAAAGTTAGCAAAATCTTGGATAATCGAAGTGAGATATTCATTTCAAATCAATGATATAATAATTCTCTTTATCAAGTAATAATGGACATGTTATCACCCTAATTTTTTTTCCTTTTCTAACTAGTAAAATAAAGGAAAGTGGACATATTGACTCATCTTTATTAAAAATCAAACTCAATGTATAAAGTTTGACTTGTCGTTTGAGTAAATTAAATGATTATATTGAATGTCATACTGAATAAATTTAAAATTAAAAGATGTATGGCACATTGGTAAATGTTCAGAAATTGTTAGCGTTGTTCTCTCTTAAAGTCAAGAAGGATTTTCCGGGTCGGAACTTTCTTGCTGCAGCGTTGCCACATCACGCAACGATCTGGATTGTTGGGACATAATCTATGAACGAGACAAAAAAGGAATGGTTTGGTCAAATCGAGAAGGCCAATGTCTATGTTGTGGTCGCCTCTCATTGGCCATAGCACGACGGAAGATGTCAGGGACACCGATCTGGTCACTATCTCCCGTAGTAAATAAAGGGCAATGAAATGGCCAAAATAATTTATAAATAATAATAATAATAGCAATCCAGTGCATGAAGGAGTACATTTAAAGTAGGCCCCCATTATTTGTCCTTGATCTCTCTTGCGGTTGCAATCTAGTGATGACATGCGTTCTGGTGTGGGTCCCACTTCCTTCTTGGCCAACGGCGTGCTATCAATTGGAGGGCAAAATTGGGGTAACTCACTGGGGTGCGACTTACGAGAACCACGTGGACGTAGTCTCTCCAGGCTCTCCGTGGAGTGCGACTCCGCCACCAACTCTAGCCAACTTTCTTTTTTCCATTTCTCTTTTTCTTTTCCTTGATCGGCACGCCTAACCACTGCCCCTAATTCAAAACACTGTGCCAAGATTCCTTTTTTTCATTTCTCTCTTCTTCTTTTTTTGGTGAAGTTCATTTCTCTTTTTCTTTGCCTTAAATATTTATTTATTCTTCTATCATTTTGTCTTTGAAGATTCTTAAAGTAAGGCTATGGATAAAAAAAGGGCAATACCTTTTCCAGGGGGTTAGGACACCACGTTAAGTAATGACATGTATTTATACAATCAGTAGGATCTTGATAAGAACAAAAATGGGAAAAAGAAAGAATGGTTGCAATGGTTGGGAAAGAACTTGTGCCTTCACATGATCCGAATATCATATCATATTTATTAAATTTGATTGCTGGAGGTGAATGTTGTTGTAGAAGTGATTGTTTTAGCAGACAAAGGTGCTAGGATTCTTGGCGCTATCATATATGGTCCATTCTTGATGACTTTCCATAGATTATAATACATGCATGGATTGTACGAAGATTTTTCATCCTATATTTTCAGTGGATATAGTTAGATCCAATGTGCATTTGTAGTTTAGAAATGGATTGTCTTCACTAAAGGATGCTCCTATGATGTGAGCCATAATGATCTTTTTGCTTTTGAAATATGACACTTCAAAAACTTCGAGTAACATGCTCTCGTAGCAATTGAAATGGCTAAAGCAACAATTAAGAAGGGAAGGTTGGTTGTTTTAAGAAAACTAAAAATCTTTAATGAAATATATGAGAATGTGCTTTTGTAGAAGGAGATTAACTATGCAAATGTAGTAACTTCCACTGGACATATAATAAAAGAATTAGAGAGATTGAAGACATTACAAGACAAATTCCTAGTGTTTCATTCTTCCATTCGGTACACTTTACCCTCTCAACTCTAGTAGCCATGAACAAGACTCAAATCCATTAAGTAATTTACTGAGATTTTACGGTTTGGAGATGTGCTCCTCCTACAAGAAACTCAAAGGATGTTCAACAAGCACAAGCACGTCTTACAACCCTACAATCCCCTCTGCTTTCATAGAGAATTATAATATGAAGACAAACATTCCACAAGCGATAGTTTGTGTGGAGATTTTAATCATATATTTCCAGTAGATGATAATATCCATTGAACATTTGTGGTCTAGAAAGGCATTGTCTTCACCGAAGGATGGTTCTATGATGCGAGCCATAAGGATCTCTGTCTTCACCGAAGGATGCTTCTATGATGCGAGCCATAAGGATCTCTTGCTCTCGAAATATAGCACTTCAAAAAATTTAAGTGACATACTTTGATACCAATTGAAATAGCTAAAATAACAACTAAGAAATAGTGATTGGTTGTTTTAAAAAAATTAAGTGAAAGACATGAGAATGTGCTTTTGTATAAGAGATTAGTTATGCGAGTATAGTAACTTCTATCAAATATATATTAAAAGAGTTAAAGAGATAAGAAATATTGTAATACAGATTAATAATGGTTCGGCCTTCCACTTGGCACACTTTAGCCTCTCAAATCCATATTGATTGAAATAGGGGAAGAGAGGGGATTGTAGGGTTGTAAGAGTGGCTTGTGCTTGTAGAATCGTCTTTTAAGCTTCTTATAGTGGGAGTACCATATACAAACCATAAAATCTCGGCAATCACTTAATTGAGTCTTGTTCATGAGAATGTACTAGAAAAATACGTTGTTCAGTCCGAATATCGATGCCTACATTTACGGGGAGAACCGGTAATAAATAATATTCTAATAATCGAAAAATTAAAGTTATACTCGCTCACGTACTCAAGTATTTTTTGTATCTAGATTTAAATTTAAACTCAAAATGTTTACAAATAAATAAACTCAATTGGATGTAAACTCTCCGTACAAAATCAAAGTGCATACATTCAAGCCCAAACCAAAAAAGTCACGCACGGTTGAAGACAAGAATTGCGTTCTTT
Organism: Eucalyptus globulus; assembly: GCA_014182545.1. Classification (NCBI taxonomy): domain Eukaryota; kingdom Viridiplantae; phylum Streptophyta; class Magnoliopsida; order Myrtales; family Myrtaceae; genus Eucalyptus; species Eucalyptus globulus. Next base: position 16,914,202 of record CM024727.1, on the reverse strand, counting down.
CTTTTGTGATTCGCGCTTGCTCCTCGGAAGTGTGGCTTTTTGTCCGGGAAAAGCAAAACCCTTCTCACTCGTGTGGTGCTCGAATATGAAAGGGGAAAAGCAAAACCCACCCTTGAGTGTATCATTGTTTGGACCACTGGATTATGACTAATCCATAGTAATCAATGCATAGAGGATAATTATGAACTAGCATTCCTAGTAAAAACTTCGTCCAAATCCACAAGATATTACATTTACGGTTTTACAAAATCTCACTATTCAAAACTTAATCAGTCTGACAAAAAAAGTCAAAATCAAGACCGAAAACAACATTTTTCCTATTCTAAAGTTGAATATTGAGAGGCCCTCACTCCTCGAATTGCACTGGAAACACAAGTCTGAGATAGCCATTGTCCATTATAATTCCAACCGTTGTTGATAAATACGCAGGACCTAGAACTTCTAGAAAATGGAACGATCTATCAATTTAGTTTCTAGTTTTTTGAAAAGTTTGGGGATAAGTATACTGAAAATCTTATAATTTGTCACAAGTGTAATTCAGTCTTAAAATTTAGAAAAAGCGTAATCAAATTCTAAAATTTATCAAATTAGTACAATCGAATATTCTATTAATTCCGTCTAACTTAATTAATAGAAAATGCTAATGTGGCTTATTATTATTATTATTATTATTATTATTATTATTATTATTATTGTTGTTGTTGTTGTTGTTGTTGTTGTTGTTGTTGTTGTTGTTGTTGTTATACGTGGCGATAATGTCGTTAAAATATATAATACAAGGCTAAAATGACACCGTTTAGCTTAGAAAAAAATAAAATAAAGTGGGACTTTTGTATTTGCTGCTTTGCTTTTAGTCCGATGAAATGCTGGATGTGCAATTTATGTAACTAATGTGTTTCAGCGCGGAGAGCAACCGAAGTGACGATTCTCTACCTCGCTTCTCGGCCGGAAAACTATTCGGGAAAGTCGATGCCGAGCCCAGATGATGTAGAAACAGAATCTCCCTTCATAATATTCCCCACCCTGTCTCTCTCTGGTCCGGAAAACTCGAGGAAGAAGAGGAGAGAGAGAGAGAGAGAGAGAGAGCAGCAAAAAAACGAGTGGACAGCTAACCGGGCTCTTGTGCTGCGACTGGACATCTGATATTTATCTACATAAACCAACCTGTCCGGCAATTGTGTACTAATTACCGTCTCTCATGTAAAGGCATAAAGAAGGAAAGAGAGGAGGACGAAGAGAATAAACTAACACCAGCACAATTCATTTAATATGATCCCTTGACTTTAGGTGAATGTTAAATGTAATCCGTGGATTATATAAAATTGTTTAATATTGTCATTCTATTAATTCAAGTCGGGGATAATATTAAACATCTTTATATAGTCTAGGGAGTGTATTGAACATGTAGCAAAAATCTATGGACCAAATCGAACAATTAAAATTTCATGGATCAAATTGAATAAATTAAAAATTATTGGACTACATTGCACTTTGTATCAAAGTTCATGTACCATTTGTGATATTTTCCCATTAAAATGGCAAAAACAACAACTGAGAAGGGGGTGTTTGGCTTTTTTAAGAACATTAAAACTCGAGTGAAGATGTGCGAATGTGCTTTTGTGGGAGAAGATTAGTAATGCAGATATAGTAACTTCTATTAGACATATAATAAAATAATTAAAAAGATTGAATATATTTCGACATAGATTTATGGCGGTTCAACCTTCCAAGAAAAGCATAAAAAATGTCATAAATCCATTGCATTTGTATTAATTTAGTTATAAACCTTTTATTGGTGCTAACTCAGTTCTAATCTTTTTTAACTTACTTGTCAATTCAGTCATTTCGATTAATTTAGGATATTATTGACGTCAATACTAGTCGGGTAACGTAGCACGGTTTGGTTGAACATCAAACCAAACACATGCTTTAGTATAATCATCGTGTATCATAAAATTTCCACAATTTTAAAACTTTAACTTTTGAAGTAACAATCAAACCAAACACACGAATCCATTAAGTAATCGCCAAGTTTTGTACGGTTTGTAGATGGTGCTGCCACTACAATAAGCTTAGAAGACGAGTCTACAAGCATAAGCACCTCTTACAACCCTAGGATCTCCTCTCTTCCCATATTTTAAGAATTTAGCCCTCACGTAGGGCAAAGACACAAGATTCCATCAAAGAGAGTGAAACAAGAGGTAAATGGTTTGTAAGGTCGACAGTCAGCACACGCTGTCTGGCCCCACAAAAGAATGACGTTATTTTGGGGATTTTCCTCAAACGAAACGAACCCACGTCGAACGACCGCGCAACCTGCAAGTATTCCGAAGCTGTAATTAAGCTCTATCGAGAGTACGACAGTCCTTATCCGATCAGACGAAACAAACCCACGTCGGACCGCGCGCACAGCGAAGGGACGCAAAAGCGGTTTCCTTTTGGAAGGCTGCGACGGTCCAAGCCTTGCGTGTGCCCTGGGTTCTTGGTGAAGTTTGTCGCTATGAGATAAGTGTGCGATTTGACCCGTGATTAGGTGTTGATTCACACGTTGGACATTCCATCTTTTGTTATCATTTTCCGATGACCATGACCAGTATCGGGTGTGACCTCACTTGCGGCAAGTGAGGCCATCCTAGGGCCTCTGCAGCCCTGTTAGCCATAAGCGAGGGTTGCTAGTGACCCTCACCGGCAGAGAAAAGAAACCCATAAAATAAAAAGGCAAAAGAAAAAGGAAATTAAAAATAAAGAATAAAAATTAAAAAAATATTAAAATTGAAAAATATATTATTAAAATTTGTCACCGTTAGTGAATTATGGCCAAAATTGACTAGATTGACTCATTTGACAAAATGAGAAATTATTTAGGGCTAAATTGACAAAATTGAAAAATTTATCACTGAATTTATAATAAAAATGCAGTAGATTTATAACTTTTGGACAATTTTCTCTTGTTTATCTTCTCTAGTAATCATACCCACAATCCGCACAATTAGGCTATATTTGGTCGTCTTGATTTCTAATAAGAATGGGATTTGATAGGATATGATATGAAATTCAAGAATTTTGATATATCATACCTACTGTTTAGTGATTGCAGTAATAAAACTGAATATATTCACTTCATATCATGTACATTATTTAGTATAAACAGTATATAAATATAAATGAACAAAAAATTTTACAAACAAAAATGGTAAAAATCTCTCGCGACACTCTTGCTTACTTTATATTTATTTTATTTTTATTTTATTTTCCCTCTAATTTTTAATTAATTTTCTTTTTTTTTTCTTTTTCTTCCCCTATCATCATTCTCTAATAAAATATTATTAAATAACAAACTCTACCGATATACCTAAAATACTAAAAAACCTAAAATATGCAATAAATATAGATATATTTATATTTATATATTGAATTTATAATGTAATATATAATCAAATTCAAACATATAAATAGAAATAAGATTAAATTACAAATTAAAATTTTATTTTTATTTTGAATTTCTTATATTAAAATTCAAATATTTTTATATTGAAATAAAATTTAATTTTGTTAATTTAAGAATTTTGTTATTTGAGAAAATAACTTTCTTATTATGAATATTAAAATTTTTATCCACCTTTATCCCACCTCTTCCTTGATATAATTTTATCCGCCCTACATTTCTATTATATCCGACTTTATTTTATTCTGAGCAGACGCTGATAAGTTCTCAGTTCAATCTGGTTCCACTTAGGGACTGTGCATCGGGTTGGGAGGATCGATTCTCATTTTTTGGGAGGTTCGATCTAGTCCAATGGAATCGGCCACTTAGCAAAAAAAAAAAAAAAAAAAAAAAAAAAAAACTAGAGTTATCACAATGTTATGATTTATTGCTATTTTTAAGAAATTAAAAAAATATATTTAAAAAAAGAGTCGGTTTGGTCCGGTTAGGTTCACCCCAAAACCGAGAACCTGACCAAAAATCTCCGGTTCCATTTTTGTGGAATCGGGAACTGGACCAACACTCCTGAGAATTGGACCAAATTAGTTGGTCCAGGCTGTCCAATATGCTTACCCCTACGCAGGATAGAATAAAAATTAATTTATTCTGAATTTTATCTTGACTACCAAATACAATCTTGGAGTATACTAAAAAAGACAAAGTGGTATTTTTTTTTTCAATAAATATGATTGATCAATAAAAATGCCGAACTAAACATACCAAATAGGTTGAGTTATTATATTGGATTAGTTATATTCAATAAATGGGTTTATATTAGTAAAATTCGGGACAATATAGGTAGTAAATGGGTCCACAACTTATTAAGATCTAACGGACCTTTATAACTCTCTCTCATCGTCACTCAATCTTGTGCTTGCTTGCTCCACGATCTCACCTTTGTTTTGGGTGTGAGTTTACTTTGATTTGGTTAAATATGGAAGTGTTTTAACTATAATAATCGTGTTGGGTTATTAGATTTATATTACATGAAAATAGGTCATAGCGAATTAAATGAATTAATTTAGATCTTATCATTTTCCATCTAACCTAAATTCATTTTGATTCACACGTTACGTGAGTCTGATCAAATATCACATTGCACCATGTGTCACCATATCGTGAAGGTATAGATAAATAGGGAATTACAAAACAGTTTATTTTAAGGATGGAGATTAAAATACCATTGTTCGACGAATGGAGACACGGGCAAAATAGCCTTCGCATGTTTTGTGGGGGCAAAATTGGGGCGAAGCATCGAGGAGGGATTCCCATAACAGCGTCCCTTTCTGCTCAAGTCGGGGATATATCTGGCGGAGCCGGTAACCGAGACTGACAATAGACGAGAAGAGAGTTGGGACCGACCGGGTACAATTGACGACGTCGTTTTTGCAAAGAAGGCTGGTGGGTTTTGTTTTCAACAAGATTTTGCAAACGAGTCTTTTCGTCAGCGGAAAGCCCGTCTATCTTGCAAACGAGGCTTTTCATTGGTGGGTCCCGACAAAAACCTACCCACCAATGAAACCGAGAGTATGATCTACCCACCAATGAAACCGAGAGTATGATCATACTCTCGGTTTCATTGGTGGGTAGGTTTTTTTGTCGGGACCCACCGGATGGATCCCATCTCTCACTATGTAATGCCGATCCTCCGCACTTCCTTTTGTATTTCGTTCTCTTTCTTCTTCCCCTCTCTATCTCTTGCACTCTCGTCATTGCAATAGATTACAATTGGTCTCTTTCCCCGGTTTGGTCTCCGCCAAGGTAGGATCCTTGCATCGCTCGCATTTCTCCATTCTTAGGTTGGGGAACTGAACAAGTTACACTAGTTACTTACCTGAAGTTGATGTTTCTTCGATGATCCAGAGAAAATGGCGTCCCACGTAGTTGGATATCCTCGCGTCGGCCCCAACAGGGAGCTGAAGTTTGCCCTGGAATCATTCTGGCATGGAAAGAGCACCGCCAAGGATTTGCTGGAAGCCGGGGCTCATCTCAAGTCATCCTTCTGGAAGCAGATGGCCACCGTCGGCATCAAGTATATTCCCAGCAACACCTTCTCATACTATGATCAGGTGCTCGACACCACTGCGATGCTCGGTGCTGTTCCTCCCAGATATGGTTGGAACGGTGGCAAGATCGGGTTTGACGTTTACTTCTCGATGGCCAGAGGAATTGCCTCTGTCCCTGCTATGGAGATGACCAAGTGGTTCGACACCAACTAGTAAGGACGACAAATCTTAGACAAGTTACTGAGTAGAAATTAATTTTGTATTGATGATTAAACTTAACCCATCCATCTCATTTTTTGGTCCAGCCACTACATCGTCCCTGAATTATGCCCTGATTTCAACTTCTCTTGCGCTTCTCGCAAGGCTGTCACCGAGTACAAGGAGGCCCAGAAGGTAAAACGCTGGCCTTATTATTGTTTTCTTCGTTCTCAACAGCCCATTCGATTGGGTTTATATTCAGCCCAAGCCCAGAAATGAAGTGTTTTTTTGTTCTAGTAACCCGATACGCGTGCGACCCAAACCGGATAACGAATCGGGTCGGATTGCAACGGGCTATCGGGTTTAGGCCATTCAAGAAATGCTCCTAAAGTCCATTTCTTGTTCCCCTCTGTAATTTTCTCTCCTTCCGCCCTTCCCCGTCTCACTACTTTCCCCGCCGCCGCCGCCTCCGCCGCCTCCGCCATCCCTTGGCTGCGACGTCGCCGGCAACGCCACGACCCACCCCCGATCTCGATGGCAACCACCGAAAGCCTCGGATCTGCCCGACCATCCCCTGACTCTCCCCTCTTCCGACTCCCATCCTCTGCAACGCTCGACCCGGGGCCAACAGCGGTCGTCGACGCTCCCGCAGACCAGCTAAGGCCCCCGCTTGCCTCGCTAGACCTCGATCGTGGCTGATCCGAGGCCAAGCCCAGCCCTAAATCTCGATCTCGATCTCGATCGAGCTCCCCCGCCCTCGGCGCTCGTCCTCGTCGACAAATTCTGACTCTTTTGTTGGTTGTAATTTGTTGTTTAATTTTCGTCTTCCTGGTGCCGTTGCATAATCCCAGCATTATTTAAAGCTGTATCTGTTTCCGAATTCATTTGCTCATTTCCAGCTTGGAGTAGACACTGTTCCGGTCCTTCTTGGCCCGGTCTCCTATCTGCTGCTATCCAAGCCTGCAAAGGGTGTGGAGACGACCTTTTCTCCTCTCTCCCTTCTCGGGAAAATACTTCCCATCTACGGGTAAGATAATGAACTCCTCTCTCGCAGTTTTCATTTGCTCGTGTTTGAATACATTTCCTGACCAATGATAAAATCATGCAGGGAAGTCGTGTCCGAACTTAAGGCTGCTGGTGCTTCATGGATTCAGTTTGATGAGCCCGCCCTTGTGTTGGATCTTGATTCTCACCAACTGCAAGCATTCACTGAAGCATACTCGGAACTAGAATCATGTCTTTCTGGCCTGAAAGTTCTCGTCCAAACCTATTTTGCTGATGTTCCTGCTGAGGCGTATGAAGTTCTTACCTCCTTGAAGGGCGTCACTGGATTTGGATTTGATTTGGTCTGTGGAAACAAGTCCATTGATTTAATCAAGGGCGGCTTCCCCACAGGTAAGTATCTCTTTGCTGGAGTTGTTGATGGGAGGAACATCTGGGCCAATGATCTTGCTGGATCGCTTAGCACCCTCCATGCTCTCGAGAGAATCGTGGGAAAAGGTACTACTTTCTGCATATGTTATCTCCAAATAGTGTATTTTGATGATCTGTTTGTCATTTATGCTTAAGTTGATATCTAAAATTCCTCATTTATCTGCAGACAAACTTGTGGTCTCCACCTCCTGCTCTCTTTTGCACACTCCTGTTGACCTAGTTAACGAGACTGAGTTGGATGAGGAAATCAAGTCATGGCTTGCATTTGCTGCTCAGAAGGTTGTTGAGGTCAACGCGTTGGCCAAGGCATTGGCTGGGAAAAAGGATGAGGTATGGTTCGTTATCTTTTTGTTAAAGATTATGCTGAAAAGCAGCATAGTATGCGCACACTGTCATTGTTGCTATTAGGTAGTCTTAACAGCGGTGGTAATCCATATTGTCAGCTTTTTTTCTAGAATTCTGCTCTATTCCGATTAGTCATCGGCAGATACCAATGGGGTTACCTTGTGTTGGGTGTCTTTAATTAGTGGCTATACAGAGCTACATGCATATGGCAACAACGGGGTAAATACAGTCGCTAGGATGCAAACTTGTTTACTTGAACTAGGCCTGTTAACTAGCACCTTTAGGGTGTATGTCTAGCGTAATGTTCAATTTCCAAAGTATTGATTACTAAAGTTGCAAGAGGGTATTTCAATGCTTATTGCTGATGGCTCTGTTTTCAGGCATTCTTCTCAGCTAATGCTGCTGCTCAGGCCTCAAGAAAGTCCTCTCCAAGAATCACAAATGAAGCTGTCCAGAGGCCTGTATGTTCCTCTGCTTAGTTACCCTTCATCTTTTATGCATTCCAAAAATACCAATGAAAACGATATTACTGGTGTCTAGAATTCTTGATATTCTCGTCTCTCTCAGACTGCTGCTTTGAGGGGCTATGATCATCGCCGTGCCGCAACTATGAGTGCTAGATTTGATGCTCAGCAAAAGAAGCTTAATTTGCCAGTCATCCCAACAACCACCATTGGCTCCTTCCCTCAGAGTGAGGCACTCAGAAGAGTGCACTGCGAGTACCAGGACAAAAAGTGAGTAAACTAGATCTTTCTTTTCTAAGTAAACATTGATAGATATGACACAGGGCTGTTATCCTTTTCGTTATGACCCTCATTGGTACTGTGACTGCACTTCATTATAGGATGTCTTGGGAAGAATATGTTAAGGCCATCAAGCTGGAAATTAAGAAAGTTATCAGGCTTCAAGAGGAGCTTGACATAGATGTCTTGGTTCATGGGGAGCCTGAGGTAAGACAGTCTTTTAATATGGTATTGTAGTTAAGACGGATCTGTCAGATAGATAGATAGCATCTATGGGTTATGTTTTCTTTCTTCAACATCTTGATCTAGATGTATCCAATGCAGAGGAACGATATGGTTGAATACTTTGGGGAGCAGTTGTCAGGTTTTGCTTTCACCGTTGATGGGTGGGTGCAATCTTATGGATCTCGTTGTGTGAAACCACCCATCATCTATGGTGATGTGAGCCGCCCCAAGCCAATGACTGTCTTCTGGTCCACTATGGCCCAGAGCATGACTACTCGCCCGATGAAGGGAATGCTCACGGGCCCTGTTACCATTCTCAACTGCTCTTTTGTCCGAAATGACCAGCCCAGGTACAGAAGAATGTGAACTGCTTGTGTACATGGGATTGATCAAAGAACAAAATCTTATTTCTCCTTTCAGGAACAGAATAATATATATTTATTTCACAGGTTTGAAACTTGCTATCAAATTGCCTTGGCCATCAAGGACGAAGTTGAGGATCTTGAGAAGGCAGGGATTAATGTTATTCAAATTGATGAGGCAGCTTTGAGAGAGGGTCTGCCGCTGAGAAAGTCCGAACAATCTTTCTACTTGGATTGGGCTGTCCACTCTTTTAAAATCACTAACTGTGGTGTCAGGGATACTACCCAGGTTCTTTCATAGCTCCCTTTCTTTTTTTATGTGTGAAGATCCATTTCTCACGTGTACTGATTTCACTTGGTGGCTGTTATTGATTGGCAGATTCACACTCACATGTGCTACTCCCACATTGATGACATCATCCCCTTGATCTTCGACATGGATGCCGACGTCATCACAATTGAGAACGCTCGCTCTGATGAGAAGCTCCTCTCAGTTTTCCATGAGGGAGTCGATTATGGTGCTGGGATTGTCCCGGTGTCTATGACATCCACTCTCTCATAATACCATCAGCTGAAGAGATTGCTGACCGAACCATCAAGATGCTCACTACAAACATATTGTGGTTTAACCCTAACTTTGTATTCAAGACTCGTGAACACGCTGGGGTCAAGCGTGCGCTCAAGATCATGGTTCTTGCTGCGGAGCTCCTCCGCACCGAACTTGCCCATGCTAAAAAGGAAAAGTATGAGTAACTCTTCTGTATTCATGTCTTTTTATATTTATATGATTATTGAGTTTCTCTATGGAATGTTAGGAGTCGTACTCTTTGGGGATTTTTAGTTTGTTCGTAGTTCCTCTCTTGATATATATATATATGATTATTGAGTTTCGCTATGGAATGTTAGGAGTCCTACTGCTTGGGCTGTTTTAGTTTGTTCGTATTACTGAGTTGAGCTTGTACTTATGTGATGGACTAATGATATGCTATTTACGTTTAATTCAAAATGGCTGTCATATTCTTATGGTTGCTTGCTTCTTTCCACTCGACTCGATAGCATGAAGTGAAATAAGTCAAGCTAATATTAGTATCTTTGATGTTTGATCCGCTTGACCTCCTCTTAAAACATCTGCAAGTACGGAACAAAAAGAAACCTAATCTGTATCCAGACGAGTAAATTCTCATTCATTCATCCGCACTTTTACTTGCCTTTTGAGTATGTCCTTGTTCGGATCACTCAAATACGACTAATCCCTAGTAATCAACGCATGGAGGGTAATTATAAACTAGCATTCATCGTAAAACTACATCCAAATCCACAAATATTCATTCAGAATCTTACAAAATTCACTATTCAAACCTAAATTAGTCTAACAGTGAAAAGTCCAAATCAGGACGGAAAACGACATTTTTCCTCTTCTAAGTTGAATCGTTGTAGTTCCTTGAATTGCGCTGAAAACACAAATCAATGACATGGCCATTATCCATTTATAATTCTACCCCTGGCAGATAAATACGCAAGACGTGGAACCTCGAGAAAATAAAACAATCTATCAACTTAGTTTTCAGTTTCTTGAAAAATTTAGAAATAAGTACGTTGAAAATATTACAGCTTATCACGAAATTATACTTGAATCGTAAAATTTATAAAAAGTTTAATTAAATCTTAAAAGTTATCCAATTGATACAATCGAATTCTTTCATTAACTTTGTCTAACTTGATTAATAGAAAATGCTGACATGACTTTTTATTATTATTTCCTCACTTCTAAGTGGCAATGGCACCACTAAAATATGAAACACAACACTAAAACGCATGGTTTAGCCCAAAATATATATATATATATATATATATACAATGGGACTTTCGTATTTGCTGCTTTGCTTTTAGTCTGATGACATTCTAGATGACATTCTGGATGTGCAATCTATGTAATTAATGAGTTTCAAGAAATATAAAAGTTTTCGTAAAGTTCTTGTTCCGGCTTAGTTTGAGCATTCACCACTCGAGAGAATCGACGCCTTCTAGATCATGCGGATCAAGTTAGTTTGGATCCTTGATTATAGAGGTCGTGATGGGACCTAAATAATTAACGATTCGGATGATTTTTTTGACGTATGGTTCATGGATAAATTCTCGCTCAGAAAGGTTTCCGACATGCATTTCCTGGTTTTGGGTTAGATTTGAAGTGATGTAAATGATTTTGTCACTATACTTCAATCTCATCCGTTTGAGACATTATTTATTATCCCAAAGGGCGAGTTCAGCCATCGCTGAGGACGAAAGGCATGGAGGCTCACCCTAGCCTAAACCATTTCCACGAATCAAACCAAGTCCTTTTGAGAGGAACACTTGGAACCATGACCGATCTACTGTACTTCAACAAGGATCATGTTCGGTGATGAGCCTACTGGATCCGCCATGGGAGGTTCGCTCTCTATTTGCTGAAGCTGCGGCTCTTCTTCGTGAGTTCTCCAATTTGGGAATTAGGTTTCGTAAAAGAGGGGCGAATTTTGGGGCGGATTGGGCTGCAAAGGCTCATAAGTCCGGTTCTCTTCCCTCTAACTGGGCCTCCTCGCCTCCTTCTGCTTTGTTAGATATCTTGTATGCCGATGCTCTGGCGGCTAAGTGTAATATTCACTCTTTTAATTAATATTAGTTGCTTTTCCGACCAAAAAAAAAAAAAAAAAAAAACCTAGAGCGAGCTTTGTACCGATTGGGCGATCCAGTTCGCGATGAACCAAACGAATCCCATTCGTGGATCTCACTTTAATCATCAGTCGGGATGATCGGATTTTTAGCATAAGATCGGACCCGGGTCAGACCTTCTAATTTTTCGAGCACCCAATTTGGCGTTTGATCATCACCTGATTGGTTGTCTAATGCACGCGATCCTTGTGGAATAAAACTTAAAAGTAATATGTTGGAAATAATGAAGTATCTGGTGCGTGATCTTACATCAATATGCCTCATAATAAGTTGAAAGAAATTTTGTATGATATTCTTCGCAGTTAAGTACATAAAACGGAATTTGCCTTTCGTTTGTTGTACAATCAATAATATATGTATGAGAGAGATAGAGAGGATGAATATCGCAGAATCAAGTGATTGAAGGTTAAAATAGAGAATAAGAAAATAAATCAGACGTTACATTTACGTGGTTCAATTGGGGTGAACTATGTCCACAAGGAAAGTAGTAAATAATTTTACTCTAAATTGAATTTTAGAATAAAGATAATAACCACACTCGAATTACTTAAATACTTTTAGTATTTTCTAGCCTCCAATTACATTAATCTCACAATTTTTCACGAAATAATGTCTTCATCTGTTAACGGATTATACAATTTCAATACAAGATTTATCTTTGCTAGAACACGAAAGTAATTGACGATAAGGGCGCGCATGACAAAATTTCTGTTCCAGAAATTGATTTCTCAATTTCTATTCCCCGGACAAGTTTCCGAGCAAAGAAACCCGTTTGATAATGACTCAAAATTTATATTTCTTAAATAGAAATCCGTTTGATAACAGAATAAAATTTCTATTTCTAGGAATAAAAATTGATTAGATAATAACATAGGAAATTCTCAAATACAAAATAATAATCCAAATAATACTAAAACAACATAGAAAATCCTCAAATACAAAATAATAGTTGAAATAATATTAATACATTACAAAAGGTGAAAATACAATTTCATGAAATTTCCGGCATATTATTATCCCTTGTCATTTCATGGAACTCTGCTTCTGTAGCTATGTATCATGAATGGAATTAGGCTATTCTTTTAGTCCAGTTCTTGGTCTGTGGGTTTAAGGTGTTTTACACTTACTCGCCAGTGTTATTCTCTTAGGCTTCTTGAGAGGAATGGTGGGCATGTTTTATTCTTGACTGCAACTTTAAGTTTCGGGTAGCTGTAGCTATCATGGCCTATGTTCCTCGGCATAAGCAGCATTGGAAGGAGAGGGATGGCTCGTCTTGTGCTCCAGCATCAGTTGCGTGGAGATCGCCGAAAACTATTGCTCATCAGAATGGGCAGAATCATTGGCATTGGACAGAGAGGGATGGCCCGTCCCGTGTTCCACCATCGGTTGCGTGGAGGTTGCCTGAAACTATTGCTCATCAGATTGGGAGGAGTCAACAATGGAAGGAGAGCAATGGCCCGTCCTATGTTCCACCATCGGTTACGAGGAGATCGCCTGAAAGTACTGCTCATCACATTGGGAGGAATCAACATTGGAAGGAGAGGGATGGCCCGTCCAGTGTTCCACCATCGGTTGTATGGCGAGTCAAGGAAGGTCCTAACTCAAGGTCGCTTGAAATTATTGCTCAACATAATCAAATAGGGAGGAATCAACATTGGCAAGATCTTAACTCAAGGTCGCCCGAAACAATTGCATTCGGAGTCGACGGCAATGATGGACAGGTTGTTCGGAGTCGACGGCGCTAGGGTTTGGTTGAAGCGTTGAGAGGAGAAGGAGAAGCAACGCCCAAATAGAAAAGCCCGTGGACGAAGAAGGTTGCCCAAATGGAGAAAAGAAAAAAAAAATTCTATTTCTATTTCAGAAACGAGAAATTAAAAATTTCAGCTTCTAATTTATTCGATTTCTCTATTTACGGAATAGAAATTTATTTCAGAAATAGAGAAATTAAATTGCATTACCAAACGGTTTACTTTCCGAACCCATTCGAGCGAACAGAAAACAAAGAAATCGAGAAACATAAATTTTATCATGTGCGCCCTAAGTCTTGCCACTTTGCGCACACAGCGCAGCACGCCTCTACGCACAGCAACAACACCCCGCACCCGTGAATGAAGAATGTATTATGATATATAAAAACGCAAAATCGATTAACCGACTCCAATCATGGGAACTTATGTTCCAATGCAGAAGCCAAATTCCGTCAGTCATGAAAACGCATATTCCATTACATTAACTGTTCTTTTGAGTAAAAATTTACAATATTTGGGTGCCCATGGTTTTCTAATTAAAAGTTCTTTTTTCTGGAAACACTAAAGGAAAAATAAATTTTTGGCAAGAAAAAGAAAGTCTTGTTCCTTCAGGCAAGAAAATTCCAAAGAAAATGACAAATAATTTATGTACTTTGGCCTAATATGTAATATCTTCTTTAAATTTTTAATTTGTTTAATATGGACATTGAACTATTAGTGAATGTTTGATTTAGTCCCTAAACTAATAAGAGTGAATATGGTTTCAGGTAGAACCGGGAACTAGTCTGGTTCTAGGTTCTAATGTATCCTGGTCCGGTTTGTGGTTTATATATATATATATATATATATATATATATTTAGGAACTAGAAATCAGACCTAAAACCAGGGAACCATGACTTGTGAGTGAGGTGGTGGTTCGCTCTCATTCCTATTTAGGTTGTTCTTCCCTTTTTCAATATCCTCTTTAGCTCGTGCTTTAAAAAAAATCACCACTTAACTTGATTATGAAGAGATCAATAGTGTTTGAAAGCTTATTCGGATGCATTTATCAAGCATTTCTAGCAAGAAAGTTTTCATTTTCAATGCTTGATCTTAAAGTGTTATACATACATCACAAGCTCGATATACTAAAGTTCACAATGCTTTCTCTATCGAATCATGAAATTGATCCTAAAACTTATGACAAAGTAGATTTAGATTTTAGGATATGCATGATAGGTCCTGCATTCAAAAAATAAGAAATTTATTCCAACGGATAGGTTGGAGGCACCAAAAATTGAGAAAACGATCAGAAATCTAGAATCGTTCACCTCTACTAGATTATATGAAGATATTTATTATTTTCATTTCGTTAATTAAAGTTAACAAAATCGTGGATCATTGAAATAAGATATTCATTTCAAATCAATGATATAATAATCTACTTTATCAAGTAATAATTAGCATGTTATCGCTCTAATTTTTTTTCATTCTCTAACTAGTAAAATAAAAGAAAGTGAACATATTGACTCATCTTTATTAAAAATCAAACTCAATATATAAGGTTTGACTTGTCGTTTGAGTAAATTAAATGATTATATTGAATGTCATACTGGATAAATTTAAAATTAAAAGATGTATGGCACATTGGTAAATGTTCAGAAATTGTTTGCGTCGTTCTCTCTTTAAAGTTTAAGAGAAGGATTTTCCTGGTCCGAACTTTCTTGCTGCAGTATTGTCACATCACGCAACGATCTGGATCGTGGGGACATAATCTATGAACGAGACAAAAGAGGAATGGTTTGGTCAAATCGAGAAGGCCAATGTCTATTTTGTGGTCGCCTCTCATTGGCCATAGCACGACGCAAGATGTCAATCTAGCGCAAGAGCATGCGTTCGGGTGTGGGTCCCACTTCCTTCTTGGCCAACGACGTGCCGTTAATCAGAGGGCAAAATTGGGTAATTAACTGGGGAGCGACTTACGAGAGAACCACGTGCACGTAATCTCTCCGGGCTCTCCATGGAGTGCGACTACGCCACCAACTCCAGCCAACTTTCTTTTTTCCATTTCTCTTTTTCTTTTCCTTGATCGGCACGCCTAACCAGGAGCCCCTAATTCAAAACATTGTGCCAAGATTCATTTTTTCATTTCTCTTTTTCCTTTCCTTAGATATTTATTTACTCTTCTATCATTAAGACGTGCGGACTCTTGGAGTGCCTTAATTTTACCCAAAATGACACTTAAGTATTATAACTTACGAAATGTACACTTAAGTGTCAAAATCGGAGTAAAATGGATCACTTAAATGTCAATCCGGCCAAACGTCGACGGGCATTTTTCTGCGGCGAGCCCAAAACGACGCCGTTTTGCGCGGCCGATGTGGCCAAATAATGCAAAAACGGCGTCGTTTGGGGGCGTGTGGTAAAAAAAAAAAAATTAATTAAATTAAATTTAAAATTAAATTTAGTTAAAATATTAAAAAATTAAATTTAAAATTTTAATTTAGTTGAAATATTAAAAAATAATAATTTAAAATTTAAAAAAAATTAAAAAAAAAAAAAGAAAGGGAGGGCCGCCGCCACGCCTCGCTGCCGTTGGGAAGGGCCTGCGACAACGGGGGAGGGTCGGCCGGGGTTGCCGAGCCTTGGCCGGGGGCTGGTGACCCGATCGGCCGGCTACGAGGGCTCGCGAGCCCTCGCCATTGGCCATAGATTTGGGGAGGGTCGTGGCCCTCGCCCGGATCCGGCGAGGGTCGGCGGCCCTCGCCCGGCCGAGCCAAGGGCCGTCGACTCTCGCCGGATGGGCGAGGGGCGACCCTCGCCGATCTGGGGAGGGCTCGCAAGCCCTCTTCGCTGGTCGGTCGGGGTCGCCAACCCCGGCCGGGCCCGGCGACCCGTCGACCCTTTCCTCGCCGTCGCCGCCCTTCTCGGCGGCGGCGGGGGTTGATCCCTCAAACGACTCCCCCTTTCCTTTTTTGTTTTTAAAATTTTTAAAATTTTAAAATTATTAATTTTTTAATATTTTAAAATTATTAATTTTTTAATATTTCAACTAAATTTAATTTTTATATTATTAATTTTTAATATTTCAACTAAATTTAATTTTAAAATTATTATTTTTAAATATTTCAACTAAATTTAATTTTAAAATTATTACTTTTAAGTACTTTAACTAAATTTAATTTTTAATTTAATTTAATTTAATTATTTTTAATTATTTTTACCACGTCAGCCCAAAACGACGCCGTTTTTGCATTTGTTGGCCATGTTAGCGTGCAAAACGATGTCGTTTTGGGCGTGCTTTGCCGGAAAAATGCCACGTCGATGTTTTGGTCGGACTTTGGCCAGAGTGGCACTCAAGTAATCCGTTTTTCTTCAAATGTGCCACTTAAGTGTACATTTCGTAAATTATGGCACTTAAGTGTTCCTTTGGGCAAAGTTATGGCACTTGAAGCGTTCTTTTGCCCTTTGAATGTTCTTAAAGCAAGGCTTTGGATAAAAAAAAAGGCATTACCTTTTCCAAGGTGTAAGGACACCACATTAAGTAATGACATGTATTTATACAATCAGTGGGATCTCAATAAGACAAAAAAGGGAAAAAGAAAGGGTGGGTGTAATGGTTGGGAAAGAATTTGTGCCTTCACATGATCCAAATATCATATCATATTTATTAAATTTGATTGCTGGAGGTGGATGTTGTTGTAGAAGTGATTGTTTTTCCAGATGAAGGTGCTGGGATTCTTGGCATTGTTATATATGGTCCATTCTTGATGACTTTCCATATATTATAATACATGCATGGATTGTATGATGATTTTTCATCCTATATTGGACATTAGATCCAACATGCATTTGTAGTCTAGAAATGGATTGTCTTCACTGAAGGATGCTCCTATGATGTGAGCCATAATGATCTTTTTGCTCTTGAAATATGACACTCAAAAACTTTGAGTAACATGCTCTCGTAACAATTGAAATGACTAAAGCAACAACTAAGAAGGGAAGGTTGATTGTTTTAAGAAAACTAATTTTTTTTAATTAAATATATGAGGATGTGCTTTTGTAGAAGGAGATTAACTATGCAGATGTAGTAACTTCTATTGGACATATAATAAAAGAATTAAAGAGATAGAAGACATTACAAGACAAATTCCTAGTGGTTCAGTTATCCACTTGACACACTTTACCCTATCAACTCTAGTAGCCATGAACAAGACTCAATCCATTAAATAATCATTGAGATTTTATGGTTTGGAGATGTGCTCCCACTACAAGAAACTCAAAAGACGTTCTACAAGCACCAGCACCTCTTACAACCCTACAATCCCCTTTGCTTTCACAGGGAATTACAATATGAAGACAAACATTCCACAAGCGATTGTTTGTGCGGAGATTTTCATCCTATATTCCTAGTAGATATAATTATATCATTGAACATTTGTGGTCTAGAAAGGCATTGTCTTCACCAAAGGATGCTCCTATGATGCGAGTCATAAGGATCTCTTGCTCTCGAAATATAGCACTTCAAAAAATTTAAGTGACATACTTTGATACCAATTGAAATAGCTAAAATAACAACTAAGAAATGGTGATCGGTTGTTTTAAGAAAATTAAGTGAAAGACATGAGAATGTGCTTTTGTATAAGAGATTAGTTATGCGACTGTAGTAACTTCTATCAATATATATTAAAAGAGTTAAAGAGATAAGAAATATTGTAATACAGGTTAATAGTGGTTCGGCCTTCCACTACTTGGCACACTTTAGCCTCTCAACTCTAACAACCATGAACAAGACTCAAAAATCCATTAAGCGATTGCTGAGATTTTATGGTGTGGAGATGGTATTCCCACTATAAGAAGCTTAAAAGACAATTCTACAAGCACAAACAACTCTTACAACCCTACAAAATATCTCAACCTTCCCCAACCAAAGGCCTTTTCTTTTGCGCGACCCTTACCAGCATGATTGGGAGACAGCCAAAGCAGCACTCTCTCCCATGTCAGCTGTGTTTGATCTGGTATTCCGGTTACTCTTTTGACTCAACACACATCTCTATCTCAATCTAGACAAACACTGCACGAGTGAAAGCTAGAGTGCATGCTGCGAGCCAGTGAGAATGTAAGTTCGGAATTTTCGGCTATCTTCAGAGTTACCTTTGATCTGTTTATATAGGCCTTTAACCTCCAAAGCATTAGTGGGGAGCTGTTTTAGAGTCAAATGAACCGTTGACCATCTTCTCTAGCAATCATACTTGCAATCTGCACACAATTAGAGTATACTCACAAAGGCAAAGCAGGGTTTTTCCGTTAATTGAGCCTTTTGCTTCTGCATGGTCTGCATGACTCTCTGAATTTTCCTCACAAAAAAAGCAAAACTGCTGGATCTTCTCTTAGGTTCTTCTTTAGGGTTCCAGAGCTTGAAAATTTTATATATCACTTTAAAAATCAATTTTATGAAGCAATCTCAACAAGTCTCCGATGACTCGCTTTCTCTTAGGCAAATGGACAATGTGGTAAAAAAAAAGAGAGAGAGAGAGAGAGAGGGGGGTGGGCAACGGGGATATGTGGTGGCAATAGAGACCGATTTCGAGAAGGAGGGGGACTAAAGTTGGTGGAGAAGAGGAAAGAAAGTTCCCTTTTGATGGAGACAGATGACATTTTTAATGGGGAGGTTATTTGAAATTTGATTAGATTTTGATTTATCTTTACCTTGTTTGTTTGAAGGAAAACATTAAACTTATTAAGATTTGTACGTTAAAATTGATTTATTGAGCAATACGTTTTGTTCATTAACTATACCATATATTCTTAACCAAATCAATTTTGTAAAACAATTGCAGCAAGACTACGAAGATGTTCGCTTAAGTTATATTTTAGTTAAGTAAAGCTCATCCGGGAGTCTTGGCCTAGTCTCGGGATCTATTGAACAATTATCTCTACTCAAGTTAGGTCTGTCAAAATTAATGATGAATCAATTTCTCAACCCATTAATGAGTTGTGTTATTATACGGGTTAGTTATATTTCATAAATTGGTTTAGATTAGTAATTCTTAGGATAATATGTGTGTTATATATATTTACAATTTACTAAGATTTAATCTACCTTTATGATCTCTCTTTGTTCTCTCTCATAGTCACTTGATCTTATGCTCGCTCATTTCGCGATCTCACCTCAATTTTGGGTATGAGTTTACTTTGATTTGGTTAAATACAAAAGTTTATTAACTATAATGATCTTGCAAATTAAGTCAATAGTGAAAATACCAACGAAATAAATGAGAAACAATAAGGATATTAGAAATTTACGTTGTTCGGCCCGAATATCGGTATTTACATTTACGGGGAGAACTAACAATAAATAATCTATTAATAATTGAAAAATCAAATTTATAATCGTTCACGTACTCAAGTCTTTTTTGTATCTAGATTTAAATTTAAACTCAAAATGTTTATAAATAAATAAACTCAATTGGATGTAAACTCTCCGCACAAATTCAAAGCGCATACATTCAAGCCTAAACCAAAAAAAGTCACGCACGGTTGAAGACAAGAACTGCGTTCTTTCTTTTGTGATTCGCGGCTCGCTCCTCGGGAGTGTGGCTTCTTGTCCAGGAAAAGCAAAACCCTTCTGACTCGTGTGGTGCTCGAATATGAAAGGGGAAAAGCAAAACCCACCCTTGAGTATATCCCTGTTTGGACCACTGGATTATGACTAATTCATAGTAATCAATGCATAGAGGGTAATTATGAACTAGCATTCCTAGTAAAAACTTCGTCCAAATCCACAAGATATTAAATTCATGGTTTTACAAAATCTTACTATTCAAAACTTAATCAGTTCGACAGAAAAGGTCAAAATCAAGACTGAAAACAACAATTTTCCTATTCTAAGTTGAATATTGATGGGCCATCACTCCTCGAATTGCGCTGGAAACACAAGCCGACTGACATAGCCATTGTCCATTATAATTCCACCCGTTGTTGATAAATACGCAAGACCTGGAACCTCTAGAACATGGAAGGATCTATCAATTTAGTTTCTAGTTTTTTTGAAAAGTTTAGGGACAGAAAATCTTATAATTTGTCACAAATGTAATTCAGTTTTAAAATTTAAAAAAAGCACAATCAAATTCTATAATTTATCAAATTAGTATAATCGAATCTTCTATTAACTCAGTCTAACTTAATTAATAGAAAAATGCTAATGTGGCTTATTATCATTATTATTATTTTTTCTCTTATACGTGGCAATGACGTTGTTAAAATATATAACACAAGGCTAAAATGACACCGTTTAGCCTAGAAAAAAAATAAAGTGGGACTTTTGTCTTTGCTGTTTTGCTTTTAGTCCGATGAAATGCTGGATGTGCAATTTATGCAACTAATGTGTTTCAGCGCGGAGAGCAACCGAAGTGACGATTCTCTACCTCGCTTCTCGCCCGGAAAACTATTCGGGAAGGTCGATGCCGAGCCCAAATGATGTAGAAACAGAATCTCCCTCCATAATATTCCCCACCCTGTCTCTCTCTGGTCCGGAAAACTCGAGGAAGAAGAGGAGAGAGAGAGAGAGAGGGCAGCAAAAAAACGAGTGGACAGCTAAGTGCTAACCGGGCTCTTGTGCTGCGACTGGAGATCTGATATTTATCTACATAAACCAACCTGTCCGGTAATTGTGGACTAATTACCGTCTCTTATGTAAAGGCATAAAGAAGGAAAGAGAGGAGGACGAAGAGAATAAACTAACACCAGCACAGAAGCCGCCAAAAGCCTCTGTTAAGCCTTCGATTACTTCATTCTTTTCCTTTCCACCTTCCTTCCTTTTGCCGTCTTCCAATGTGAAAAAGTCGCAAAACGAAGACAGAAGAAATCGAAATGCGACGAAAGTAGAAACCACTAGCTGGGGTGTGTTATCTTTGCATTACCTCAGCGAAGTGGCGCGGCAGCTTCTTGGCGAGATCGCGTTCGAGTGGTTCATAATCTAGCGGGCTCGGCTTCTCGACGGCCAACACGTGTGAGCGAGCTCGGAGGGCGGCAGCTCCTCGGGAGATCGACGGGGCCAGGCCGAATCGGCTGCTCGAGGGGTCTGTCTTCGGTTTTGCGGACATTTCCTTGGGGATTTGATTTCACAGGAGGATTAAAATAAAAATAAGAAATAGGAATTTTTTTAAATAATTAAAAAATCGAAAAAAATATATATTTAAGAATTGTTTAAAAATATTTACGTAACTATATTACTTAGAACAATCGATTTCTATGTTAGCGATTTCTGACCTAAATTAACTGAATGGACTAAATTAATACTAATAAAAAAAAGCTCATGACTAAATTAGTCCATTTAAAAGGTTTAAATTGAGTTGGTATTAATGTAATATATCTAGGACCTTTCTTTTTTATACGTCTCCCTTCATCTAGTCATGGTTAATGATCGCTAGTTCTTTTCATTTTTCCCATTTCAGTCTTTACTTTTTTGTTTACATCTGTTTTTCTTGTCCCTTCTTATCAAGCTCCGCCATAAATTGCTAGCCCTAAAGAGGACCATTGGATACATGGGGGGTTGCGTGCTTCTGGCATCTATCTCGTTCTTTGAATATGGTGGATTCCACGTGGGAAGGGCTCGTGCTTTGTCAAGCTCTTTTGAGAATGGCTTCGTGATCGACATTCTGGGTTTGCTGTGATCAACTCCCGTCCGTCATGTGAAGGTGCCTTGCGAAAGTTGAGTTCCTACCATTGCGATAATTTCTCATTTGAGATGTACAGCGCGGCTCTCACGTTCTCATCCTCTAACGGCGTGCATGATAAAATTTTTAAAATAGAAATCATTCTTTGGCTATAAATTAATTTCTCAATTTCTATTTTATGAATAAGGTTTTGAGCAAAAAAACATGTTTGATAACGATTTAAATTTTTATTTTTTGAATAGAAAATCGTTTGATAACATAATAAAATTTTTATTTCTAAGAACGATGATGGTCGGCATTTGGCGGTCAATGGTGGCAGCTAGCATCTTGCGTTTGGTGTCTGGTGGGGGTGGCCAACGATTGGCGACGGGCGAATGGAGTTTGATGTCTAGCGTTCGCGGTAGGCGGCCGAGTTTGGCGTTCAACGGCCAACGATTGACGGTGGACGCAGTCCAACGTTTGGCATCTGGCGGCGAGCAGCCAACAATCAACAGTTGTGGTGGGTGGGCAACATTTGACATCCAACATCTAGCAGTGAATGTCCGACGATCAATGGTAGGCGTCCAGCATCCCATGGGCAACGAGTGGGTAACGGGCGATGACGAGAATGAATAATGAGAAGAGTTTTAATTTCTCACTTTTGTTTCAAAAATAAAAAATAAAATAAAAAATTGTAATTTTTGATTTTTACTTCAAATCTATTTTTAAAATAGGAATATGTTCTAGAAATAAAAAAATGAAATTGCGAACCAAATGATTTTATATTCTAAGCCTATTCCGGAGAATAGAAAAAAACAGAGAAATAGGGAAATATAATTTTTTTGTGCACGCCCTAAGACAAATATGCCACAAACACACCAATTTTCAACAAACACCACTCTTATATTATGTGTTTGGAGGAATTGGGCTTTTCAGACAGAGATCGTTTAAGGATCGCGATCTTGTGGAGTTTAATACTATTGAGGTGTGTTTTATTAAGCCGAGCGGGGTCCAATTTTGTGGGTCTTATTCATTCAATTCATTAAATGGGGAATTACTCGTGATTAATATGCTTGGATTCTCGCCCCCGTATGTATCCTCCATTCTTGATGGCATTCCACAGATTGTTTGTGCGGAGATTTCCATCCTATATTTATAGTGAATAGATATTTCAACTTAACATTTGTGGTCTAGAAATGGGCTGTCTTCATAGAAGAATGCTCCTATGATGTGAGTTTGCTCTTGAAATATAGCACTTACAAAAACTTAAGCAACATGCTATGATACCAATTAAATTGAGGATAATGACCCAAATGGTCATCGAACGTTGGGCCAATGTATAATATGATCCATAAACTTTCAATTTATTTAATATGATCTATTGACTTTAGGTGAATGTTAAATGTAGTCCATGGATTATATAAAATTGTTCAATATTATCATTCTATTAATTCAAGTCGAGGATAACGTTAAACATCTTTATATAGTCTAGGGAGTGTATTGAACATGTAACAAAAGTTTATGGACTAAATCAAATAAATTAAAATTTCATGGATCAAATTAAATAAATTAAAAATTCTTGGACTACCTTGCACATTGAACCAAGTTCATGTACCATTTGCGACATTTTCCCATTAAAATGGCAAAAACAGTAATTGAGAAGGGGTGATTGGTTTTTTTAAGAACATTAAAACTCTTGAGTGAAGATGGGAGAAGATTAGTAATGTAGACGTAGTAACTTCTATTAGACATATAATAAAAGAATTAAAGAGATAGAAATATTTCGACATAGATTTATGGTTGATCAACCTTCTAGGAAAAGTGTAAGAAAATTCATAAATCCATTGCATTGGTATCAATTTAGTTATAAACATTTTATTGATGTTAACTCAGTTCTAAATCTTTTAACTTGCTATCAATTCAATAATTTCAGCTAATTTTGACTGGATATTATTGATGTGAATGCCTATTGGTTGACGTGGCACGGTTATGTTGAAAGTCAAACCAAACACATGCTTTAGTATTATCATCATATCATAAAATTTCCACAATTTTAAAACTTTAACTTTTGAAGTAATAATCAAACCAAACACACGAATCCATTAAGTAATCGCCGAGTTTTGTACGGTTTGTAGATGGTGCTGCCACTACAATAAGCTTAGAAGACGAGTCTACAAGCATAAGCACCTCTTACAACCCGAGGATCTCCTCTCTTCCCAGATTTCAAGAATTTAGCCCTCACGTAGGGCAAAGACACAAAATCCATCAAAGAGAGTGAAACAAGAGGTAAATTGTTTTTAAGGTCGACAGTCAGCATACGTTGTCTGGCCCCACAAAAGAATGATGTTATCTTGGGGATTTTCCACAAACGAAACGAACCCACGTCGAACAACCGCGCAACTTGCAAGTTTACCGAAGCTGTAATTAAGCTCGATCGAGAGTACGACAGTCCTTATCCGATCAGACGAAACAAACCCACGTCGGACCGCGCGCACAGCGAAGGGACGCAAAAGCGGTTTCCTTTTGGAAGGCTGCGACGGTCCAAGCCTTGCGTGTGCCCTGGGTTCTTGGTGAAGTTTGTCGCTATGAGATAAGTGTGCGATTTGACGCGTGATTAGGAGTTGATTCACACGTTCGACATTCCATTTTTTGTTATCATTTTACGATGATCGTGATCAGTATGGGGTGTGACCTTAGGTGAGGGTCATCATTAACCCTCGTCCGGCGGAGAAAAGAAACTCATAAAATAAAAAGGCAAAAAGAAAAAGTAAAATAAAAATAAAGAATAAAAATTCAAAAAAAATATTAAAAATTAGAAAATATATTATTAAAAAATTTCAACATTAGTGAATTATGACCAAAATTGGCTAGATTGACTCATTTGGCAAAATGTGAAATTATTTAAGACTAAATTGATAAAACTGAAAAGTTTATGACTGAATTTATAATAAAAGTGCAATAGATTTATGACTTCTAGACGATTTTCTCTTGTCTATCTTCTCTAGTAATCATACCTGCAATCTGCACAATTAGCGTATATTTGATCGTTTGGATTTCTAACAAGTATAGGGATGAATCGAATAATATATGAAATCTAAGATTTTGATATATCATACCTATTGTTTAGTGATTGCAGTAATAAAATTGAATATATTTACTTCATATCATGTACATTATTTAATATAAACGGCATATTAATATAAATGAACAAAAAAAATTACAAACGAAGATGGTAAAAATCTCTCGTGTGCTTACTTTATTTTTGTTTCCTATTTTATTTTCCCTCTCGTTTTTAATTAATTTTCTTTTTTTATTTCTTTCTTCCCCTATCATCATTCTCTAATAAAATTTTATTGAATAACAAATTGTATTGATATACCTAAAATACTAAAACACCTAAAATATGCAATAAATATAAATATGTTTATATTTATATATTGAATTTATAATATAATATATAATCAAATTCGAACATATAAATAGAAATAAGATTGAATTAAAAATTTAATTTTTATGTTTTTATTTTAAATTTCTTATATTAAAATTCAAATATTTTTATATTTAAATAAAATTTGAATTTGTTAATTTAAGAATTTTGTTATTCGATGAAAATAACTTTCATATTATGAATATTAAAAATTCTATCCACTTTTATCTCACCTCTCCCTTAAAATAAGTTCATCTGCCCAACATCCCTATTATATCTTACTTTATCCTATTACGAGCGGATGCCAAACGTGAGATTAGGGGTGATCGAGTTACGATTCAATCTAGTTCTCCTTAGGAACTAAGAACCAGGTTGGGAGGACCAATTCCCAATTTTTTGGGACTGGGAACCAGATCGGACCGGTCGGTCGGATTTGGTTCCATGGAACCGGCCACTTAGCAAAAAAATTTAAAAAATAAAAAAGAACTAGAGTTATCACAATGTTAGGATTTATTGCTATTGTTAAGAAATTTAAAATATATTAAAAAAAAAAGAGTTGATTCAGTCTGGTTAGGTTCCCCCCAAAATTGGGAACCTGACCAAAAATCTCTGGTTCCATTTTTATGGAATCGGGAACCGGACTGACACTCCTAAGAACTGGACTAAACTGGTCAGTCCAGGCGGTCCGATAAGCTCACCCCTAAGCAGGATAGAATAAAAATTAACATACTCTGAATTTTATCCAGACTGCCAAATGCAATCTTGTAATATACTCAAAAAGACAAAGCGGGTTTTTTTTTTTCAATAAATAAGATTGATCAATAAAAATGATGGGCCAAACATACCTAATGGGTTGAGTTATTATATAGATTAGTTATATTTGATAAAGGGTTGGGTTTAGATTAGTAAAATTCATGACAATATAGGTATTAAATGGGTTTACAACTTATTAAGATGTAACGAACTTTTATAACTCTCTCTTCGCTCTCTTTCATTGTCACTCAATCTCGTGCTCGCTCGCTCCGCGATCTCACCTTCGTTTTGGGTATGAGTTTACCTTGATCTGGTTAAATATGGAAGTGTTTCAATTATAATAATCGCGTTCGGTTATTAGATTTATATTACATGAAAATAGGTTATAGCGAATTAAATGAATTAATTTAGATCTTACCATTTTCCATGTGACCTAAATTAAAACCAACCCACAAATTATATTAGTCTAATCAAATATCACAACCCATTGTGTGCCACCGTATAGTGAAGGCATCCGCATCATGATATATATGCGAGATAAACAAGGAATTACAAAACAGTTTATTCTAAGGATGGAGATTGAAATACTATTGTTTGACGAATGGAGATACGGGCAAAATAGCCTTTGCGTGTTTTGTGGGGGCAAAATGGGGGCGAAGGCATCAAGGAGGGATTTCCTTAGGGTTAATACTTTGAAAAACCCCAAAATGATATACATGTGTCAAATTTACCAAAAACTAATTTTTTGATCACAAAAAACCTTAAACTAGTATACTTTTGACAAATTTACCATAAACTGGTATAGTTGTGATAAATTTACACTCTGTTAGTTTTCACTAAATTTTACCATTAAATTATTAAGTTGAAATGACCCGTGACAGTTGACTAGTGTACCAGTTTGGGATTTTATTCTATATTTGTTGCAGTTATATAATTTTTGTGATTTTTCATGATATTAATCTAATTCAACGAAGGGTATATTTGTCACAAATACACTAGTTTAGGGTTTTTGGCGATCGAATAAATTAGTTTGGGGTAAATTTATCATAAGTGTACCAATTTATAATTTTTTTTAATGATAATCATGAATGTACTAGCTTAGAGTTTTTCATGATCAAAAAATTAATTTGAGATATATTTATCATAAGTATATCAACTTGTTAACCGATTTCCTTAACAGCGTCCCTTTATGCTCAAATCGGGGATGTGTCTCGCAAAGCCGATAACAGAGACTGACAATGGACGAGAGGAGACGTACGATTGACGACGTCGTTTTTGCAAAGAAGGCTGGTGGGTTTTGTTTTCAACAAGATTTTGCAAACAAGGCTTTTCATTGGTGGGCACTACATGCCAAAGAAACCTCTCCTTGCTTGGAGATGGAATTGACGACGTCAAAGTGTCTACATCAACTATGGCCCTCCTCGATGTAGGAATCGAACTATAAGCACCATGGTGCTTATAGTTCGATTCCCTCCTCGGTGCTTATAGTTCGATTCCTACATCGAGGAGGGCCATAGTTGATGTAGACACTTTGGTAATATTGTCAATCAAAACTAATTTTTGATCACAAAAACCTTAAAACTAAGTATACTTTTTGACAAATTTACCATAAACCTAGGTATAGTTGTGATAAATTTACACTGTTAGTTTTCACTAAATTTTACCATTAAATTATTAAGTTGAAATGACCGTGACAGGTTGGGCGGTGTATCGTTTGGGATTTTATTATATATTTGTTGTAGTTATATAATTTTTGTGATTTTTCATGATATTAATCTAATTCAACGAAGGGTATATTTGTCACAAATACACTAGTTTAGGGTTTTTTGCGATCGAATAAATTAGTTTGGGGTAAATTTATCATAAGTGTACCAATTTATAATTTTTTTTAATGATAATCATGAATGTACTAGCTTAGAGTTTTTCATGATCAAAAATTAATTTGAGATATATTTATCATAAGTATATCAACTTGTTAACCGATTTCCTTAACAGCGTCCCTTTATGCTCAAATCGGGGATGTGTCTCGCAAAGCCGATAACAGAGACTGACAATGGACGAGAGGAGACGTACGATTGACGACGTCGTTTTTGCAAAGAAGGCTGGTGGGTTTTGTTTTCAACAAGATTTTGCAAACAAGGCTTTTCATTGGTGGGCACTACATGCTAAAGAAACCTCTCCTTGCTTGGAGATGGAATTGACTACGTCAAAGTGTCTACATCAACTATGGCCCTCCTCGATGTAGGAATCGAACTATAAGCACCATGGTGCTTATAGTTCGATTCCCTCCTCGGTGCTTATAGTTCGATTCCTACATCGAGGAGGGCCATAGTTGATGTAGACACTTTGGTAATATTGTCAATCAAAATCTTATTAAAAAACATTTTTGCTGAAAGGACGTCGTTAATTCTACCCGGCTGATCCTACCTCTCTCTATATAATACCGATCCTCCGCACTTTCTTTCGTAGCTTCGTTCTCTTTCTTCTTCCTCTCTCTATCCCTTGTGCTCTCGCCGCTGCATTAGACTGAGGTTCATCTTTCCCGATTCGGTCTCCACCGAGGTAGGATCCTTGCATCGCTCACATTTCTCCATTCTTAGGCTGTGCAACTGAACGAGTTACACTAGTTACTTACCTGTCGTTGATGTTTTTTTGATGATCCAGAGAAAATGGCGTCCCACGTCGTTGGATATCCTTGCGTCGGCCCCAACAGGGAGCTGAAGTTTGCCTTGGAATCATTCTGGCATGGAAAGAGCACCGCCAAGGATTTGCTGGAAGCCGGGGCTCATCTCAGGTCATCCATCTGGAAGCAGATGGCCGCCGTTGGCATCAAGTACATTCCCAGCAACACCTTCTCATACTACGACCAGGTGCTCGACACCACCGCGATGCTCGGTGCTGTTCCTCCCAGATATGGTTGGAACGGTGGCAAGATCGGGTGTGACGTTTACTTCTCGATGGCCAGAGGAACTGCCTCCGTGCCTGCTATGGAGATGACCAAGTGGTTCGACACCAACTAGTAAGGACGACAGATCTTAGACAAGTTACCGAGTAGAAATTAATTTTGTATTGATGATTAAACTTAACCCATCCATCTCATTTTTTGGTCCAGCCACTACATCGTCCCTGAATTATGCCCTGATGTCAACTTCTCTTACGGTTCTCGCAAGGCTGTCGAGGAGTACGAGGAGGCCAAGAAGGTAAATCGCTGGTCTTGTTATTGTTTTCTTCGTTCTCAACAGCCCTTTCGATTGGGTTTATATTCAGCCCAAGCCCAGAAATGAAGTGTTTTTATGTTCTAGTAAACCGATACGCATGCGACCCAAACCGGATAACGAATCGGGTCGGATCGCAACGCGCTATCGGGTTTGGGCCATTCAAGAAATGCTCCAAAAGTCCATTTCATGATCCCCTCTGCAATTTTCTCTCTCCTTCCGCCCTTCCCCGTCTCACCACTCCCCCTCCCCCGGGGCCGCCGCTTCCGCTCCGCCATCCCTTGGCTGCGGACGTCGCCGCCATCGCCACGACCCACCTCCGATCTCGATGGAAACCACCGAAAGCCTCGGATCTGCCCGACCATCCCCTGACTCTCCCCTCTTCCGACTCCGACTCCCATCCTCTGCAACGCTCGACCCGGGGCCAACAGCGGTTGTCGACGCTCCTGCAGATCAGCTAAGGCCCCCGCTTGCCTCGCTAGACCTCGATCGTGGCTGATCCGAGGCCAAGCCCAGCCCTAAATCTCGATCTCGATCGAGCTCCCCCGCCCTCTCTCGGCGCTCGTCCTCGTCGACAAATTCTGACTCTTTTGTTGGTTGTAATTTGTTGTTTAATTTTCGTCTTCCTGGTGCCGTTGCATAATCCTAGCATTATTTGAAGCTATATCTGTTTCCGAATTCATTTGCTAATTTCCAGCTTGGAGTAGACACTGTTCCGGTCCTTCTTGGGCCGGCCTCCTATCTGCTGCTATCCAAGCCTGCAAAGGGTGTGGAGAAGACCTTTTCTCCTCTGTCCCTTCTCCGGAAAATACTTCCCATCTACGGGTAAGATAATGAACTCCTCTCTCGCAGTTTTCATTTGCTCGTGTTTGAATACGTTTCCTGACCAATGATAACATCATGCAGGGAAGTCGTGTCTGAACTTAAGGCAGCTGGTGCTTCATGGATTCAATTTGATGAGCCCGCCCTTGTGTTGGATCTCGATTCTCACCAACTGCAAGCATTCACTGAAGCATACTCGGAACTAGAGTCATGTCTTTCTGGCCTGAATGCTCTCGTCCAAACCTATTTTGCTGATGTTCCTGCTGATGCATATGAAGTTCTTACCTCCTTCAAGGGTGTCACTGGATTTGGATTTGATTTGGTACGTGCAAACAAGTCCATTGATTTAATCAAGGGCGGTTTCCCCACAGGTAAGTATCTCTTTGCTGGAGTTGTTGATGGGAGGAACATCTGGGCAAATGATCTTGCTGAAACACTCAGCACCCTCCATGCTCTCGAGAGCATCGTGGGAAAAGGTACTACTTTCTCCATATGTTTTTCAATATATTGTGATCTGCATGTTATGTATCCTTAAGTTTTTTTTGATCCACTTATGTATCCTTAAGTTGATTTCTGAAATTCCTTATTTATCTGTAGACAAAGTCGTGGTCTCCACCTCTTGCTCTCTTTTGCACACTGCTGTTGACCTCGTTAACGAGACTGAATTGGATGAGGAAATCAAGTCATGGCTTGCATTTGCTTCTCAGAAGGTCGTTGAAGTCAATGCTTTGGCCAAGGCTTTGGCTGGACAAAAGGACGAGGTACAATCCGTTATATTTTTGTCGAAGATGATGCTGAAAAGTGGCATACTATGCCCACACTGTCATTGTTGGTATTAGGTTTAGCAGCGGTGGTGATCCATATTGTTAGTTTATTTTCTAGAATTAGTTGCTTCTACTCTATTCCAAATAGACATCGGCCAAAACCAATGCAATTACCTTGTTGTGGGTCTCTTTAATTACTGGCTGCACAGAGTTACATACATGTGGCAATGACAAAATATGAGTTAATGTAATCTAGGCCTGTTAACTGGCACCTTTTGGGTGTTTGTCAAGCATAATGTTCAATTTCCAAAGTATTGATTACTAATGTTGTGAGAGAGTATTTCGATGCTTACTGCCAATGGCTCTGTTTTCAGGCATTCTTCTCAGCTAATGGTGCTGCGCAGGCATCAAGAAAGTCCTCTCCAAGAGTCACAAACGAAGCTGTCCAAAAGGCTG
Organism: Eucalyptus globulus; assembly: GCA_014182545.1. Taxonomy (NCBI): domain Eukaryota; kingdom Viridiplantae; phylum Streptophyta; class Magnoliopsida; order Myrtales; family Myrtaceae; genus Eucalyptus; species Eucalyptus globulus. The sequence continues at coordinate 16,882,874 of CM024727.1, read as the reverse complement.
TATGTTGCCCTACTAAGTTACCCTTCATTTTGTATGCCTTCCTAAAATAGCAGTTAGAATTATATTACTGGTGTCTTGAACTTGTGATATCCTCGTCTCTCTCAGGCTGCTGCATTGAGGGGCTCTGATCATCGCCGTGCCACAACTGTGAGTGCTAGACTTGGTGCTCAGCAAACGATGCTTAATTTGCCAGTCATCCCAACAACCATCATTGGCTCCTTCCCTCAGACTGAGGAACTCAGAAAAGTGCACTCTGAGTACAAGGGCAAAAAGTGAGTAAACCCGATCTTTCTTTTCTAATTAAACAATGATGGATGTGACATGTGGCCATTATCCTTTTCGTTATGATCCTCATCGGTCCTCTAACTGCACTTCATTATAGGATCTCCGAGGAAGAATATGTTAAGGCCATCAAGGAGGAAATTAACAAAGTTGTCAAGCTTCAAGAGGAGCTTGACATAGATGTCTTGGTTCATGGGGAGCCTGAGGTAAGACAGTCTTTGAATCTGGCATTGTAATTAAGACAGACTATGTTGGATAAATAGGTAGCATCTTATGAACTATGTTTTCTTTCTTTAACATCTTGATCTGGATGTATCCAATACAGAGGAACGGTATGGTTGAATACTTTGCGGAGCAGTTGTCGGGTTTTGCTTTCACCGTTAACGGGTGGGTGCAATCTTATGGATCTCATTGTGTGAAACCACCCATCATCTATGGTGATGTGAGCCGCCCCAAGCCAATGACTGTCTTGTGGTCCACCACAGCCCAGAGCATGACTGCTCGCCTGATGAAGGGAATGCTTACAGGCCCTATCACCATTCTCAACTGTTCCTTTGTCCGAAATGACCAACCTAGGTATGGAAGAAAGTGACCTTCGTGTGTGCATGGGATCAATGAAAGAACAAAATTTTTATTTCTCCTTTTGGGGCTAGAATAATGGATATTTATTTCACAGGTTCAAAACTTGCTATCAAATCGCCTTGGCCATCAAGGACGAAGTCGAGGATCTTGAGAAGGCAGGGATTAATGTTATTCAAATTGATGAGGCAGCTTTGAGAGAGGGTCTACCACTGAGAAAGTCTGAACAATCTTTATACTTGGATTGGGCTGTCCACTCTTTTAGAATCACTCACTGTGGCATCAAGGATACTACCCAGGTCCCTTCATAGCTCCATTTCTTTTTTTCTTTCTTCTCTTTCTTGTGTGGGAAGATCCGTTTCCCACGTATACTGATTTCACTTGGTGCCTGTTATTGATTGGTAGATCCACACTCACTTGTGCTACTCCCACTTCAACGATATCATCCTCTCAATCATCGACATGGATGCCGATGTCATCACAAGGGAGAACTCTGGCTCTGATGAGAAGCTCCTCTCAGTTTTCGGCAAGGAAGTCCAGTATGGTGCTGGGATTGGCCCTAGTGTCTATGATATCAACTCTCTCATGATACCTTCAGCTGAAGAGATTGCTGACAGAACCACCAAGATGCTCACAACAAATGTATTGTGGTTTAACCCTGACTTTGTACTCAAGACTCATAAACACACTGGAGTCAAGCTTGCGCTCAAGATCTTTGTTGCTGCTGCCGAGCTCCTCTGCACCCGACTTGCCGAAGCTAAAAAAGAAAAGTTTGAGTAACTTACTTGTCAGGCAATTATTCTTGAACATAAGGGTGTATTCCCGATCCAGTAAGTGAGTTTCTTTATGGAATGTGAGGAGTCATAATCCTGGTACTTTAAACCAGGGAACCATGACTCGTGAGTGAGGTGGTGGTTTGCTCTCGCTCCTATTTAGGTTGTTCTTCCCTTTTTCAATATCCTCTTTAGCTCGTGCTTGAAAAAAAAAATCACCGCTTAACTTGATTATAAAGTTTTCATTTTTGATGCACAATCTTAAAGATTTCATTTTCGATGTTCGATCTTAAATTGTTACACATGCATCACAAGCTTGATGTATTGAAGTTCACAATGCTTTCTCCGTTAGATTATGGAACTAACCCTGAAACTTGTGATAAGATATATTCTAGGTTTTAGGGTATGTAGGACAAGTTCCGAACTCAAAAAAATGAGGAACATATTCTAATGGATAGGTTGCAAGCACCAAAAATGAGGAAATTAGAAGAAATTTGAAACCGCTCATCCCTATTAGACTATATGAAATTTTTTACTGTTGTCATTCCATTAATTAAAATTAACAAAATCGTGGATCGTCAAAGTAAGATATTTTTCTCAATTCAATGATATAATAATCCACGTTATCAAGTAATAATGGACATGTAAATGCCCTAATTTTTTTTCCTTTTATAACTAGTAAAATAAAAGAAAACGGACATATTGACTCATCTTTTTTAAAAATCAAACTCAATATGTAAGGTTTGACTTATCGTTTGAGTAATATAAATGATTATATTGAATGTTTATCAATAATTTAGGGATTATACTGAATAAATTTGAAATTAAAAGATGGTATGAGACAATTCAGAAATTGTTAGTGTCATTCTCCCTTAAAGTTAGTAAGGATTCAATATAAATGATTATGTTGAATGTTTATCAATAATTTATGGATTATATTGAATAAATTTGAAATTAAAAGATGATATGAGACAATTCAGAAATTGTTAAGTGTCATTCTCCCTTAAAGTCAGTAAGGATTCTCTTGGTCGGAACTTCCTTGCTGCAACATCGTGGCATCACGCACGATCTTGAGGGTCGTTGGGACATAATCTATGAAGGAGACAAAAAAGGAATGGTTTGGCCAAATTGAGAAGGCCAATCAAATGTCTATGTTGTGGTTGCCTCTCATCGGCTAGCACGATGGAAGATGTCGGGGACACCGATCTGGTGACTGTCTCCCGTAGTAAATAAGGGCAATGAAATGGCCAAAAGAATTTGTAAATAATAATAATAACAGCAATCTAGTGCATGAAGGAGTACATTTAAAGTGGGCCCCCTCATTATTTATCCTTGATCTCTCTTGCGATTGCAATCTAGCGCATGAGCATGCGTTCGGGTGTGGGTCCCACTTCCTTCTTCGCCAACAACGTGCCATTCATCGGAGGGCAAATTGGGTAATTTACATGCACGTAATCTCTCCAAGCATGGTGCGGTCTCCGTGGAGTGTGACCCCGCCACCAACTCCACGCAACTTTTTTTTTTTTTTTTTTTTCATTTATCGTTTTCTTTTCTTGACCAGCGCATCTACCCACCATCCCCTAATTCAAAACACTGTGCGAAGATTCTTTTTTTTTTTTTTTTTTTTTCATTTCTCTTTTTCTTTTCCTTAAATATTTACTTACTCTTCTTTCATCTTGTCTTTGAAGTTTCTTAAAGCAAGGCTATGGATAAAAAAAAGGCAATACTTTTTCCAAGGGGTAAAGGACACCACATTAAGTAACGACACGTGTAAACACAATCAATGGGATCTTGATAAGACAAAAATTGGGGAAAAAGAAAGGGTGAGACAAAAATTGGGGAAGCAACTTGTGTCTTCACATTATCATATCATACCTATTAAATTTGGGTGCTGGAGGTGGAGATGTTGTTGTAGAAGTAATTGTTGTTGCAAACGAAGGCGTTGGAATTCTCGGCATTGGTATATATGGTCCATTCTCGATGACCTTCCACATATTGTAGTCCATGCATGGATTATATGAAGATTTTCATCTCATATTGTTAATAGATATAGTTAGATTCATCGTGCATTTGTGGTCTTGAAATGGATTGTCTTCACTAAAGGATGCTCCTGTGATGTGAGCCATAATGATCTTTTTGTTCTTGAGATAGCACACTTCTAGAACTTTGAGTAAGGTACTCTCATACCAATTGAAATGACCAAAACCGCAACTAACAAGAGGTGGTTGATTATTTTAAGAAAATTAAAACTTTGTAATGAAATATATGAGCATGACAAAAAAAATGAAATTTATGAGAATGTGCTTTTGTAGAAGGAGATTAATTATTCAAATGTAGTAACTTCTATTAGACATATGTTTAAAAAAATTAAAGAGATCGACAACATTACAAGACAAATTCCAAGTGGCTTAGCCTTCCACTTGGCACACTTTACTAGCTCAAATCTAATTGTTATAAACAAGATTCAAATCCATTGCGCAATCGCCGAGATTTTATGATTGTAGATGGTGCTCCAACTACAAGAAACCTAGAAAACAACCCTACAATCCCGTCTCCTCTTGCATAGAATTACAATATGAAGACAAACATCGCATAAGCGAAGGCTAAAATGTATGTTGCGACCCAGCGAGAATGCAAGTTCGGAATCTCCAGCCATCTTCAAAGTTACTTTGATCCGTTAATGTAGGCCTTTTGTTTGAGGTGAAATCAGCATGTTTTTCAACGTGTTGGAGGGGTGCACCTTTTCTCGTTAGTACATTGCCGGATTAGTCAAATGTGCTGGTGGCCAAAAAGAAAAAAACTAAGCAATTCAATCATCTTGGTAAAATTGCTCCGAGCACGTAATGTTGTTTACTCTTCCAAATATATACTTTATATATTTTCCCATCCTTTCTTGCCTTTTCTTTATCATTTTACGTAGGGCAGTCTGATGATGTCATTATTTAAGATAGCATCACTTACATTTATGTGCGCGCGCGAGCAATGGTGATACGGTGGCGATGGGGATCACGACACAATTTCGAGATGCAAACAGACTAAGGTGAGTGGGGAAAGAGAGAGAAGGTCCCTTTCGATTGATTCATGCCATATGACTAATATTCTTAATGGGGAAGCGATCATAAGCAGTGACATCATCGGACTGCCCTATTCTTAAAGGCCGAGCGCGGGACACGTGGGGAGTAGCGAGTGAAGGGGACCTCAGCCTAACCAATATATTCTACCAAATGAAACGGCAAGCGGACGTCCCTCTCGACCGTGACCTTGGTTTTCCCCTCCTTTAAAGTTCCTTTCCAGTTGGACGAGGACTTATGGTTTTATCGTTCTTCAAAGTTACTTTTAAGGTGGTTTGTTCATCCTCTTACCCAGAACCCGAATCCGAAACCCCAGCCGGATTAGTCAATTTGTTGGTGGGTCCCCGCCTCGCCTCGCCTCGCCTCGCCTCGCTCATCAAGGGGAGTCTCCTCAAACGGTCTGCACGTGATCTTCTTTACTTTTCCGAATATTATTATTAAATATTTAATGTATATACATATGTATTTTCCTATGTTGTAGATAGAAAGATTTGGGCAATGGTTGTCGCTTCGTGATTTCGCGATGCATACGGACTATCTAGAGTTATATGAATTTCGACTTACCTGTAATTCGTTTGTTAGGAGGAAAATACTACAACTTATTAAGATTCGTTCGTACTAATTAATTTATTGAGCAATAGCTTATGTTCATTAAAGGAGGAGATTAAAACGCCATTGTTACTTGAAAATATCCAGCCATTTTGTTTGGCGAATGGAGATACGGACAAAAACAGCATGTGTTTGTGGGGGAGCGGGACCCGCTCATTCAGCCAAGAACCGAGAAGACCACCGCCCGCCCCAGAGAAACCGCGTCTAACCCTAAACCATGTAAAATAAAAATCCTAAACCGGTCCCGCTCCACCGAAAACCACGTACCTTCTTCCACGCATTGAATACCTTTGAGCATCATTTATTATGTGGATTACTTGTAATTTATATGCTTTGACAGCCGGAGAAATCTGTATTCTATTTTGATTAGCGTCATGACAGGAGGTTCGTGGGTCCTCACTGAAGAAAATTGTGTGACATGACAAATCCTCTTGCACGCCCTTTAATCAGCTGGACCCCCACCACTAGAGCCCTCAGAAACCTCACCAGGAAGCGTAACGGAGGGCAAAATGAATTTCTCGGAGTGGTTGAGTACTTCCACGTACATCCAATTCATTCATGCTAACTCTTTTGGAAGATGGGGAGTTTCAAAATTTCTCTACCCCAGCCACCGACTGATTTTTCAATTTCTGCTTTTCTTTTCAATATATATGTGTTGGGGGGCCGGGGGTGTCTGTCTGTTTGGAACGCGTGAAATTTCTTTCTATAAATATCAATTTTTTGACGTGGCTCATCGATAAGATGAAATTAGCAAGTGAAACTTAAACAATATAGTGTGGAGATTAATGTAAAGAACCCTAATCCAATTTAAATAAATTGGGTAAAATTCAATTCCCTTCTTGAAGAACCCTAGCGGAACCTCAGTTTTTAAATCGGGCAGAATCACCTTATCGAATTCGCAGTGGGGAACAAAAGTAGGTGAACCAACTCACGATCGTATCCACGAAAAGGCAAGAACGAAGGTCAATTCCTGTTGCCTCGGACGAAGAATTTTCCGGAGTTTGTTCTGCGGGCGGGGTAGTCGGACCCTGGATCTGAAGAAGAGGATGAACATGGAGGAGAAAATATCTGGTCAAGCAGAGCAAAAAAAGAAAGTAGCGCGGCAAATAATGCAACCTATGTTTTTCCATTTTTTAACATTTCCACTAATTTTGTCGACATTTCGCTTTAAGTAATATCCCTTTTGGGAAAAATTTCAAATGAGGACTCAGAATGTCCTTTTATTTTTATTTTTATTCTTATTTTGTTAAAAGAGGGTTCAAATTGAACGTTATTCAAATAAATATCTAAAATGGCGATAATAGTTTTAACAAGTCACCGCTTAGATACATGAGATCATCGCTTTGAATTCTAGATACATAGTGTGAATCTTCACTATAGCGATGTGCAAGACAAGATCATCCCCAAAAGAGAGAATTTATAATCTCATGAAGAGCAAGAGACTTAGGGTTTGGTACATAAAGGAGCATGTTGGATTCTGAAAAATGGCAAGTATTTTCATGCCTAATAAATTAATGATATTCGGGTGGCTATGGTTTTCTAAATTTTGAATTCCCTTTAATCAGGAGCACCGTTCATTGTCTCCCTACCACGAAATCACTCAGCAACCCCCACCTGGAAAACCAACGAGAGAAAACATAGGAATTTCAATTCAAAGCTAATCCACCATATGTTTTTGTGCACATAAGGATGTGTTAGGTAATATTTCTATACTAGGAAATAATTTCTTTTTAGATTTTTTTTTTTAATTTCTATTATTTGAACAATTTTTAAATAAAACAATGTGTTTGGTAATTACACAAAGCTTATATTCTCAAAATAATAATAATAATAAAGAATAAGAATGCGGTTGGTACAATCCATAATTTTTTTTTTTTTGTGATGTAGAATTAATTTTAATTTTTAATTTTTTTTTAGTTTTTCCCTCTTTTCTTCTTTTGCTCTTCCTCTAGCCGGTGGCAATGACCAGCGGGTGGCAAGAGGCGGTGGACGATCAGGAGCGATGGGCGGTGAGGAAGAAGAAAAAAAGAAAAGAAAGAAAATGACTTATTTCTAAAAAGTGTTTCCGAGAATAAGAAGCTATTTTTTTCTACTTATGGTTTTTGTTCCAGATTTATTCTCTGGTCACTTTTCTATTTTGAGGAATAGAAAAATTAGTTGATGTTACTAAATAGATTTCTCTTATTTTTCTGTTTTGAGAAACAAAAGAATGGAAACTTTGAGAAATAGAAATGATAACAAATAGCCCATTAGCATCCACAGCCACCGCCCTTTTTTTCAATTTCTACTTTTCTTTTCATACATACGTATATAGTATATTATGATGGGGGTGGCAAGGACAAAGGGAGCAACGCTTTCAGCACATCACGTTTCGTTGTTGGGGAGCAACACTTTCGACAGTGCTTAAAGTGAAAAGACTCCCTCATTTTAGAGAGAAGCTTAGCTTTGCTTGTCAGCACGTAGTGTATCAAGTGGGGTCCTTCGGCAGCGACGCTTTCAACACAATACTTTTCGCCGTGAATCAATATATCAAGAGGGGGAGCGAGACGAAGGTGACCCCACTCAATATATCATGCCTTCAGCAACAACGCTTTCAGCACAACACTGAGTGTTGAAAGTGTTGCTCCCCCATCATAATATATCGATTCAACAGTGAAAAGTATTGTGCTAACTTATTATTTAACTTATTACCGATGGCTCTGTTTTCAGGCATTCTTCTCAGCTAATGCTGCTGCTCAGGCCTCAAGAAAGTCCCTCCAAGAGTCACAAATGAAGCTGTCCAAAAGGCTGTATGTTCTCCTGCTTAGTTACCCTTCATCTTTTATGCGTTCCAAAAATACCAATGAAAGTGATATTACTGGTGTCTTGAACTCTTGATATTCTCATTTCTCTCAGGCTGCTGCTTTGGAGGGCTATGATCATCGCCATGCCACAACCGTGAGTGCTAGAACTGATGCTCAGCAAAAGAAACTTACTTTGCCAGTCATGCCAACAACCACCATTGGCTCCTTCCCTCAGAGTGAGGAACTCAGAAGAGTGCACTGTGAGTATGAGGGCAAGAGGTGAGCAAACTAGATCTCTCTTTTCTAAGTAAACGTTGATAGATATGACATGGGGATTTTGTCCATTTTGTCATGACCCTCATTGGTCCTCTGACTGCACTTCATTATAGGATGTCTTGGGAAGAATATGTTAAGGCCATCGAGGAGGAAATTAAGAAAGTTGTCAAGCTTCAACAGGAGCTTGACATAGACTTCTTGGTTCATGGGGAGCTTGAGGTAAGACAGTGTTTTAATCTGGTATTGTAATTAGGACAGATTACGTAGAATTGATAGATAGATATCTGATGAGCTATGTTTCTTTCTTAAACATCTTGATCCTAGTGTGTCCAATGCAGAGGAATGATATGGTTGAATACTTTGGGGAGCAGTTGTCTGGTTTGGCTTTCACCGTTAATGGGTGGGTGCAATCTTATGGATCTTGTTGTGTGAAACCACCCATCATCTATGGTGATGTGAGCCGCTCCAAGCCAACGACGGTCTTCCGGTCCACCATGGCCCAGAGCATGACTGCTCGCCCGATGAAGGGAATGCTTACAGGCCCTATCACCATTTTGAGCTGGTCCTTTGTCCGAAATGACCAACCCAAGTACAGAAGAATGTGAACTTCACGTGTACATGGGATTGATCAAAGAACACAATCTTTTTTTCTCCTTTCAGGACTAGATAATAGATATTTATTTCACAGGCTCAAAACTTGCTATCAAATTGCCTTGGCCATCAAGGACGAAGTCGAGGGTCTTGAGAAGGCAGGGATTAATGTTATTCAAATTGATGAAGCAGCTTTGCGAGAGGGTCTGCCACCGAAAGTTTGAATAATCTTTCTACTTGAATTGGGCTGTCCACTCTTTTAGGATCACCAACTGTGGTGTCAAGGATACCACCCAGGTTCCTTCATAAACTCCATTCCTTTTTTTTTTTTTTTTTTTCCTTTTCCTATGTGTGAAGATCCATTTCCCACGGATACTGATTTCACTTGGTGGCTATTGTTGATTGGCAGATCCACACTCTCCTGTACTCCCACTTCAACGACATCATACACTCAATCATTGACATGGATGCCGACATCATCACAATTGAGAACTCTCGCTCTGATGAGAAGCTTCTCTTTTTTTTCTGCAAGGGAGTTGAGTTTGTTACTGGGATTGGCCCCAGTGTCTATCACATCCACTCTCTCATAATGCCATTAGCTGAAGAGATTGCTGACAAAACCACCAAGATGCTAGCAACAAACATGTTGTGGTTTAACCCTGAGTTTTTGCTCAAGACTCGTAAACACATTGGGGTCAAGCTTGCGCTCAAGATCTTTGTTGCTGTTGCTGAGCTCCTCCGCACTGAACTTGCCCATGCTAAAAAAGAAAAGTATGAGTAACCTCCCTTGTCAATTGATCCTTCCTACACGAGGGAATATTCCTGTCTTTTATCACTGATCCAATAATTGAGTTTCTCTATGGAATGTTAGGAGTCATACTCTTTGGAGTATATTAGTTTTGTCCTTGTACCCTCTCCCCCAGAACATGTGGTGCGAGTATAAGGATATAGATAATGAATAAAAATATATTACCTTCTTGTGCATGGACGTCCTGCTTTCAATTTCTCTTTTTGTGGGTACCGTCCCTTCGAAAGGAACTTTCCTGCCGTTTCATTTGAAGACACGATATCTGCTGCCGAATGCAATGGCTGCTAAATGATATGGCGATCTTAAAACTAGCTCGTCCATGTATGAACATATCATCTATAAAATCTATTGGTTATGGTTCTGAGTGCTGAGCTCGAGGGCAGCGCAAGATACTTGACTTGATGTGCTGCAGCGCAAAACTGTAACATTTGAATTGCTGTATAGGCTCTGTCGAGACTCAGGATAACGAATTGGCCATCGCAAAGGTTAAGTTTGTGTTGAGTTAAGCTTGTGCTCATGTCATGGACTAATCATACGTTATATTCCCGTCAAATTCAAAATAGCTGTTATATTCTTATGGTTTCTATGGTTTCTTTCCGCCCAGTCAAAAGCAATAAATGCAATAAATGCAATAAGTCAAGCTAATGTTAGTATCCATAAAATTTGATCTGCTTGACCTCCTCTTAAAACTTCTGCCAGAAAGAATAGAAAAAAACCTAATCTGCATACAAAGAGTGGGATTTTAATTCATTCATCCGAGCTTTACTTGCTTCTAAGTGCATCCTTGTTTGGACCACTCCACTAATCCATAGTAGTCACGCATAGGTGGTGATTATAAACTAGCATTATTTGTAAAAACTTGGTCCAAATAGACAAATATACATTCAGAGTCTTACAAAATCTCACTATTCAAAACTTAATCAGCTTGACGTAAAAGAGTTAAAATCACGTGGGAAAACAACATTTTTCCTATTCTAAGTTGAATAGTGATACGTTCTCCGAATAATTGCATCGGAAACACAAGCCGACTGACGTGGCTATTGTCCATATACAGTTCTGCCATTTTCTGATAAATAGGTAAGACATGGAAGATTTTAAAAATGGAACAATCTGTCAATTTAATTTCTCGTTTCTTGAAAAATTTAAGGAGCCTAATGATGTATTGGCGATGGAACGACTGTTTCGATGCCAAAATAATTGTTATCATTTTTTTTTTTTGGGGCCTTGACAAGTAAAATTTAAAATTTTCACATCAAGTATTCAAATCAGAGCTTCTTCCTTTCATAGTAACATTCGGAAAATATCTTTCATTTTTATGAGTCAGAGTTTTATCCGGTACATGATGAGGGAGTTTATCTGTAAACCGCTTCATCGCAGAAGGCAAGTTGGGCGCGGACGTGCTTAGCGGCAGCAATCGTGTTCGCAAGCGCCGGCTCGACCTCGGTGTATCGACGAGTCTTGAGTAAACAGTCAGGATAACCCACACTCCTTTTGGTTCGAGCCAATCAAAAGTCTCCGTGATTCTGTTCAAAATCTCTTCAGTTGATGTCATTCTCGGAGAGGAGGGGCCAATCCCGGCAACATACTCGACTCCCTCGCAGGAAATCATCAGAGCGAGTGCTCTTGATCGTGACGACGTCAGCATCCATGTCAATGATTGGATGGATGATGTCGTTTAAGCGGGAGTAGCACACCTGAGTGGATCTGCCATAAATTCAACGAAGTGGAATCAGTATGCGTACTTGTCAAAAAAAAAAGAATCAGTATACGTAGAAAATGGAACAGCCCACATAGAAAAAAGGATAAAAAGGAATGGAACCTTGAAGGGACCTGGGTCGTATCCTGGATAGCACAGTTTGTGATTCTAAAAGAGTGGACGGCCCAATCCAAATAGAAAGATTGCTGAGACTTTTCAGTGCAAACCCTCTCTCAAAGCTGCTCCATCAATTTGAATTACATTAATCCCCGCCTTTTCAAGATCCTCGACTTCGTCCTTGATGGCCAGGGCAACTTGATAGCAAGTTTCGGACCCGTGAAATAAATATATATTATTCTAATCCCAAAAGGAGAAATAAAAATTATGCTCTCTCATGGATCCCATGTACACATAAAGTTCATGTTCTTTCGGACTAGTTGAAAATGGTTATGGGACCTGTGAACATTCCCTTCATTGGGCATGCGGTCATAAATTTAATTTTCCTCTACATGAGATTGAGAGTGCATTCTTGTCTTCAATTGTTAGTTCAATACTCGAGTTTTTCTATGAATTGTTAGGAGTCATACCGTTTGGGGTATTTTATATTTGTCCTTGCACTCTCTTTCTCCCTTAGAACTTGTTTCGCGTATTTTTTTTTTTTTTTTTTTTGGTCGTTATGTTTGGTGTATTTAATATGATAGAAAATGTAAAAATAAAATTTACCTCTTGTGCATCAACATCGTTATTTCGACTTCTTTTTTATGGGTTCTGTCCCATGGGAAGAAACTTTCTTGCCGTTTCTTTTGAAGCCACCTCTTGTATCCCCTGCCGAACGCATTGGCTGCTTATGATACGCCGAGCTTAAAACAAGCTTGTCCATGGATGAACGATTCATCTATCAAATATATCGGGTTGCTGCATTGAGTGCTGACTTTGAATGAGCACGAGTTCAGGTAGCGTGAGATACTCGACTTCATGCGCCTCAGTGCAAAACTGTAACTTTGAGTTTCCGTATCAGCTCCGTCGAGACTTGAGATAACTTTGAGTTTGGGCATCTGATGTGTGACCTCATATCAACATGTGATGATAAAAGGTAGGAAATTTTTTCTATGTAGAGTACAAGTGCACTATAGTCTGGTCCTTTCCTTTGAGATAGATGTACACCATAGTAATGCCAACGAGCCTTGCTGGCCCAAGCATGATATGGCCCGATACAATCGGCGCCTGTGCGGGGTCGGGCCCGTTAGGAAAAGGGGGCTGTTAGAAATGGGGTCTGTCGGCTTTTGCATTTTTGTCAATTGTATCTTGAAAGATGTTTGATTAAACCCTCGACACGACACCTGCTTGCAATTCTCTCTGTGATTGCCTATATTCTCGTGATTCAAGCACATGGTTTTGAATCTTGCACCACTTTGTTAAATGACGATGACAGAGCAAGAGGGAGAGAGAATTTTGCACTCTGTTTGATTAGCGTCATGACTGAAGAAATGAATCTCCCCTAATACTCGATGGTAATGCTTCGGGCGTCTTTACTGAAGGCAACTGCGCGACTTGACGAAGGGCCATGACAAATGCTCTTATAGCCAGAAATGAAAATGAAAAATGACAAGATTAAGAAGCACCTTCATTGCGGAAACATTTGATCTAGCACGACTTATTACCAATAGTTATGTACTTTGCCTAAGCATGATTCTATTATTGTTATATGAAAGTTTCACTGCCTCTGTCCTGAATCTCAACTGGAGTTATCCATGTCGGTTCGGCTAGATCGCAATATCAAAAGCACGCGACAAGATGCAATTGTAGTTGGTCTTTCCATTGGCTAGGGAGTTTCATGACATTCTTCACCGTGAAGCATTCATGAGGGAATTTTGCTGTTGGTTCCATACACTTTGACTAGTTCACCTCCCGGTCAATCTTAAGAGCGTACTCTCCCGTTGACATGGCGCATTTGGAATCGGATCACATTAAAACAATGTTATATTATTACAGTCTTACATTTAAATTAAGAAAACTACACTTTTAAGAAACAGTACGATTCCCATGGAATCTCATTTATGGGAAATCTTCACGTATTATAAAAAAGAACGTCGCTTCAAAAATTAGATATTATCAGCAAGTGTTGATTCGTTTTGAGGCCCAAACTTATGCTTTTTAGTGTGCAAAACCATAGCCCCACAACCTTTCTTGTTGAGATTGGGATTTCAAAGTGAGGACCGAGTCGTCAAGAAATGTATACAAAGGGTGGTGAGGAGGAAAAGGAAGCACATAGGAGGTCGGTAATATATGAAACAAATCTTGCCCGGGGGGTGGGGGGAGAGAGAGAGAGAGAGAGCACGATGGCGATGGAGTCCGCGGCATGATTGCGACACTTGCATAGACTAGGCTAAGTGGACAGAGAGGGGGGTTCACTTTTTATCAAGTCATTCCATTATTAGGTGCATCGCCATGTGACAGATTTTTACTGGAGAAATCATCTAAAATTGAATACATTTCTACTTGTCTCTTAACTTGTTTTCGGAAGGAAGATACTAAACTTGTTAAAGATTGATTTATAAAAATTGATTTTACTGAGTAACACGTGTTTTTTCTCTTTAACATCATAATAATCACCTAATAAATGAAGTGCGCAAAACAACCTCAGTGAATCTACAAAGACTCTCGCTAAAATTAGGCTTTTAGCTAAGTGAAAAGCCCATCCGTGAATCTTGACCCAATCTTGGGATCTAGTCAATAATAATCACACCTCTAGCTCAAATTTCAAAGCCGAGGGCTTCCAATTATACTTCTGTTGTAGGTCTTGTGGTCATATCTTCTTTTCATTGTCCGACAATTCATGTCGGAGTGCCACGTCAACCCGCGATAGCATTAAATATCAAAATGAACGTGCTCTGAAAGGAAAAAAAAAAAAAAAAACACGACACAAACGGTTCATTCTAGTCGTGGTAATGGATGCTAGTTCTTTTCTTTTTTCTCATTTTGGTCTTTACCTTTTTGTTTGCAACGGTTTCTCTTGTACCCTTTTATCAAGCTCCGCGTTTTATTGCTAGCCCTAAAGAAGACCCTTGGATTACATGGGGGTGGCGTGCTTCTGGCATCTATCTCGGTCTTTGAACATGGTGGATTCCAGGAAGGAAAGGCCCGTGCTAAGCACGGCGTGCTTTGCAAAGGTCTTTTGAGAACGGCTTCGTGGTCGAGATTCCGTTCAGCTGGGATCAACTTCAATCCGGTCATATCAAAGTGCCTTGCGAAAGTTGAATTCCTACTCTTGCGATAATTTCTTAGCGGTCATTTTCTTCGATTACTCATTTGAAAATACACAACGCACAGGCTTTCACGTCAGCCTCAGACAAATAAGCCACAAACCCACCAATTTCCGCGAAACACGCTTTATAATTATGTGTTAGGAAGCATTGGGCTTTTCAGATAGAGATCGTTTAAGGATCGTGATTTTGTGGAGTTAATATTATTGGGTGCGTTTCCTTAAGCCGAGTGGGGTCCAATTTTGTGGGTCTTATTCATTCAATTAATTAAATATGGAATTACTCGTGATTAATATGCTTGGATTCTCGACCCCGGTATATATGGTCCAATCCCCATGGCATTCCACAGATTGTTTGTGCGGAGATTTTTATCCTATGTTTCCAGTAAATATGATTATATATCCACCTAACATTTGTGGTATAGAAATGGGTTGTCTTCACTAAAGAATGTTCCTATGATGTGAGCCATAACGATTTTATAGCACTTCAAAAACTTGAGCAACATGCTTTGATGCCAATTAAAACTGGGATAATGACACAAATTGTCATTGAACTTTGGGCTAATGTGAATTTGATTCTAAATTTTCAATTTGTTCAATATGGTCCATAGACTTTTCAATATAGTTACTGGATTATATAAAATTATTTGATATTGTCCTTCAATTAATTTAAGCTCAACGACAACATTAAATATTTTTATATAGTCCAAGGACAACATTATACATTGACTAAAATCTAGGGACCAAATTGAACAAATTAAAAGTTCATGAACTCTAATGCATATTGAGTCAAAGTTCAAGGACTATTTATAACATTTTCCCATTAAAATGGCCAAAACAACAACTGAGAAGGGGTGATTGGTTGTTTTAAGAACATTACAATTCTTGTGTAAAGATGTACGAATGTGCTTCTGTGGGAGGAGATGAGTAATGCATATGTAGTAACTTCTGTTAGACATATAATATATAAAAAAAAAATTACCTTTTGATCTACTTATATACGCCTTTAATATTCAAAGCGTAAGCCGAAAGCTATTTCAGAGTTAAATGAGAGATGTTGACTGTCTTCTCTAGCATTCATACCTACAATCTGCGCAATTAAAGTATACTCTAAAAGACAAAGCAGGGTGTTTACCATTAATGGAGGTTTCTGCTTCTGTAGTATATGACTCTCCGAATTGCCCTCGCAAAAATGGCGGGACTACCAAATCTTCTCTAGGCTCCTTTCTGGGGTTCGAGAGCTTGGAGATCTTTTCTAGGCTCCTTCTGTACTCTAAGATGACTCTAGCCATTTTTTAGGCAAATGGACAATATGCTCATATCTGCATTTTTTCAATGTGTTGGTGGTCCCTCGTCCATCACGTTTTTAATTAATAAAAGAAAAATAATTGGATAGCGTCTTTAATTTATTGTGAGAATAAAAATGTATTCTAGACAACAAAAAATAAATAACAAATAATTATAAATTGTTATAGGGCTCATTCTTTCAAGAATTTATGAATCATAACAAGTTATTATTCTCATAGTAACTTGAAAATTATTATGCTGGCAAAGCCTCATAAACAATTCACAGCAAGTCTTTGGCCCAATCGTGGGAAGGAGACTCAAATGCTATTTTTGTTACTTGAGATATCTTCATTTTGTTTGGCGACGGGCAGCCCCCACGCCCTCCAATCAGGAGTGCAATGCAGTGAAGAAACACCCCCCTCCCCCGGGAACCAAAACCCTCAGCATCCCCAGCCACCGGCCTACTTTTCGATTTCTACTTTTCTTTCAATATTATATATGTATGTATGTATAAATGCGCGTATTGCGATGGGACAAGGACTTTGACCCCAAACGATATATTAAGAGTGTGTTTGGACAGACATTTGATTTTTATTTTTTCCTTGATCTTAATCTAAGGACGGATGGGCCGACTTTTCCTAATACATATCATCTAAAACTTCGTAACATATAAATTTTGATACGTGATTTCACGCAATACAAACTTTCGGAGAATTTGCTGAAGCTAAACAAAAATATCATAAATTTTTTTGCGCACGCATTCTGAGAGTAATATTTAAATTTGTCCAAATGTGCTTTAGGCTTGTGGGCTCGTGAGAGCCTAAGCCAGCCATCATGCCAACGATCGATTTACTGAGACAACCAAAAGAATCCGACTCTAAACTAATTTAAAGAGGATAAGGCACATTTGAAATGATTTTTATTATTTATTTTTTTCATTAGTATTTGTAATTTCAATTTGTATTTGAGAATCAGGCTCTCATGGTGCCTTGACTTGAGAACACATGTTATATTATTAAATTATGTCTTGAAGTTGGGTAGCCTGTATGAATAATTGTCCAAGTTTGACCGGACAAGGAAATAAATAAAAGAAGAAGATCAGATCATTCATTTGTGTGGTTGACCCAGTAAATTTCCCTCATGGATCCTTTGTGTCTATTATAGGGTAACTTCACCATACGGCAGGAGCTCGAGAGCTCCAAATTGGGGCCGCCCAGCCTGCTTAGTAATCTAGATAAGCTGACATGACAACATTCCTTTTTTTAATGTGCCGATGCCCGCATACCCAACTTCTCGAATTCTCCTTTGTATTTTTTTCTTCCTCAGAAGGAGGGAATACCCTCTTGATTCTTAATATCCTAACCTTGTCACTTTGTCGAGGTTGACAAAGTCGTTCCAGGATTTACTTAAGTCCGAAGAGTTTGTTGTTTTGTCTTATCCAAGGGTAAAGAGAGAAAGGAACGAAAGCTAGGGTTTGCTTTTTAACTTTTGTTCTTTCCTGTAATTGCGGCGCGAATATATACAAGAAAAAGCTTGTGTGCAATGAATTTATATTTAATCAAGTTGGACTTTAGTTTTTTTTTTTTTTTTTTTTTTTGGTCGGTGACTTTAGGTATAATTTAGGAATAAGAAATGTTCACACACGTGTAAGTGATTGTAATTTTGATTCTATAATTATAGTTGATTATTTGTTACTGGCTCTCCTTATAAATGTAGATCTAACACTGAGATTGAACCACATAAATCTTTAATGTCATTTATTATTTCTTGTTTTTTTTCTTTAGTTCTCTCTCATTGATTTAATTGCAAGATTTGGGTTAGTTTCCATTTTGTCCTGCCACATTTAATTTAATGAGAAATGTTTGATTTTTAAATAATTGTCTTAGGATGCTCTTTCTATAAAATCATTCATTGAGCGTTGAATATCTTGGATATTTCTTTAGAATCTCATGTGCTTCTCTCTAATAATGCTCTTCGCTTCCCGTCTAATTTTCCCAAGTTTCTAGCTTTGTCTTAATTTTCGGGACAAATTTAAAGCTGACGCGTTCTCTGTTGACCTACAACTTTCCAAAAGCCGAAGGAAGAGAGAGAGAGAGAGAGAGAGAGACGGAGAGGGAGGGAGAGAGAGGAGCGTCCAGCCCAGACGACGTTATTACAGGTGTCGGATGCGCGCGAGCGTTGTCTAGATCCGCTGATTTCGCACCAATAAAAGAATCGGAAGATTATATATTTATCACTTACCGACATCTACTCTTTATCTAAAATATTCTATCTCGTGGCATGCACGATTAACGCCTTGACAATCGGATTGTCCGAAAAAGAAATACGTTTGACAAGTATTTTCGAGATACTCTTAACACGACTATAATATGAAAATCAATCAAGATACCGAAGTGCTTCTGAAAATCGACTTCTCAACTCCCTTATCCTTTAAAAATTATCAATTCGGCTCAATAAAGAAGAAATGCTTGCATTTTAATGAATTGTGCTACTGGACAGCTTCCACATCGAATATCACACGTAGCAAATTCTTATGTAACATTCAATTCAAATGAGCATATAATTATATAAACCAAAATTCCCCGAAGAAAATATCAAGCGTGTTCTTTTCTTTTTATAAATATATTATTTATCAAGGATCTATCCCTTCCATTAATACACGCCGCGCACACGTAGTCACCGCCAATAATATTCAAAACGTAAGTTTTTCCGAAAAATCAGGGCGGATAAGGCTCGTGATTATCTCTCCTCCGACGTCGTCGTCATCGTCTTCTTTCTCCGTTTTGAGCACGCCTCCGATTATAAATTGGGGAGGCAGGCCGAGCCCAAACCAGAGTCAGATCCCATCTTTTATCTCACCTGATCAAACCCATTTAGAGCGAGAGGAAGAAGAGGAAAGAAGGAGAAAAGGAGAATGTCGGGAATCATCCACAAGATCGAAGAGACCCTCCACATGGGAGGAGGAGGCCACAAGGAAGGCGAGCACAAGGAGAAAGAGCACAAGGGCGACCACCATGACAAGGAGCACAAGGAGGGCTTCTCCGACAAGATCAAGGACCAGATTCACGGCGGCGACCACCACCACGACAAGGAGGGTCACGAGAAGAAGGACAAGAAGAAGAAGAAGGAGAAGAAGCACGAGCACGGCCACGAGCACGGCCATGACAGCAGCAGCAGCGACAGCGACTGAAGCCCCCCGACTCGCAGTCAGGTGATATTTCACGTTCATTCCTTTTATCCGAGGCATGGATCGAGAGAAACATGTCTTTGCCGGACGGATAGCTGTTTTTGTTTTGCCCTTTAAATTTGTCAGATCTGAGGGTGCGTTCGGTGTTGCAGGCGACCGGCACCGGATAGGAGCGAGGGCGTGCCGGCTGACTTCGTCCTTCTCGTATACTCGTATCATATTAGAGGAAAAAGAAAATAACGATAGGAGTTTTGTATTTGCTGCTTCGCTTTTAGTCCGATGGCATGCTGGACGTGCATCTTATGTAACTACTAATGTATTTCTGAAAATAAAATGATTTTCATTAACATTCTCGTTCCAACTAAGTTTCAACATGTGCCACATGATTTCCTTTTGGGATCCACACAATCAATGATTTGGATTTATATCGATCCATGTGTGACTTATAGTCCGGTCGATAAGTTCTCACTCACATGTTTCCGCCGTAGCATACATTTGCTAGTTTTGGATTAGATTTGAAGTGACGTAAATGGTGGCAGGGGAAAAGAACACGAATCATTTTCCGGGGAATCGTTTGTTGGATGTTCGACGGTCGCGAGTATCATTGTTTAGACATCGATGTATGCAACAAGGAGGCCCATCGTCCTAGCCTAAGCCCTTTTTATGAATCAACCAAATCTGCTGGAGAGCAATGAGGAATTAGGAATTAAACTGAGTAATAGAGTGAGCTTCGTACCGATGAACCAAATAAATCTCGTTTGTTGGATGATTTTAGCTATCACGTGAATCTCACTTTATGCAACGGTTAAGTTAGATAGAATCCATGTAATACATTTTCTTATAGATATTTCAAACTCCAACCAGGCATTATGATCACCAACTCGATGAATTATCTAAGGGCGTGATCCTTACCAAAAAAAAAAAATCATGTAATATGTTGAAAATGGGAAAATTGTTAAATTTTTTTTAAATCTATTTATAGTGGCTAATTCAATATTAAATCTTTCAATTTTGTCAATTCAGTTATAAAATTTTTAATCGTGTTAATTTAACAATAGACCTTTTAACTTACCAAACAAGTCGTAAATCATTTAACGAATTACTAATTTAATCATTCCAATTAATTTTGGTTAGACCCAATCCAATAAAAAAGTTCCCCCATTTTTTTTTTATTGATTTGTAATATTTTATTCTTTATTTATTTTCTTTTCCTTTCCCACTTTTTACATAGAGTTAGTAGAGCTGCTAGCCACTGGCCAAGAGCCGGCGATCTTTGTTGGCCACTAAGAAAGGGTCAACGTCGGGGCGACCCTAGACAGACCATGGATGATGGCTTCAAAGCCCTTGCCAGCTTGCGGAGGAGGCTAGTTGGATCTAACGAGGACAAAGCGGCCCTCACCCGCCCTCTCTGTGGTGACAATAACCTGGGTGAGGCTTGCAATGCCCTTGTCAGCCACAATGAGGGTCGCAACCCTTGCCTACGATCAAAGAGGGCTTTGTAGTGCTCACCCAGGGTCTGACGAGGGTCACCAACCCTTGCTCAATGGCTAGCAAAGGTCAGTGGCTGCATCGGGCCTCTATAAAAAAAAAAAAAAGAAAAAGAAAAGAAAAGAATAAAATATATAAAATAATAAAGAAATGGGAATTTTAAAAAAAATTAAAAAAATTATCCATGCTAGCACAGTAAGTCAACAATACTAAATGGGCCACCATGTCACCCACATTCAGCCAAAATCAGCCGAAAGGACCAAATTTGCAATTTGTTAAAAGGTTTAGGACAAAATTATTACAATTAAAAGGATTATGATTGAATTGGCATTACTATAAATAAAATAATTATGACTAAATTGGCAAGTTGTCAAAATATTTAGGATTGAATTAGTTGCAGTACAATAAGTTTATGAATTTTTAGATAATTTTTTATTTGAAGACAATTAAGTATTTCGCATGTGATCTCGCATCAATATGTTTACGGTAAACTCAATGGAGAGTACAAGTGCTCTGTAGTCTAGGCTTTGAGATTGATGTACAATAACACCATCGACACGATTGGGCCTGTGCCAGGCCGGGCCGGGCCGTTAGGCAAAAAAGGGTCTGGGAAATGTGTTTCGTGGGCTTAACCATAATTGTCAATTGTACCTTGAAAGATACCAGCTAGAATATGCTGGCAAAGGTCTCCGGAATTGCATACACTGTCGTGATCCATCAAATGGGTTTTGAATCTCGGACTACTTGTTGATGATGATAAACAACAGGGCAAGACGGAGAGAGGAAATTCGAGTCTTCGTGTTGCACCATTGCACTCCGTATTCTATCTGATTAGCATTAGGATCAAATAAGCTAATTTCTTCTAAGAAAATTATCCAAAAAGTTTTAAATCTATTGTACTTTAATCAATCGAATACTACAATTTTTAATGTTACTAATTGATTCATAAATTTTTTCACATTTTTCTTATTAAGTCTATCCGATCAATTTTAGCCAGAAATCACTAATATAGATACGGACAGTGCCACTGAGGCGAATGCTATTGATTTGAACAATTTTTGTTTCATATTTTTTTTAATTGAAATTTTGTTATTCTTTCCTGTTTTTTTCTTTTTTTTTTCCGTCCACCCCATCACATCAACAGACGGCGGCCTTGTGGCCAAGTTTGGGCAAAAATGTTTATCATTTATGGAGTACATACCATTCTGACTATTTTGGTCGTGCTTCTTCAATCAACTTCCGGAAAGAGTGTCTTCTTAGTATATTCTAATTTAATTTATCAGTCAAATTTTGGATTAAAGCTATCTTTAATTGTCTTTAACTGGAAATTAAAAAGGGAATCTACTTTTGGAAGGGCTGACGTTAAATAAATAAATAATCACTTTGGGACTTAGGAGAGACGGTGTCAATTATGATTTCTGTTTTTGAATACGACAGAACTTTTTTGGACATAAGTCAAAGATTTTCACGCATCTAAGAATTAGAATACTTTCGCATATCATTTATTAAATATAATTTTTTATCCTCAACGAGAAATTCGGATAAGGCTTTTGATGTGGTTGAAACTCGAACCAAATGCACGTTTTAGTATCATTTCATGAAATTTCCACAATTTTAAAACTTCAAATTTTGAAGTACTAAAATTTGGATTTTAAGATCATTTCCGTTGGTAATCATATCTTCCATTGAGGTTTACATACTACTCTCATTCATTCAATGGTGGTTGGTTGTTTTAAGAAAATTAAAACCCTTTATCAGTGAAAAATGTGAGAATATGCTTTTGTATAAGGAGATTAGCTATGCAAGTGTAGTAACTTCTATCTAACATATACTAGAAGAGTTAAAAGAGATAAAAGATATTTTAAGACGGGATTTATATTGGTTTGACCTTCTATTTTTGGCACACTTCAAGTAGAGACGAATAAGGTAGCGGATTGAATTGCAAAATTCCAGCGGTGTGAGGTCTACCTCGAAATTTTACGGTTTATAAACAGTGCTCCCACTACAAGAAGTTTAGAAGACGATTCCACAAGCACAAGCACCTCTTACAACCCTATCATCCCCGCTCTTCCTAGATTTCAAGAATTTTGCCCTCACGTAGAATTGCAATCTGAAGACAAACGCTGCACGAGTGAAAGCTAGAGTGCATGTTGCAAGTTGCAACATATTGAGATTGCAAGTTCGGAGTTTCCGGCCATCTTCGGAGTTACTTTTGATGTGTACTTTTGATGTGTTTATAGAGGCCTTTAACCTCCAAAGCGATAGCTGGGAGCTGTTCCAGAGTCCAATGAGCCGTTGACCAGCTTCTCTAGCAATCATCCCAGCAATCTGCACACAATTAGAGTATCCTCACAAGGGCAAAGCAGGGTTTTTCCATTAATTGAGCATTTTGCTTGTGTATGGTCCGCATGACTCGGAATTGTCTTCACAAAAATGGCAAAATTGCCTGATCTTCTCTTGGGCTCCTCTCTAGGGTTCCGGAGTTTGAAAATCGGATATATCAGTTTAATTAATCAATTTTATAAAGCAATCTCAACAAGTCTCCAATGACTTTGGCCGTGTCCTACGCAAATGGACAATGTGGTCAAGGCAGCATGCGTTTTTCTATGTGTTTGTAAAGCAAAGACCGGGAGAAGGGGGGGACCGGGGACGGTAAGCAGAGAGGGCCAATGCGGATGGTGGCGACGACAGGTATGACGAGAAGCAGAGAGCGACGAGAGCAGGACTAGGGTTAGCGGAGAAAGAGGGAAGGAAGTCCCCCTTTTGATGGAGACATACGACATTTTTAATGGGGAAGCTATCTGAAATTTGAATAGATTTTGATCTATCTTTTCCTTATTTGTTTGAAGGAAAAAGATAAACTTACTAAGATTGGTATGTAAAAATTGATTTACGGAGCAATACGTTTTGTTGATTAACATTATGATATATCCTTAACTAAATCAATTGTGTAAAATAATTGCAATGAGTTTACGAAGACGTATGCTTAAATTACATTTTAGTTAGGTGAAGCTCATTTGGGATTCTTGGCCCAATCTCGGGATCTATTGAACAATCAACTTTACTCAAATTAGATGTGTCAAAATGGATTATAAACTCATTTCTTAATCTATATTTAATGAATTTAGTTACTATATGGATTAGTTATATTCAATAAATATATTTAGATTAGTGAAACTTAGGACAACACATGTTAAATGGGTTTACAATTCATTAAGACCCAACCCACCTTTATGACCATTTCTTCATTCTCTTTTACTGTTGCTCAATTCCGCACTTGCTCATTCCGTGATCTCACCTTAGTTTTGAATATGAGATGGAAGTGTTTTAACTATACTGATCATGTCGGGTCATTAGATTTATATTGTATGGAAATAGATCACAGCGAGTATAATTAATTAATTTAGATTAAATAATTTTTTATTTGACCTAAATTCAATTTGATCCACACATTTGATGAGTGGAACTCAAGTATTGCAGCCACCTGTGTCACCGTATCAAGAAGGCATCTGCATCATTATACAAGATGGAAAGGGAATTACAAAACAGTTTATTTTGAGGACGGGGATTAAAATGCTCTTTTTCGACGAATGGAGACGCGGGCAAAATAGCCTTCGCGTGTTTTGTGGGGGGAAAATGGGGGCGAAGCATTGAGACTGACGATAGACGAAAGGAGAGGTGCGACCGACCGGGTACAATTTTTTTTGGTGGGTAAAATTGCGAAGAACGCTTTCCAAAATGACTGAGAATATACAAAGGGAGAGGTGGGACCGACCGGCTATAATGTGGTGATCGGGGATGATTTTTTTTTTTTTAACAAAGATCAGGGATGAAGTTTGAGGAAGTGAGTCCTGGAAAAGGTCACATCCTAGAAAAGGTCACATCGCAAGCCTTGCTATGTTATCTTTTCCGGAGTTGTGTTTAGATGATGAAGTTTGAGGAAGTGAGCCATGAAAAATTCCACGTGTCACGAGTCTTGCGATGTGATTGTTTTCCAAGGCTCAATGAACAGTTCATTCAAAACTCAATGAACAACTGCTCCTTGAGTCTTGCGATGTGATTGTTTTGAGCCTTATCGAAAATATAACTTCTTTCATTATTTTAAGTGGTTATTCTATTCTGAATGAAGAACTTGCTATTCTTAACTCTTGGGAATCCCATATAACGTGACACAATAAAAGCTTTTTCTATTCTTTTATTAACTGATTTATGATTGTTTTCCCCCATGGTCAACTAATGATTGGCTATGTCTACAAAGATTTCAATCACAAAACAATCACATCGCAAGACTCAAGGAGCAGTTGTTCATTGAGTTTTGAACAGTTCTTGTTCATTGAGCCTGAAAACAATCATATCGCAAGATTAGACGATGGGACCCTCGTCTATTCTTGTGACGCGGAATTTTTCATGGCTCACTTCCTCAAACTTCATCGTCTAAACACAACTCCCTCAAACTTTATCCCTGATCACCACATCGTAGCCCAGTCCCTTTTATAATATCATCCTCTGCCTCGTGATCTCTTCATTCTCTTCTTTCTCTCTCTATCCCTTGCACTCTCGCCACTGCATTAGACTCCATTGTTCTCGATTCTGTCTCCACCGAGGTAGGATCCTTGCATCGCTCGCATTTCTCCATTCTTAGGCTGCACAACTGAACGAGTTACTTTACCTGTTGTTGATGTTTCTTCGATGATCCAGAGAAAATGGCGTCCCACGTCGTTGGATATCCTCGCATCGGCCCCAACAGGGAGCTGAAGTTTTCCCTGGAATCGTTCTGGCATGGAAAGAGCACCACCAAGGATTTGCTGGAAGTTGGGGATCAACTCAGCTCATCCATCTGGAAGCAGATGGCTGCCGTCGGCATCAAGTACATTCCCAGCAACACCTTCTCATACTATGATCAGGTGCTTGACACCACCGCGATGCTCGGTGCTGTTCCTCCGAGATATGGTTGGAGCAATGGCGAGATCGGGTTTGACGTTTACTTCTCGATGGCCAGAGGAACCGCCTCTTTCTCTGCTATGGAGATGATCAAATGGTTCGACACCAACTAGTAAGGACGACAGATCTTAGACAAGTTACCGAGTAGAAATTAATTTTGTATTGATGATTAAATTTAACCCATCCATCTCATTTTTTGGTCCAGCCACTACATCGTCCCTGAATTATGCCCTGATTTCAACTTTTCTTACGCTTCTCGCAAGGCCGTCGAGGAGTACGAGGAGGGCAAGAAGGTAAAACGCCGGTCTTATTATTGTTTTCTTTGTTCTCAACAGCCCATTCGATTGGATTTATATTCAGCCCAAGCCCAGAAATGAAGTGTTTTTATGTTCTGGTAACCCGATACTCATGCGACCCAAACCGGATAACGAATCGGGTCGGATCGTAATGGGCTATCGGGTTTAGACCATTCAGGAAATTCTCCTAAAGTCCATTTCATGTTCCCCTCTGTAATTTTCTCTCTCCTTCCGCCATTCCCCGTCTCACTATTTTCGCCGCCGCCGCCGCCGCCGCCTCCGCCTCCGATCTCGATGGCAACCGCCGAAAGCCTCGGTTCTACCCGACCATCCCCTGACTCTCCCCTCTTCCAACTCCCATCCTCTGCAACGGTCGACCCGGGGCCAACAGCGGTCGATCGTGGCTGATCCGAGGCCACGCCCAGCCCTAAATCTCGATCTCGATCTCTCTCCCCCCCGGCGCCCTCTCTCGGCGCTCGTCCTCGTCGACAAATTCTGACTCTTTTGTTGGTTGTAATTTGTTGTTTAATTTTCGTCTTCCTGGTGCCGTTGCATAATCCTAGCATTATTTAAAGCTATATCTGTTTCCGAATTCATTTGCTCATTTCCAGCTTGGAGTAGACACTGTTCCGGTCCTTCTTGGCCCGGTCTCCTATCTGCTGCTATCCAAGCCTGCAAAGGGTGTGGAGAAGACCTTTTCTCCTCTGTCCCTTCTCCGGAAAATACTTCCCATCTACGGGTAAGATAATGAACTCCTCTCTTGCAGTTTTCATTCGCTCGTGTTTGAATACGTTTCCTGACCAATGATAAAATCATGCAGGGAAGTTGTGTCCGAACTTAAGGCTGCTGGTGCTTCATGGATTCAATTTGATGAGCCCGCCCTTGTGTTGGATCTCGATTCTCACCAACTGCAAGCATTCACTGAAGCATACTCGGAACTAGAATCATGTCTTTCTAGCGTGAATGTTCTCGTCGAAACCTATTTTGCTGATGTTCCTGCTGAGGCATATAAAGTTCTTACTTCCTTGAAGGGTGTCACTGGATTTGGATTTGATTTGGTCAGCGGAACCAATACCCTTGATTTAATCGAGGGCGGATTCCCCGCGGGCAAGTATCTCTTTGCTGGAGTTGTTGATGGGAGGAACATCTGGGCCAATGATCTTGCTGGATCGCTTAACACCCTCCATGCTCTCGAGAGCATCGTGGGAAAAGGTACTACTTTCTGCATATGTTATTTCCAAAGAGTGTATTTTGATGATCTGTTTGTCATTTATGCTTAAGTTGATTCCTCATTTATCTGCAGACAAACTTGTGGTCTCCACCTCCTGCTCTCTTTTGCACACTCCTGTTGACCTAGTTAACGAGACTGAGTTGGATGAGGAAATCAAGTCATGGCTTGCATTTGCTGCTCAGAAGGTCGTTGAGGTCAATGCTTTGGCCAAGGCATTGGCTGGGGAAAAGGATGAGGTATGGTTCGTTATCTTTTTGTTAAAGATTATGCTGAAAAGCAGCATAGTATGCGCACACTGTCATTGTTGCTATTAGGTAGTCTTAACAGCGGTGGTAATCCATATTGTCAGCTTATTTTCTAGAATTCTGCTCTATTCCCTGCTCTATTCCGATTAGTCATTGGCAGAAACCAATGGGGTTACCTTGTGTTGGGTGTTTTTAATTAGTGCCTATACAGAGCTACATGCATATGGCAACAACGGGGTATATACAGTCACTAGGATGCAAACTTCTTTACTTAAACTGGGCCTGTTAACTAGCACCTTTAGGGTGTATGTCTAGCATAATGTTCAATTTCCAAAGGATTGATTACTAATGTTGCGAGAGGGTATTTCAATGCCTATTGCTGATGGCTCTGTTTTCAGGCATTCTTTTCAGCTAATGCTGCTGCTCAGGCCTCAAGAAAGTCCTCTCCAAGAATCACAAATCAAGCTGTCCAAAGGCCTGTATGTTCCTCTGCTTAGTTAACCCTTCATCTTTTATGCATTCCAAAAATACCAATGAAAACGATATTACTGGTGTCTTGAATTCTTGATATTCTTGTCTCTCTCAGACTGCTGCTTTGAGGGGCTATGATCATTGCCGTGCCGCAACTGTGAGTGCTAGAATTGATGCTCAGCAAAAGAAGCTTAATTTGCCAGTCATCCCAACAACCACCATTGGCTCCTTCCCTCAGAGCGAGGAACTCAGAAGAGTGCACTGCGAGTACCAGGACAAAAAGTGAGTAAACTAGATCTTTCTTTTCTAAGTAAACGTTGATAGATATGACACAGGGCTGTTATCCTTTTCGTTATGACCCTCATTGGTCCTGTGACTGCACTTCATTATAGGATCTCTTGGGAAGAATATGTTAAGGCCATCAAGCTGGAAATTAAGAAAGTTATCAGGCTTCAAGAGGAGCTTGACGTAGATGTCTTGGTTCATGGGGAGCCTGAGGTAAGACAGTCTTTTAATATGGTATTGTAGTTAAGACAGATCTGTCAGATAGATAGATAGCATCTATGACTATGTTTTCTTTCTTCAACATCTTGATCTGGATGTATCCAATGCAGAGGAACGATATGGTTGAATACTTTGGGGAGCAGTTGTCAGGTTTTGCTTTCACCGTTGCTGGGTGGGTGCAATCTTATGGATCTTGTTGTGTGAAACCACCCATCATCTATGGTGATGTAAGCCGGCCCAAGCCAATGACCGTCTTCTGGTCCACTATGGCCCAGAGCATGACTGCTCGCCCGATGAAGGGGATGCTCACAGGCCCTGTTACCATTCTCAACTGCTCCTTTGTCCGAAATGACCAGCCCAGGTACAGAAGAATGTGAACTGCATGCATGGGATTGATGAAAGAACATAATCTTATTTCTCCTTTCAGGAACGGAATAATATGTATTTATTTCACAGGTTCGAAACTTGCTATCAAATTGCCTTGGCCATCAAGGACGAAGTTGAGGATCTTGAGAAGGCAGGGATTAATGTTATTCAAATTGATGAGGCAGCTTTGAGAGAGGGTCTGCCGCTGAGAAAGTCCGAACAATCTTTCTACTTGGATTGGGCTGTCCACTCTTTTAAAATCACTAACTGTGGTGTCAGGGATACTACCCAGGTTCTTTCATAGCTCCCTTCCTTTTTTTATGTGGGAAGATCCATTTCTCATGTGTACTGATTTCACTTGGTGGCTGTTATTGATTGGCAGATCCACACTCACATGTGCTATTCCCACATCGATGACATCATCCCCTTAATCTTCGACATGGATGCCGACGTCATCACAATTGAGAACGCTCGCTCTGATGAGAAGCTCCTCTCAGTTTTCCATGAGGGAGTTAATTATGGTGCTGGGATTGTCCCCGGTGTCTATGACATCCACTCTCTCATAATACCATCAGCTGAAGAGATTGCTGACAGAACCATCAAGATGCTCACTACAAACATATTGTGGTTTAACCCTAACTTTGTATTCAAGACTCGCGAACACACTGGGGTTAAGCGTGCGCTCAAGATCATGGTTCTTGCTGCTGAGCTCCTCCGCACCGAACTTGCCCATGCTAAAAAGGAAAAGTATGAGTAACTTCCCTGTATTCCTGTCTTTTTATATTTATATGATTATTGAGTCTCTCTATGGAATGTTAGGAGTCTTACTCTTTGGGGATTTTAGTTTGTTCGTAGTTTGTCTTTTTATATATATATGATTATGGAGTTTCTCTATGGAATGTTAGGAGTCCTACTCTATGCGCTATTTTAGTTTGTTCGTAGTACTGAGTTAAGCTTGTACTCATGTGATGGGCTAATGATATTCTATTCACGTTTAATTCAAAATGGCTGTCATATTCTTATGGTTGCTTGCTTCTTTCCACTGAACTCGATAGCATGAAGTGAAATAAGTCAAGCTAATATTAGTATCTTTGATGTTCGATCCGCTTGACCTCCTCTTAAAATATCTGCAAGGAAGAAAACAAACCTACCCTGTATCCAGACGAGTAAATTCTCATTCATTCGTCCGCAGTTTTACTTGTATGTCCTTGTTCGGACCACTCAAATACGACTAATCCATAGTAATAAACGCATAGAGGGTAATTATAAACTAGCATTCATCGTAAAACTACATCCAAATCCACAAATATTCAGTCAGAATCTTACAAAATTCACTATTCAAACCTAAATTAGTCTAACACCGAAAAGTCAAAATCAGGATGGAAAACGACATTTTTCCCCTTCTAAGTTGAATCATTATAGTTCCTTGACGTGGAACCTCGAGAAAATAAAACAATCCATCAACTTAGTTTTCAGTTTCTTGAAAAATTTAGGAACAGCTTATTACTAAATATAATTGAGTCGTAAAATTTACAAAAAAATTAATTAAATCTTAAAACTTACCCAATTGATACAATCAAATTCTTCCCCTTAACTTTGTCTAACTTGCTTAATATAAAATGCTAACGTAACTTTTTTTATTATTTCCTCACTTCTAAGTGGCGATGACATCAGTAAAATATGAAACACAACACTAAAACGCATAGTTTAGCCGGGAAAAAAAAAATTTGGACTTTCGTATTTTCTGCTTTGCTTTTAGTCCGATGACATTCTAGATGTGCAATCTATGTAATTAATAAGTTTCAGGAAATATAAAAGTTTTTGTAAAGTTCTTGTTCCGGCTTAGTTTCAGCCTCCACCACTCGAGAGAATCGATGCCTTCAAGATCATGCGGATCAAGTTAGTTTGGATCCCTGATTATAGAGGTCGTGATGGGACCTAAATAATTAACGATTCGGATGATTTTGACCAGTTCGACGTATGGTTCACGTGATAAATTCTCGCTCACAAAGGTTTCCGACATGCATTTCCTGGTTTTGGGTTAGATTTGAAGTGATGTAAATGATTTTGTCACTATACTTCAATCTCGTACGTTTGAGACATTATTTATTATCCGAAAGGGCAAGTTCAGCCATCGCTGAGGACGAAAGGCATGGAGGCTCACCCTAACCTAAATCATTTCCACGAATCAAACCAAGTCTCTTTGAAAGGAACACTCGGGACCACGACCGATCTACTGTACTTCAACCTAGAGCGAGCTTTGTACCGATTGGGCGATCCAGTTCGCGATGAACCAAACGAATCCCATTCGTGGATCTCACTTTAATCAACAGCCGGGATGACCGGATTTTTAGCATAAGATCGGACCCGGGTCAGACCTTGTCTTATAAATTTTTCAAGCACCCAATTAGACGTTTGATCACCACCTGATTGCTTGTCTAATGCACGCGATCCTTGCGGAATAAAACTTAAAAGTAATATGTTGGAAATAATGAAGTATCTGGTGCGTGATCTTACATCAATATGCCTCATGATAAGTTGAAAGAAATTTTCTATGATATTCTTAGCAGTTAAGTACATATGACGGAATTTGCCATTCGTTTGTTGTACAATCAATCATATATAAATAGAGAGAGAGGATGAATGTTGCGGAATCGGGCGATTGAAGGTTAAAATAGAGAATAAAAAAATAAATCAAATATCAGATTTACGTGATTCAATCGAGGTGAATTATGTCCACGGGAAAAGCAGTACAAAATTTCACTATAAATCAAACTATACAACAGAGATAATAACCACACTCGAATCACTCAAATACTGTTCATATTTCCCAACCTCCAATTACATTAATCCCACAAATTTTTTATGAAATAATATCTTGATCTGTTAACGGATTACGAAATCTCGATACAAGATTTATTTTCGCTAGAACACGGTGTAATTGACGATAAACCTTGCCACTTTGCGCACACAGCACAGCACGCCTCTACGCACAGCAACAACAGCCCTCGCCCGCGAATGAAGAATGTACTATAATATATAAAGATGCAAAATCGAGTAACCGACTTCGATCATGAGAACTTATGTTCCACGTGCAGAAGCCAAATTCCGTCAGTCATGAAAACGCATATTCTATTACATTAACTGTTCTTTTGAGTAAAAATTTACAATATTTGGGTGCCCATGGTTTTCTAATTAGAAGTTCTTTTTCTGGAAACACTAAAGGAAAAAGAAGTTTTTGGCAAGAAAAAGAAAGTCTCATTCCTTCTGGCAAGAAAAATCCAAAGAAAATGACAACTTATTCATATACTTTGGCCTAATATGTAATATCTTCTTTAAATTTTTAATTTGTTTAATATGGACATTGAACCATTAGTGAATGCTTGATTTAGTTCCTAAACTATAAGAGTGAACATGGTTTCAGGTAGAATCAGGAACCAGTCTGGTTCTAGGTTCCAATGCATCCTAGTCCGGTCTATCGTTTTTCTATTTTTTTAGGAACTAGATCGGACCGAAAACCAAGGAACCGTGACTTGTGAGTGAGGTGGTGGTTCACTCTCGCTCCTATTTAGGCTATTCTTCCCTTTTTCAATATCCTCTTTAGCTCGTGCTTTTAAAAAAATCACCACTTAACTTGATTATGAAGAGATCAATAGTGTTTGAAAGCTTCGGATGCATTTATCGAGCATTTCAAGCGAGAAAGTTTTCAATTTCGGTGCATGATCTTAAAGTGTTATACATACATCACAAGCTCGATGTACTAAAGTTCACAATGCTTTCTCTAT
This sequence comes from Eucalyptus globulus, assembly GCA_014182545.1. Taxonomy (NCBI): domain Eukaryota; kingdom Viridiplantae; phylum Streptophyta; class Magnoliopsida; order Myrtales; family Myrtaceae; genus Eucalyptus; species Eucalyptus globulus. The sequence continues at coordinate 16,850,343 of CM024727.1, read as the reverse complement.
TAGATCATGAAACTAACCCTAAAACTTATGACAAGGTAGATTTACGTTCTAGGATATGCATGACATGTTCCAAATTCAAAAAATAAGAAATATATTCCAACGGATAGGTTGGAGACACTAAAAAGTGAGGAAACAGTAAGAAATCTAGAACCGCTCACCTCTACTAGATTATATGAATATATTTATTATAGTCATTTTACTAATTAAAGTTAACAAAATCGTGGATCATTGAAATAAGATATTCATTTCAAATCAATGATATAATAATCCACTTTATCAAGTAATAATGAACGTGTTATCGTCCCTAATTTTTTCCTTGTCTAACTAGTAATATAAAATAAAGTGGATATATTGACTCATTTTTATTAAAAATCAAACTCAATATATAAGGTTTGACTTGTAGTTTGAGTAAATTAAATGATTATATTGAATGTCATACTGAATAAATTTAAAATTAAAAGATGCATGACACATTGGTAAATGTTCAGAAATTGTTAGCGTCGTTCTCTCTTAAAGTCAAGAAGGATTTTCCTGGTCCGAACTTTCTTGCTGCAGCATTGTCACATCACGCAGCGATCTGGATCGTTGGGGCATAATCTATGAACGAGACAAAAAAGGAATGGTTTGGTCAAATCGAGAAGGCCGATGTCTATGTTGTGGTCGCCTCTCATTGGCCATAGCACGACGGAAGATGTCAGGGAACGCCGATCTGGTCACTATCTCCCGTAGTAAATAAAGGGCAATGAAATGGCCAAAAGAATTTATAAATAATAATAATAGCAATCCAGTGCATGAAGGAGTACATTTAAAGTGGGCCCCCAATTATTTGTCCTTGATCTCTCCTTGCGATTGCATTCTAGCAATGAGCATGCGTTCGGGTGTGGGTTCCACATCCTTATTCGTCAACAACAACAACAAGCCATTAATCGGAGGGCAAATTGGGTAATTCACTGGGGGCAACTTACGAGAACCGCATGCACGTAATCTCTCCAAGCGTAGTGCGGTCTCCATGGAGTGTGACTACGCCACCTCACCAACTCCAGCCAACTTTTTTTTTTTCTTATTTCTCTTTTTCCATGGAGATTGACCCCCTGCCACCAAACTCCAGCGAACTTTCTTTTTTCCATTTCTCTTTTTCTTTTCCTTGATCGGCACGTCTAACCACTAGCCCCTAATTCAAAACACTGTGCCAAGATTCCTTTTTTCATTTCTCTTTTTCTTTTCCTTAAATATTTATTTACTCTTCTATCATATTGTCTTTGAATATTCTTAAAGCAAGGCTATGGATAAAAAAAGGCAATACCTTTTCCAAGGGGTAAGGACACCACATTAAGTAATGACATGTATTCATACAATCAGTGGGATCTTGATAAGACAAAAAAGGGAAAAAGAAAGGATGGGTGCAATGGTTGGGAAGGAATTTGTGCCTTCACATGATCTGAATATCATATCATATTAAATTTGATTGCTGGAGGTGGATGTTGTTGTAGAAGTGATTGTTTTTGCAAACGGAGGTGTTAGGATTCTCGGCGCTATTATATCTATTGTTGATGATTTTTCCTAGATTATAATACATGCACGAATTGTATGAGGATTTTTATCCTATATTTTCAGTGGATATAGTTAGATCCAATGTGCATTTTGTAGGCTAGAAATCGATTGCCTTCACTGAAAGATGCTCCTATGATGTGAGCCATAATGATCTTTTTGCTCTTGAAATATAACACTTTAAAAACTTCTAGTAACATGCTCTCATACCAATTGAAATGGCTAAAGCAACAACTAAGAAGGGAAGGTTGGTTGTTTTAAGAAAACTAAAAATCTTTAATGAAATATATGAGAATGTCCTTTTGTAGAAGGAGATCAATTATGCATATGTAGTAACTTCTATTAGACATATAATAAAAGAGTTAAAGAGATTGAAGACATTACAAGCACAAGCACCTCTTACAACCCTACAATCCCCTCTGCTTTTGTAGAGAATTACAATATGAAGACAAACACTCCACAAGTGATTGTTTGTGTGGAGATTTTCATCCTATATTTTCAGTAGATATAATTATATCTGTTGAACATTTGTGGTATAGAAAGGCATTGTCTTTACCGAAGGATGCTCCTATGATGCAAGCCATAATGATCTCTTGCTCTGGAAATACAGCACTTCAAAAAATTTAAGTGACATACTCTGATACTAATTGAAATAGATAAAATAACAACTAAGAAATGGTGATTGGTTGTTTTAGGAAAATTAAGTGAAAGATATGAGAAGTATATGACATTAGTTATGCGAGTGTAGTAACTTCTATCAAATGTTTATTAAAAGAGTTAAAGAGATAGAAAATATTGAAATACGGATTTATAGTAATTCGGCCTTCCACTTGGCACACTTTAGCCTCTCAACTCTAACAACCATGGACAAGACTCAGATCTATTAAGTGATTGCCGAGATTTTACGGTTTGTAGATGGTACTCCCATTATAAGAAGCTTAGAAGACGATTCTACAAGCACAAGCACCTCTTACAACCCTACAAATACAATCCCTTCTCTTCCCATATTTCAAGAATTCAGCCCTCACGTAGAATTGCAATCTGAAGACAAACACTGCACGAGTGAAAGCTAGAGTGCATGCTGTGACGTAGCGAGAATGTAAGTTTGGAATTTCCGACTATCTTCGAAGTTACCTTTGATCTGTTTATATAGGCCTTTAACCTCCAAAGCATTAGTTGGGAGCTGTTTTAGAGTCAAATGAGCCGTTGACCATCTTCTCTAGCAATCATACTTGCAATCTGCACACAATTAGAGTATACTCACAAAGGCAAAGCAGGGTTTTCCATTAATTGAGCCTTTTGCTTCTGTATGGTCTGCATGACTCTCTGATTTTTTTTTTTTTTTTTGGTAAATTGCATGACTCTCTGAATTGTCCTCACAAAAATGGCAAAACCGTCGGATCTTCTCTTAGGCTCCTCTTTAGGGTTCCAGGGCTTGAAAATCATTATGAAGCAATCTCAACAAGTCTCCGATGAGAGAGAGAGAGAGAGAGAGAGAGAGAGAGAGAGAGAGAGAGAGAGAGCAACGGGGATGTAAAAATTGATCTATCGACGTGTTGTCATTAACTATATGATATATTCCTAACCAAATCAATTTTGTAAAACAATTGCAGCAAGACCATTAAGATGTTCACTTAAATTACATTTTAGTTAAGTAAAGCTCATCCGGGAGTCTTGGCCCAATCTTGGGATCTATTGAACAATTACCTCTACTCAAATTAGATTTGTCCAAATTAATCATGAATCAATTTCTCAATCCATTAATGATTTGTGTTATTATACGGGTTAGTTATATTTAACAAATTGGTTTAGAATAGTAATACTTAGGATAATATGTGTGTTATATATGTTTACAATTTACTAAGATCTAATCTATCTTTATGATCTCTCTTTGTTCTCTCTCACAGTCACTCAATCCCGCGCTCACTCGCTTCACGATCTTACCTCAGTTTTGGGTATGAGTTTACTTTGATTTGGCTAAATATGAAAGTTTATTAACTATAATGATCTTGCAAATTAAGTCAATGTGAAAATACCAAATAAATAAATGAGAAACAATGAGGATGCTATAAATTTACGTGATTCGATCCAAATATCAATACTTAAATTCACGAGGAAAGTCAGTAATAAATAATCTACTAATAATTGAAAAATCAAAATTATAATCACCCATGCACTCAAGTATTTTATGTACCTAGATTCAAATTTAAATCCAAAATATTTACAAATAAATAAATAAATTTAATTGGATGTAAACTCTCCGCACTAAATCAAAGCGCATGCATTCAAGCCCAAACCAAAAAACTCACGTACGGCTGAAGACAAGAATTGCGTTCTTCCTTTTGTGATTCGCGGCTCGCTCCTCGGAGTGTGGCTTCTTACTCGTACGGGAAAAGCAAAACCCTTCCGACTCGTGTGGTGCTCGAATATGAAAGGGGAAAAGCAAAACCCACCCTTGAGTAATGAGTATATCTTTGTTTGGACCACTGGACTATGACTAATCCATAGAAATCAAGGCGTAGAGGGTAATTATGAACTAGCATTCCTAGTAAAAACTTTGTCCAAATCCACAAGATATTACGTTCCCGGTTTTACAAAATTTCACTGTTAAAAACTTAATCAGTCTAACAGAAAAAGTCAAAATCAAGACTGAAAACAACATTTTTCCTATTCTAAGTTGAATATTGATAGGTCCTCACTCCTCGAATTGCGATGGAAACACAAGCCGACTGACATAGCCATTGTCCATTATAATTCCACCCGTTGTTGATAATTACGCAAGACATGAAACTTCTAGAATGGTATGTCAATTTAGTTTCTAAATTTTTAAAAAATTTAGGGATAAGTACACTGAAAATCTTATAACTTGTCACAAGTAACTCAATCAAATTCTAAAATTTATTAAATTAGTACAATCGAATATTTTATTAACTCCTTCTAACTTAATTAATAGAAAATGCTAATGTGGCGTTTATAATAATAATAATAATAATAATAATAATAATAATAATAATATGTGTCTCTCATATGTGGCGATGATGTCGTTAAAATATATAACACAAGGCTATAATGACACCATTTAGCTTAGAAAAAAAAAAAAAAAAAGTGGGACTTTTGTCTTTGCTGCTTTGCTTTTAGTCCGATGAAATGCTGGATGTGCAATTTGTGTGACTAATGTTTTTCAGTGCGGAGAGCAACCGAAATGAGGATTCTCTACCTCGCTCCTCGCCCGGAACACTATTCGGGAAAGTCGATGCCGAGCCCAAAAGATGTAGAAACAGAATCTCCCTTCATAATATTCCCCACCCTGTCTCTCTCTGGTCTGGAAAACTCGAGGAAGAAAAGGAGGGAGAGAGAGAGAGGGCAGCAGAAAAACGAGCGGACAGCTAACCGGGCTCTTGTGCTGCGACTGGAGATCTGATATTTATCTACATAAACAAACCTGTCCAGAAATTACGTACTAATTGCCTTCTCTCGTGTAAAGGCATAGAGAAGGAAAGAGAGGAGGAGGAAAAGAATAAACTAACACCAGCACAGAAGCCGCCAAAAGCCTCTGTTAAGTCTTCGATTACTTGATTCTTTTCCTAACACCAGTACGTTCCTTCCTTTTGCTGTCTTCCAATGTGAAAAAAAGTCGCAAAACGAAAACAGAGGAAGTCGAAACGCGACGAAAGTAGAAACCACTAGCTGGCGTGGGGGGCCTCTTTGCATTATTACCTCAGTGAAGTGGCGCGGCAGCTTCTTGGCGAGATCGCGTTCGAGTGGTTCAGGATCTAGCGAGCTCGGCTTCTCGATGGCCAACACGTGTTAGCGAGCTCGGAGGGCGGCATCTCCTCGGGAGATCGATGTGGGCAGACCGAATCGCTGTCGGCTGCTCGAGGCGTCTTTCTTCGGTTTTGCTGAGGTTTCCTTGGGGGTTTGATTTCATAGGAGGATCATAGGAAAAATAAAAATAAAATAAAAAAATAGAAAAAAATATTTAAGAATTGTTTAAAAATATCTATGTTAGTATGGACCATACCACATCAGTGATTTCCAACCTAAATTTGTTAAGTGGACTAAATTGATATTAGTGTAAAAATATTTAAAATTAAATTTATTCAATTGAAAGATTTAGGATTTGATTGATATTGTTTAGGAATTTTTTGCTACTTTTCCCTTCATCTAATTATGATAATGGTCGCTAGTTCTTTTCATTTTTCCCATTTCGGTCTTTACTTTTTTGTTTGCATCGGTTTTTCTTGTCCCTTCGCATGAAGCTTCGCCATACATCGCTAGCCCAAAAGAAGAACCTTGGATACATGGGGGTTACGTGGGAGAGGCTCATGCTTTGTCAAGCTCTTGTAAGAATGGCTTCGTGGTCGAGAATCCGATTACCTGTGTGATCAACTCCAATCCCGTCATGTCAAGTGCCTTGCGAAAGTGGAGTTCCTACGCTATTGCGATAATTTCTCATTTGAGATACACAACGCACGGGCTCTCTCGTTCTCAGCCTCTAAGACAAACATACCACAAGCCCAACAATTTCCGCCAAACGCCACTCTTATAATTTGTGTTCGGAGGAATTGGGCTTTCCAGACATAGATCGTTTAAGGATCGTGATTTTGTGGAGTTTAATACTATTAACGTGTGTTTCCTTAAGCCAAGTGGGGTCCAATTTTGTGGGTCTTATTCATTCACTTCATTAAATGTGGAATTACTCATGATTAATATTCTCGGATTCGCGGCCCCAGTATATATGGTTCATTCTCAATAGCATTTTACGGGAGAATTACAAAAAGTCATAAATCTATTGGTTAAGTCTTATTGATCATAAACTTTTTTTTTTTTTTTTTGGTTAATTTAGTCTAAACCTTTTACTTTTGTTCCCAGTTCGATCCATCTGTCAAAATTGGTCGGCCGGCGTGAGCGTGGCAGGGCGCCGGCTGTGTTTTTTTAATAATATTTTATTTTCAACAATTTTTATTAATATTTTTGTCCTTTTTTTTTTTTTTTTTTGCCTCCTCTTTCTTCCTCCTTCCTTGGCTCCGGCGGGCGAGCCCTCGCCGGGCGACGGCTAGCCCCCTCGCCGGATCCGGCGAGGGCTCGCCTCGCGTGGCAAGCTCGCGCCCGGCCGACGGCGGGTGAGGCAAGCCCTCCACGACCGCCCTCGCCCGGATCGCGAGTCGAGCCCTCGCCCGGATCCGGCGAGGGGGCTTCCGCTCGGCGGAAGCGAGCTCGCCTCGTGGTCGCTGGGCGAGCGAGCCCGCCAGACGCGACGGCGAGCCCCCCTCGCCGGATCTGGCGAGGGCTCGCCTCGCGCGGCAAGCTCGCGCCCAGCGACGGCGGGGTGAGGCAAGCCCTCCACGCACGCGACGGCGAGCCCCTCGCCGTTGTGTCTAGCGAGGCTCTCGCCCGCCGGTCACCGGAGCCCAAGGAAGGAGGAGTGAGGAGGGAAAAAAAAAAAAAAAAAAAAAGAAAAAAATTATTAAAAAATTATTTAAAAATAAAATATTATTAAAAAAACTCACCGGCACCGACCAGCCGCCACGTCGCCACTGGCCAGCCAATTTTGGCAGTGATGAACCGAACTGAACAAAAGTAAAAGGTTTAGGACTAAATTTGCCAAAAAAAAAAAAAAGTTTAGCACCTGAATTGGCACGATTGAATAGGTTTATGACTTTTTTTGGTAATTCTCCCACATTTTACATATTGTTTGTGCGGAGATTTTCGTACCATATTTATAGTAGATATAGTTACATCCAGGAGAATTATCAAAAAAGCGATAAATATATTGTAATTATATTAATTCTGTCCTAAACCTTCTGTAATTATGACAATTTAGTCCATTAAGCTAAAGTTGGCCGGTCTACACTAATGTGAATGACGGTCCTCCGGCAAACGCTGTCATAACAATTTTAAATAATATTTTTTTTTTTTTTTATTAAAATTTTATTTTTATTTTTATTTTATTTTCTTTTTTCTCTTCTTCCTCTTTGTCTTCCTTACCCTGCAATGGCCCACGAAGCCCTTGTCGGCCATCGACGAGGGTCACGGTGCTCGCCTACCCTCGCTGGTGGCCTCGCCCAAATCTAGGCAAGCCCTGGGCCGTGGGCAAGGCAACTTCACCCAAATCTGGGCCAAGCCAACCTCGCCCACGGTTGGTGGGGCCATGGCGGCCAGTGACAGGAGCCGATTTGGTGAACTGCTTGAGGATCGAGGAGGAGGACGATGAGGAGGAGGGCGACAACGAGTGGGTTAAGGGTTGGTTGAAAGTGAGCTTGGCATTGGACGACTGCTGCTCCTTGAGCAGAAGTCCTGTGTCGCAATAACACTTGGAGCATAGGTCCTGTGTCGCAGGGCTCCCAAAGAAGCCACATTTGTTCGCACAGAGTCACGAAGCCTAGCACCGGTGCTCCTCCACCATCTTTTCTATTTCGGGGACCTGCCAAACACACACGTTGAAATCGAAGCGTACCAAACGATCGCGAACTCAAACACGCCCGAAACCCACAAATCAAAAACCCAGCAAACAGACGGATCCAGATCTACCCATCTAAGGGTTCCCTCTTTCCTCCAAACACACTAAATCAAAATCACCGTTGTCGGAAACCTCAAGAGGTTGGAGAGAGATAGAGACTGGCTTCATCCACAGCCCTAGGCATTGCTTAGATTTGAGCGAGGTCGCCGGCAAGCCTCACTAAAGCCTTGCAAGGAAGCCAAAGAAGAAGAAGAAGAAAAAAGAAAAAAAAGAATTTAAAATTTCAAAAAAAGCAAAAAATATTATTGAAAACTTGCCACGTTAGCATTCACTGAACAGCCAGCGTTGGCCAACGTTCACATCAACATCAGTCAGTCAAATTTGGCCATATGAATTGAATTGCCATAATTATAAAAAGTATAGGACTAAATTGGCCAAAAAAAGAATTTAGAACTAAATTGACACAACTACAATAGGTTTAGAACTTTTTTGGTAATTCTTCCATTATATCCATCTAAAAATTGTGGTTAGAAATGGTTGTCTTGGTTGTAGTATGCATAATGATTTTTTTGCTCTTGAAATATAGCACTTCAAAAATTTGAGCTACATGCTCCAATACCAATTAAAATGGGGATAATGACATAAATAGTTATTGAATTTTGGGTTAATGCGTAATATGATCTCTAAATTTTTAATTTGTTCAATGTGATCCATGAATTTTAGGTGTATGTTCAATGTAGTTTCTAGACTATATAAAAGTATTTGATGTTGTCATTCCATTAATTTTGATTCATTGACCACATTGAATGTCTTCATATAGTCCAGGATAATATTGCATATTGGGCTAAAATTCAGAGATCAAATTGAGTAAATTAAAAGTTTATAGGCTACATTATATATTGAGCCAAATTTTAGGAAACCATTTGTAACATTTTCCGATTCAAATGGCTAAAACAACTGAGAAGGGGTGATCGGTTGTTTTAAGAACAGTAAAACTCTTGAGTGAAGATGTACGAATGTGCTTCTGTGGGAGGAGATTAGTAATGCATATGTAGCAACTTCTATTAGACATAAAATAAAAGACTTACCTTTTGATCTACTTATATAGGCCTTTAATCTTCAGAGCAAAAGCCGGAAGCTGTTTCAGAGTCAAATGAGAGACGTTAACTGTCTTCTATAGCAATCATACCTGCAATCTGTGCAATTAGAGTATACTCTAAAAGACGAAGCAGGGTGTTTACCATCAATGGAGGTTTTTGCTTCTGTAGTCTACATGACTCTGAATTGCCCTCGCAAAAGTGGCAGGACTGCAAAATCTTCTCTAGGCTTCTTCTGTACTCTAAGATGACTTATTAAATGGACAATGTGCTCATATTTGCATGTTTTTCAATGTGTTGGTGGGTCCCTCGCTCATCACGATTATAGTTAATAAAAGAGAAATGATTGGATGACAATTTTTTATATACTATGAAAATAAAAATTTATTCTTAATAATAAAAAGTTAAATAATAAATAATTATAAATTGTTGTGAAGTTCACTCATTCAAGAATTTGTGAATTATAATAAGTTGTTATTCTCACAATAATTCAAAAAAAACTGTTTTGTTAATAAAACCTTTAAGACAATTGGGCGAAATAACTACAATGAGTTTACGAAAACGCTCGCTTAAATTACTTTCTAGATAAATGAACGAAGCTCAAGAGTAAATCTTGGCCTAGTCGCGGCGAGAAGGAGATTAAAATGCTATTTTTGTTACTCGAGATGTCCGACATTTTTGTATAGCGAAACGACGAACAGCCCACACGCCCTCCAATCGAGAGTGCAATGCAGCGACACAAAACACCCCCACCCAAACCCACCCCAGCCACCGCCCTAGATTTCTACATTTCTTTTCATTATATATGTATATGTGCGTGTGTAAATTATGATGGGACGAGGACTTTGACCCCAAACGACATATTACGATGGGGGAGAAATATTGGCGGCAAGACACTTTTAACTTTAAGATTAGTGATGGGGGACGACTTTTGACCCCCAAACTTGATCTTTGAGCTTTCCTCATCTATTATGATGGGAGGACAATTACGACTTTTAACTTGATCTTTCAGCTTTGCTGATCTTCCTCCCATCATAATAGAGTTTCCTCATCTATTATGATGGGAGGGCAATTACGACTTTTAACTTGATCTTTCAGCTTTGCTGATCTTCCTCCCATCATAACTTCCTCACATCATAATAGAGTATTCTATTACTCTATTATGATGGGAGGAAGAGCAGCAAAGCAAGACTATGGGAGGAAGATCGGCAACTCTATTATAATGTGGGATCAGCAAAGCTCAAGGATAAAGTTAAAAGTCGTATTATGATGGGAGGAAGAGCAGCAAAGCAAGACTATGGGAGGAAGATCAGCAAAGCTCAAGGATAAAGTTAATAGTCAGTATTATTCTATTATGATGGGAGGAAGAGCAGCAAAGCTCAGAGATCAAGTTAAAAGTTGTAAATGTCCTCCCATCATTAACTAATGTTTGAGTTTTGCTGATTATGATGGGAGGCATTTACGACTTTTAACTTGATCTATGGACTTTACCGATCTTCCTCCAGTCATAATAGTCTTTCTTCCATCATAATCAGCAAACAGCAAAACTCAAAGATTAGGGGAGGACATTTACGACTTTTAACTTGATCTATGAGCTTTGCTGGTCTCCCTACCTCTCGCTATATAATACCGATCCTATACGCTTCTTTAGTCGCTTCGTTCTCTTTCTTCTTCCTCTATCTATCCCCTGCACTCTCATCACTGCAATAGAAGACTACAGTTGGTCTCGTTCCCTGGTTCGCTCTCTGCCAAGGTAGGATCCTTGCATGGCTTGCATTTCTTCGTTCTTAGGCTGAGCAACTAAACAAGTTCCACTAGTTACTTACCTGTCGTTGAAGTTTCTTCGATGATCCAGAGAAATGGCGTCCCACGTCGTTGGCTATACTCGCATGGGCCTCAAGAGGGAGCTGAAGTTTGCCCTGGAATCGTTCTGGGATGGAAAGAGCACTGCCAAGGATTTGCAGAAAGTTGGGGCTGATCTCAGGTCATCCATGTGGAAGCAGATGGCCAGTGCTGGCATCAAGCAACACCTTCTCATACTTCGATCAGGTGCTCGACGCCACCGCGATGCTTGGTGCTATTCCTGCCCGGTACGGTTGGAACGGTGGCAAGATTGGATTCAATGTTTACTTCCCGATGGCCAGAGGAACCGTCTCCGTCCCTGCTATGGAGATGGCCAGGTGGTTTGACACCAACTAGTAAGTCATGGATCTCGACCAGTAAGTAAATCTTTTTCCTTTTTTTGGTTAATTTTTTCGACGTTTAACTAACCCTTTAATCTCATATCGTCCAGCCACTACGTTGTGCCTGAATTGGGTCCTGATGTCAGGTTCTCGTACGCTTCCCGCAAGGACGTCACCGAGTACAGGGAGGCCCAGAAGGTAAACGCTCGGTCTTGTTATTTTCTTCATTCTCACTGTCTCAGCCAGCTGCCCGTTCGATTGGGTTATATTCGGCCCGGCCCAGAAAATGAAGCGTTTACGTCTTAGTGACCCGATCCGCAAGCAACCTGAACCGGATGATGAATCGGGTCGGATCGCGTTGGGCTATCGGTTTTTTTTTTTTTTTTTTTTGGTAAAGGCGTTGGGCTATCGGTTTGGGGTTTGCAATTTAGGAAATTTTCCAAAGGTCCATGTTCATGTTTGCCCCTCTATGCGATTTTCTCTCTCCTCCCTCCCTTTTCCGTCTCAATACTTACCCAGACGCCACCTCACGACGCTGCTGCCTCTACCGTCCCTTGGCTGCGACCTCGCTGGCAACCCCACGACCCCCCCTCCGATCTCGATGGCCACCACCGAAAGCCTCGGATTTGCCCAACCATCCCTTGACTCTCCCCCCTTCCGACTCGCATCCTCTGCAACGCTTGGCCCGGGGCCAACGACGGTCGTCGACGCTCCTGCAGACTAGCTAAGGCCCCCGCTTGCCTCGCTAGACCTCGATCGCGGCTGATCCGAGGCCAAGCCCAGCCCTAAATCTCGATCGAGCTCCCCGGCCCTCGGCTCTCGTCCTCATTGACAAATTCTGAATCTTGAGTTGGTTGTAGTTTGTTGTTTAAGGCTCCGTTCGTTTTCCGAGAAAATATTTTCCAGTGTTCGTTTCATGAAAATAAATTACTTAAGAAAAATGTTTTCCATCATTGGAAAAAATAACCTTTAAAGATGAGGAAAATATTTTCCACTTTTGAAAAGTGGAAAACATTTTCCATAACTTCTTCTTTTCATTAATATGGAAGGAGGGTGTGGGGTTTGAATCCCCACATTCTCAAAAGGTTGGGGTGGGGACAAATTAAGTTTCAGGAATGAGTTTCAACTCTCGCGCCCTGTAAGGAGGTAGGGTAAAAATCTGAGAGTAAGAGTTAGAATAGGAGTAAGAGTAGAACCGACAAAAAAAACGTTTTTGTTTTATTTTTATGCTTTCTTTTTCTTTTTCTTTTTCTTTTTTTTTTTTTTTTTTCTTTCCTTTTCATCTTTTTTCCTTAGCCTTGGCCGGTTGTTAGCCACGACGGCGGCCGACGACCAGCCGCGGCCACGAGCCAACTTGAGCCTTGCCCTAGGTCGGCGAGGCTCTGCCTAGCCCAATCTAGCAAAGTTGAACTCGAGCCTCGCCGAGATAGCGTGAGGTAGAGCTCTCGCCGGCTTGGGGGCGAGCTCGGGTCTCACTAGATCTAGCGAGCTAGGCAGGGCTCGCCTCGCCCGAGCTTGCTGGATTTGGCGGAGGAGCTTGGGTTGCCCCGGATTAGGAGCCCCGAGCTCCGTCGCGATCCGACGAGCTTGCGGCTCGCGAGCTCGGTGAAACTCCGGCGAGCTCAAGCGAGATCGATTGAGCCTTGAGCTCGCCGGATTTGGTGATCGGGTCTTGGTCACCGGTCGGGCAGCCACTCCGTCGGAGCATGCGCAACAGAGGAAGGAAGAGGAAGCCCGACGTGGCGATGGAGGAAGGAGGAGGAAAAAGAAAAGGAAAAAAAAAGAAAGAAAAAATAATAAATAATAAAAATTTCGATTTTTTACAAATACAAATAATTAAAAATCATTTTTTATAAAAATATATATATATAAAATAAAACTAATTTTTGGGACAAGTACATCGAAAATCTTATAACTTATTTCAAAAGCGTAATTAAGTTCTAAAATTTACAAAAAACGCAATCAAACCCTGAAACTTGTCAAATTGGTATAATCAAATCCTTCCATTAATTTTGTCCTACTTAATTAATAGAAAATGCCAATGTAGCCTTTTTTTTTTTATATATTATTTTCTCTTTTATATGTGGCAATGACTTCGTCAAGATAGAAAACACAAGGCTAAAAAGACACTGTTTAGCTTGGAAAAAAAAAAGTGGGACTTTTGTATTTGCTGCTTTGCTTTTAGTCCGATGAAATGCTGGATGTGCAATTTATGTAACTAATGTGTTTCAGCGCGGAGAGCAACCGAAGTGGCGATTCTCTACCTTGCTTCTCGCCCGGAAAACTATTCGGGAAAGTCGATGCCGAGCCCAAATGATGTAGAAACAGAATCTCCCTCCATAATATTCCCCACACCCTGTCTCTCTCTGGTCTGGAAAACTCGAGGAAGAAGAGGAGAGAGAGAGGGCAGCAAAAAAACTAGTGGACAGCTAACCGGGCTCGTGCTGCGACTGGAGATCTGATATTTATCTACATTAACCAACCTGTCCGGCAATTGTGTACTAATTACCGTCTCTCATGTAAAGGCATAAAGAAGGAAAGAGAGGGTAACGAAGAGAATAAACTAACACCAGCACAATTTATTTAATATGATCCCTTGACTTTAGGTAATGTTAAATGTAGTCCGTGGATTATATAATTTTTTTTAATATTGTCATTCTATTAATTCAAGTCGGGGATAACATTAAACATCTTTATATAGTCTAGGGAGTGTATTGAACATGTAGCAAAAATTTATGGACCAAATTGAATAATTAAAATTTCATGGATCAAATTGAATAAATTAAAGATTCTTGGACTACGTTGCACTTTTTACCAAAGTTTATGTACCATTTGCAACATTTTCCTATTAAAATGGCAAAAACAACAACTGAGAAGGGGTGTTTGGCTTTTTAAGAACATTAAAACTCGAGTGAAGATGTGGGAGAAGATTAGTAATGCAGACGTAGTAACTTCTATTAGACATATGATAGAAGAATTAAAGAGATCAAAGATATTTCGACATAGATTTATGGCAGTTCAACCTTTCAAGAAAAACGTAAAAAAAGTCATAAACTCATTATATTTATATCAATTTAGTTATAAATCTTTTATAGATGTTAACTCAATTATAAACCTTTTAACGTATTGTCAATTTAATCATTTCGATTAATTTTGACTGGATATTATTGACGTGAACGCCAGTCAATTAACGTAGCACGATTTGGTTGAAGGTCAAACCAAACACATGCTTTAGTATTATCATCATATCATAAAATTTCCACAATTTTAAAACTTTAACTTTTGAAGTACTAATCAAACCCAACACCCGAATTCATTAAGTAATCGCCGAGTTTTGCACGGTTTGTAGATGGTGCTGCCACTACAATAAGCTTAGAAGACGAGTCAACAAGCATAAGCATCTCTTACAACCCTAGGATCTCCTCTCTTCCCAGATTTCGAGAATTTAGCCCTCCCGTAGGGCACAGACACGACCCCATCAAAGAGAGTGAAACAAGAGGTAAATGGTTTTTGAGGTCGACAGTCAGCACACGCTGTCTGGCCCCACAAAACAATGACGTTATCTTGGAGATTTTCCACAAACGAAACGAACCCACGTCGAACGACCGCGCAACTTGCAAGTTTTCCGAAGCTGTAATTAAGCTCGATCGAGAGTACGACAGTCCTTATCCGATCAGACGAAACCAACCCACGTCGGACCGCGGGCACAGCGAAGGGACGCAAAAGCGGTTTCCTTTTGGAAGGCTGCGACGGTCCAAGCCTTGCGTGTGTCCTGAGCTCTTGGTGAAGTTTGTCGCTATGAGATAAGTGTGCGATTCAACGCGTGATTAGGTGTTGATTCACACGTTGGTCATTCCATCTTTTGTTATCATTTTACGATGACCATGTCCAGTATGGGGTGTGACCTCCCTTGCGGCAAGCGAGGCCATCCCAGGGCCTCTGTAGCCTAGGTCCCCAGTGACCCTCACTAGTAGAGAAAATAAAACCCATAAAATAAAAAGGCAAAAGAAAAAGGAAAATAAAAAAATAAAAATTCAAAAAAATAATAAAAATTCAAAAATATATTATTAAAAATTTCAATGTTAGTGAATTACGGCTAAAAACCGGCTAGATTTGACTCATTTGACAAAATATGAAATTATTTATGGCTAAATTAACAAAATTGAAAAGTTTTTTTTTTTTTTTTTTGGTAAAGGGTAATGATTCTTATTCCTCAAAATTGAAAAGTTTATGACTGAATTTATAATAAAAGTGCAATAAATTTATGAGTTTTGGACAATTTTCTCTTATATATCTTCTTTAGTAATCATACTCGCAATATGCACAATTAGGCTATATTTGGTCGTCTTGATTTCTAATAATGATAAGACTGGATATGATAAGATATAAATCTAAGAATTTTGATATATTATACCTACTATTTAGTGATTGCAGTAATAAAACTAAATATATTATCTTCATATCATGTACATTATTTAATATAAACGGTATATCAATATAAATGAACAAAAAAATTTACAAACAAAAATGGTAAATATCTCTCGCGACACTCTTACGTACTTTATATTTATTTTCTTTTTATTTTATTTTCCCTCTCATTTTTAATTAATTTTATTTTTTTCTTTCTTTCTTCCTCTATCATCATTCTCTAATAAAATTTTATTAAATAACAAATTCTACCGATATAACTAAAATACTAAAATACCTAAAATATGCAATAAATATAGATATATTTATATTTATATATTGAATTTATAATGTAATATATAATCAAATTCGAACATATAAATAGAAATAAGATTAAATTAAAAATTAATTTTTTATTTTGAATTTTTATATTAAAATTCAAATATTTTTATATTGAAATAAAATTTAATTTTGTTAATTTAAGAATTTTGTTATTCGAGAAAACAACTTTCTTATTATAAATATTAAAAATCATATCCATCTTTATCCCACCTCTTTCTTAATTTAATTTTATCCGACTTACATCTCTATTATATCCGATTTTATCTTACTTTGAGTAAACGATGATAAGTTCTTGGTTCAATCTGGTTCCACTTAGGAACTGTGAATTAGGTTGGGAGGTTCGATCCGGTCCAATGGAATCGGCCACTTAGCAAAAAAATGAAAAAAAAAAAAAAAAAAACTAGAGTTATCACAATGTTAGATTTATTGCTATTTTAAGAAATTAAAAAAAAAATTAAAAAAAAAGAGTCGGTTCGGTCTGGTTAGGTTTGCCCCAAAATCGAGAACTTGACCAAAACTCTCCAATTATATTTTTGTGGAATCAGGAACTGGACCGACACTCCCGAGAATTGGACCAAACTAATTGGTCCAGGTGGTCCAATATGCTTACCCCTACGCAGGATAGAATAAAAATTATCTTATTCTGATTGTCAAATACAATCTTGGAGTATACTCAAAAAGACAAAGCGCTTTTTTTCAATAAATAAGATTGATCAATAAAAATGCTGAACTAAACGTACCAAATAGGTTGAGTTATTATATTCGATTAGTTATATTTAATAAATGGGTTTATATTAGTAAAATTTGGGACAATATAGGTAGTAAATGGGTTCACAACTTATTATGATCTAACGAACCTTTATAAACTCTCTCTTCACTCTCTCTCATCGTCAATCAATCCCGTGCTCAATATGGAAGTGTTTTAATTATAATAATCGTGTTGGGTTATTAGATTTATATTACTAGAAAATAGATCATAGCGAATTAAATGAATTAATTTTGATCTTATCATTTTCCATCTAACCTAAGTTCAATCTGACTCACACGTTAGATGAGTCTGATAAAATATCATGATGCTTTGTGTGTTACCATATCATGAAGGCATCTGCATCATTATATATACGAGATAAATAGGGAATTACCAAACAGTTTATTTTAAGGACAGAGATACGGAGATTAAAATACTATTGTTCGACAAATGGAGACACGGGCAAAATAGCCTTCGCATGTTTTGTGGGGGCAAAATTGGTGCGAAGCATCGAGAAGGGATTTCCTTGACAGCGGGTGCGTTTGGGAGTGGCTTTGCCAAGCCACTTTGGGCACTCAAAGCCCTTTGGGCTAAAATTTGGTATTTGGAAAATTATTTTGCAAAGATGATTGAGGCAAAGCAAACATTTGGAAGGCTGAAAAGCCCAAGGCAGCAGTGCTTGCCTTGCCTTCGAAATGTTGAGAGGCTAATAAATGATAAATTTTTTTTCCATAAATATCCTTACTAACATTTCGTTTTTCCGGTTTTGCTCGTGAATCGTTCACCTTCTTCTTCGTTGAGAT
>CM024727.1:16730253-16832655 GCA_014182545.1 Eucalyptus globulus | reverse complement strand
TCCTCCGCACTTTTTGTATTCGTTCTCTTCTTCTTTGCCCTCTCCATCTCTTGCACTCTCGTCATTGCAATAGATTACAGTTGGTCTCTTTCCTCGGTTTGTCTCCGCCAAGGTAGGATCCTTGCATCGCTCGCATTTCTCCATTCTTAGTTAAAGAGTTTGAACGAAGTTGCTATCAGTTACTTACCTGAAGTGATTTCTGATGATCCAGAAAAATGGTGTCCCACGTAGCTGGATATCCTGCTTCGGCCCAAACAGGGAGCCAGTTTATCTGGAATCATTCTGGCATGGAAATAGCACCGCCAAGGATTTGCTGGAAGCCGGGGCTTCATTCTGTCATCCATTCGAAGCAGATGCAGTTGTCGCTTGCATCATATATTCCCAGCAACACCTTTCTCATGCCCATGATCAGGTGCTCGACACCACCGCGATGTTTCCGGAAGCTGTCTTCCCAGGAGGTTGAAACGGCGCAAGATCGGCTTTGACGTTTACTTCGATGGGCAGAGGAACCGCCTCCGTCCCTGCTATGGAGATGACCAAGTGGTTCGACACTGACTAGTATGACGACAGATCTTAGACAAGTTACCGAGTAGAAATTAATTTTTGTATTGATGATTAAACTTAACCCATCCATCTCATTTTTTGGTCCAGCCACTACATCGTCCCCTGAATTATGCCTGATTTCAACTTCTCTTACGCTTCTCGCAAGGCCGTCAAGGAGTACAAGGAAGCCAAGAAGGTAAAACGCTGGTCTTATTATTGTTTTCTTCGTTCTCAACAGCCCATTCGATTGGGTTTATATTCAGCCCAAGCCCAGAAATGAAGTGTTTTTCTGTTCTAGTAACCCGATACGCGTGCGACCCAAACCGGATAACGAATCGGGACGGATCGCAACGGGCTATCGGGTTTAGGCCATTCAAGATATGCTCCTAAAGTCCATTTCTTGTTCCCCTCTGTAATTTTCTCTCTTCTTCCGCCCTTCTCCGTCTCACTACTTTCCCCGCCGCCGCCGCCGCCGCCTCCGCCATCCCTTGGCTGCGACGTCGCCGGCAACGCCACGACCCACCCCTGATCTCGATGGCAACCACCGGAAAGCCTCGGATCTGCCCACCATCCTGACTCTCCCCTCTTCCGACTCCCATCCTCTGCAACGCTCGACCCGGGGCCAGCAGCGGTCGTCGACGCTCCCGCGCAGACCAGCGCTAAGGCCCCCGCTTGCCTCGCTAGACCTCGATCGTGGCTGATCCGGAGGCCAAGCCCAGCCCTAAATCTCGATCTCGATCTCGATCGAGCTCCCCGCCCTCGGCGCTCGTCCTCGTCGACAAATTCTGACTCTTTTGTTGGTTGTAATTTGTTGCTACCTTTCGTCTTCCGGTGCCGTTGCATAATCCTAGCATTATTTAAAAAGCTATATCTGTTTCCGACTTCATTTGCCCATTTCCAGCTTGGAGTAGACACTGTTCCGGTCCTTCTTGGCCAGTCTCTATCTGCTGCTATCCAAGCCTGCAAAGGGCGTGGAGAAGACCTTTGCTCCTCTCTCCCTTCTCCGGAAAATACTTCCTATCTACGGGGGTAAGATACTGAACTCCTCTCGCAGTTTTCATTTGCTCTGTTTGAATACGTTTCCTGACCAATGATAAAATCATGCAGGAAGTTGTGTCCGAACTTAAGGCTGCTGGTGCTTCATGGATTCAGTTTGATGAGCCCGCTCTTGTGTTGGATCTTGATTCTCACGAACTGCAAGCATTTACTGAAGCATACTCGGAACTAGAATCATGTCTTTCTGGCGTGAATGTTGTCGTCGAGACATATTTTGCTGATGTTCCTGCTGAGGCATATAAAGTTCTTACTTCCCTGAAGGGCGTCACTGGATTTGGATTTGATTTGGTCGATGGAACCAAGACCCTTGATTTAATCCAGGGTGGCTTCCCCACAGGCAAGTATCTCTTTGCTGGAGTTGTTGATGGGAGGAACATCTGGGCCAATGATCTTGCTGGATCGCTTAACACCCTCCATGCTCTTGAGAGCATCGTGGGAAAAGGTACTACTTTCTGCATATGTTATTTCCAAATAGTGTATTTTGATGATCTGTTTGTCATTTATGCTTAAGTTGATATCTGAAAATTCCTCATTTATTTGAAGACAAACTTGTGGTCTCCACCTCCTGCTCTCTTTTGCACACACTCCTGTTGACCTGGTTAACGAGACTGGAGTTGGATGAGGAAATCAAGTCATGGCTTGCATTTGCTGCTCAGGAAGGTCGCTTGAGGTCAATGCTTTTGTGGCCAAAGGCATTGGCTGGGGAAAAGGATGAGGTATGGTTCGTTATCTTTTTGTTAAAGATTATGCTGAAAAGCAGCATAGTATCACACTGTCATTGTTGCTATTAGTAGTCTTAACAGCGGTGTTAATCCATATTGTCAGCTTATTTTCTAGAATTCTGCTCTATTCCCTGCTCTATTCCAATTAGTCATCGGCAGAAACCAATGGGGTTACCTTGTGTTGGGTGTTTTTAATTAGTGGCTATACAGAGTTACATGCATATGGCAACAACGGGGTAAATACAGTCACTAGGATGCAAACTTCTTTACTTAAACTGGGCCTGTTAACTAGCACCTTTAGGGTGTATGTCTAGCATAATGTTCAATTTCCAAAGGTTTGATTACTAATGTTGCGAGAGGGTATTTCAATGCTTATTGCTGATGGCTCTGTTTTCAGGCATTCTTTGCAGCTAATGCTGCTGCTCAGGCCTCAAGAAAGTCCTCTCCAAGAATCACAAATCAAGCTGTCCAAAGGCCTGTATGTTCCTCTGCTTAGTTAACCCTTCATCTTTTATGCGTTCCAAAAATACCAATGAAAACGATATTACTGGTGTCTTGAATTCTTGATATTCTCGTCTCTCTCAGACTGCTGCTTTGAGGGGCTATGATCATTGCCGTGCCACAACTGTGAGTGCTAGAATTGATGCTCAGCAAAAGAAGCTTAATTTGCCAGTCATCCCAACAACCACCATTGGCTCCTTCCCTCAGAGCGAGGAACTCAGAAGAGTGCACTGCGAGTACCAGGACAAAAGTGAGTAAACTAGATCTTTCTTTTCTAAGTAAACGTTGATAGATATGACACAGGGCTGTTATCCTTTTAAGTTATGACCCTCATTGGTCCTGTGACTGCACTTCATTATAGGATGTCTTGGGAAGAATATGTTAAGGCCATCAAGCTGGAAATTAAGAAAGTTATCAGGCTTCAAGAGGAGCTTGACGTAGATGTCTTGGTTCATGGGGAGCCTGAGGTAAGACAGTCTTTTAATATGGTATCGTAGTTAAGACAGATCTGTCAGATAGATAGATAGCATCTATGAGCTATGTTTTCTTTCTTCAACATCTTGATCTGGATGTATCCAATGCAGAGGAACGATATGGTTGAATACTTTGGGGAGCAGTTGTCAGGTTTTGCTTTCACTGTTGATGGGTGGGTGCAATCTTATGGATCTCATTGTGTGAAACCACCCATCATCTATGGTGATGTAAGCCGCCCCAAGCCAATGACTGTCTTCTGGTCCACTATGGCCCAGAGCATGACTGCTCGCCCGATGAAGGGAATGCTCACGGGCCCTGTTACCATTCTCAACTGCTCCTTTGTCCGAAATGACCAGCCCAGGTACAGAAGAATGTGAACTGCATGTGTACATGGGATTGATGAAAGAACATAATCTTATTTCTCCTTTCAGGAACAGAATAATATATATTTATTTCACAGGTTCGAAACTTGCTATCAAATTGCCTTGGCCATCAAGGACGAAGTTGAGGATCTTGAGAAGGCAGGGATTAATGTTATTCAAATTGATGAGGCAGCTTTGAGAGAGGGTCTGCCGCTGAGAAAGTCCGAACAATCTTTCTACTTGGATTGGGCCATCCACTCTTTTAAAATCACTAACTGTGGTGTCAGGGATAATACCCAGGTTCTTTCATAGCTCCCTTCCTTTTTTTATGTGGGAAGATCCATTTCTCACATGTACTGATTTCACTTGGTGGCTGTTATTGATTGGCAGATCCACACTCACATGTGCTACTCCCACATCGATGACATCATCCCCTTAATCTTCGACATGGATGCCGACGTCATCACAATTGAGAACGCTCGCTCTGATGAGAAGCTCCTCTCAGTTTTCCATGAGGGAGTCAATTATGGTGCTGGGATTGTCCCCGGTGTCTATGACATCCACTCTCTCATAATACCATCAGCTGAAGAGATTGCTGACCGAACCATCAAGATGCTCACTACAAACATGTTGTGGTTTAACCCTAACTTTGTATTCAAGACTCGTGAACACACTGGGGTCAAGCGTGCGCTTAAGATCATGGTTTTTGCTGCCGAGCTCCTCCGCACCGAACTTGCCCATGCTAGAAAGGAAAAGTATGAGTAACTTCCCTGTATTCCTGTCTTTTTATATTTATATGATTATTGAGTTTCTCTATGGAATGTTAGGAGTCGTACTCTTTGGGATTTTAGTTTGTTCGTAGCTCCTCTCTTTTTATATTTATATGATTATTGAGTTTCGCTATGGAATGTTTGGAGTCCTACTCCTTGGGCTGTTTTAGTTTGTTCGTAGTACTGAGTTGAGCTTGTACTCATGTGATGGACTAATGATATGCTATTCACGTTTAATTCAAAATGGCTGTCATATTCTTATGGATGCTTGCTTCTTTCCACTCGACTTGATAGCATGAAGTGAAATAAGTCAAGCTACTATTAGTATCTTTGATGTTTGATCCGCTTGACCTCCTCTTAAAAACATCTGCAAGTAAGGAACAAAAAGAAACCTAATCTGTATCCAGACGAGTAAATTCTCATTCATTCATCCGCAGTTTTACTTCCCTTTTGAGTATGTCCTTGTTCGGACCACTCATATACGACTAATCCATAGTAATCAACGCATGGAGGGTAATTATAAACTAGCATTCATAGTAAAACTACATCCAAATCCACAAATATTCATTCAGAATCTTACAAAATTCACTATTCAAACCTAAATTAGTCTAACAGTGAAAAGTCAAAATCAGGACGGAAACGACATTTTTCCTCTTCTAAGTTGAATCATTGTAGTTCCTTGAATTGCGTTGAAAACACAAATCAATGACATGGCCATTATCCATTTATAATTCTACCCCTGGCAGATAAATACGCAAGACGAACCTCGAGAAAATAAAGCAATCTATCAACCTAGTTTTCAGTTTCTTGAAAAATTTAGAAATAAGTACGTTGAAAATATTACAGCTTACACGAAAATATAATTGAGTCGTAAAATTTATAAAAAGTTAAATTAAATTTTAAAATTTATCTAATTGATACAATCGAATTCTTCCATTAACTTTGTCTAACTTGATTGATAGAAAATGCTGATGTGAATTTTTTTTTATTATTTCCTCACTTTTAAGTGGCAATGACACCACTAAAATATGAAACACAACACTACAACGCATGGTTTAGCCCAAAAAAAGAAAAGAAAAAATACAATGGGACTTTCGTATTTTCTTCTTTGCTTTTAGTCTGATGACATTCTAGATGTGCAATCTATGTAATTAATGAGTTTCAGGAAATATAAAAGTTTTTGTAAAGTTCTTGTTCCGGCTTAGTTTGAGCATTGAGAGAATTGACGCCTTCTAGATCATGCGGATCAAGTTAGTTTGGATCCCTGATTATAGAGGTCGTAATGGGACCTAAATAATTAACAATTCGGATGATTTTTTCGACGAATGGTTCATGGATAAATTCTCGCTCGCAAAGGTTTCCGACATGCATTTCCTGGTTTTGGGTTAGATTTGAAGTGATGTAAATGATTTTGTCACTATACTTCAATCTCATATGTGTGAGACATTATTTATTATCCGAAAGGGCGAGTTCAGCCATCACTGAGGACGAAAGGCATGGAGGCTCACCCTAGCCTAAACCATTTCCACGAATCAAACCAAGTCTTTTTGAGAGGAACACTCGGGGCCATGACCGATCTACTGTACTTCAACCTAGAGCGAGCTTTGTACCGATTGGGCGATCCAGTTCGCGATGGACCAAATGAGTCCCATTCGTAGATCTCACTTTAATCAACAGCCGGGATGACCGGATTTTTAGCATAAGATCGGACCCGGGTCAGACCTTCTCTTATAAATTTTTCAAGCACCCAATTAGGTGTTTGATCACCACCTGATTGCTTGTCTAATGCACGCGATCCTTGCAGAATAAAACTTAAAAGTAATATGTTAGAAATAATGAAGTATCTGGTGCGTGATCTTACATCATTATGCCTCATGATAAGTTGAAAGAAATTTTCTATGATATTTTTCGCAGTTAAGTACATATGACAGAATTTGCCTTTCGTTTGTTGTACAATCAATAATATACATAGAGAGAGAGGATGAATGTTGCATAATCAGGAGATTGAAGGTTAAAATAGAGAATAAGAAAATAAATCGAACATCAGATTTATATGATTCAATCGAGGTGAATTATGTCCATGAGAAAAGCAGTACAGAATTTCACTATAAATCAAACTATACAATGGAGATAATAACTACACTCGAATCACTCAAATACTTTTCGTATTTCCTAACCTCCAATTACATTAATCCTACAATTTTTTACGAAATAATATCTCGATCTGTTAACGGATTAGGCAATCTCGATACAAGATTTATTTTCGCTAGAACACGGTGTAATTGACGATAAACCTTGCCACTTTGCGCACACAGCACAGCACGCCTCTACGCACAGCAACAACAGCCCGCACCCGCGAATGAAGAATGTACTATAATATATAAAGATGCAAAATCGAGTAACCGACTTCAATCATGGGAACTTATG
Source organism: Eucalyptus globulus (assembly GCA_014182545.1). Lineage (NCBI taxonomy): Eukaryota > Viridiplantae > Streptophyta > Magnoliopsida > Myrtales > Myrtaceae > Eucalyptus > Eucalyptus globulus. The sequence continues at coordinate 16,825,800 of CM024727.1, read as the reverse complement.
TTCCACGTGCATAAGCCAAATTCCGTCAGTCATGAAAACGCATATTCCATTACATTAACTGTTCTTTTGAGTAAAATTTACAATATTTGGATGCCCATGGTTTTCTAATTAAATGTTCTTTTTCCGGAAACACTAAAGGAAGAAGAAGTTTTTGGCAAGAAAAAGAAAGTCTTGTTTAATATGGACATTAAACTATTAGTGAATGTTTGACTTAGTCACTAAATTATAAGAGTGAATATGGTTTCAGGTAGAATCAGAAATCGGTCCAATTCTAGGTTTCAATGCATCCAAATCCGATTCGTGAATATTCTATTTTTTAGGAACTAGGAATTGGATCGAAAACTAGGGAACTGTGACTCGTGAGTAAGGTGGTCGATCGCCCTCGCTCCTATTTAGGTTGTTCTTCCCTTTTTCGATATCCTCTTTAGCTCGTGCTTTAAAAAAATCACAACTTAACTTGATTATGAAGAGATCGATAGTGTTTCAAAGCTTCTTTGGATGCATTTATCAAGCATTTCCAGGGAGAAAGTTTTCATTTTCGATGCTCGATCTTAAAGTGTTATACATACATCACAAGCTCAATATACTGCAGTTCACAATGCTTTCTCTATCAGACCCTAAAACTTATGACAATGTAGATTTTGATTCCAGGATATACATGACAAATTCTAGATTCAAAAAATGAGAAACATATTCCAACAGATATGTTGTAGGCACTAAAAAATGAGGAAACACTAAGAAATCTAGAACCGTTGACCTCTACTAGATTATATGAAGATATTTACTGTTGTTATTCCATTAATTAAAGTTAGCAAAATCATGGATCATCGAAGTAAGATATTCATTTCAAATCAATGATATAATAATTCACTTTATCAAGTAATAATGGACATGTTATCGCCCGATTCTTTTTATCCTTTTTCTAACTAGTAAAATAAAAGAAAACGAACATATTGACTCAAATTTTATTAAAAAAACAAACTCAATATAAGATTGACTTGTCATTTGAGTAAACTAAATGATTATATTGAATATTTATCAATAATTCAAAAATCATGGCCAGGGCGAGCCCTACCAATACCAATGAGGTCAACCTTTGCCATAGTTTGGCAAGGCCACTATCACCAAATCTGGCAAGGCTTGGCCTTGCCTAGCCCGGCCTTGCCTAGCCATGGCAAGGTCAACCCTCGCCTTGGCTATGCTTGGCCTTGCTCAACCATGGCAAGGGCGAGCCTTGCTAGTGCTGGCGAGGTCGACCCTTACCATTGGTTGACGAGGTTGACCTCACCGGCCCTCGCCTCTAGAGCCAGCTAGAGGAAGGAGAGATTGGGAAAAAAAAAGAATTAAAAAATTCAAAAAAAGTAATTAAAAATACAAACAAATTAAAAAATAATTATGAAAAATGTCAGCGTTTACCGACTAGCCAAATTTGGCTAGATGAACTGAATTGACACAATTATAAAAGGTTTATGCCAACTAACAAAATACAAACAAATTAAAATAGGATTTTTTTTTGTAATTCTCCCTCCCGACAAGTGTTGCCCTTTGTCACTTGTAATTTTCTAACATGAAATGCCGAGTCAGTGACGAGTTGGTCAAATATTGATGGAGCTAGCCACGTCCTTTTTAGTTTTCAAGTTAGCATCTTTTCCCTTTCTTTTTGTTCCTTTTCTAGCTTTTTTTTTCTTCCTTTCTCCTTCTTCCCCTCCTAGTTAGTTGGCATCGCCAATCATCACCACCATCATCGCAGCGTCTATCACCGTGCGCTATCATCGTCTTCACCCTCTCCCTCCATCATCGTTGTTCTGCATCACACCAGGACCATTGCGGCTTTGTCTGTTGGACGCAAATTGCGCAACCCCAAGATCTCCATAACCAGAACAAGAACATGCATAATTGAGTAGAAAGATTAACGTACATGTTTTGGGATCCATCGAACACAAAGCGGAAGCATAAAAAGGATTACCCACATATATCAAGGGGATCCACGCATCAAGTCCTTCTCCTCTATTGCCCTCCGTATCACTGGCTCAATGAGGCGGCCCCCTCACGTTTAGCGTTAGGTAAACGCCCTTAGGTGAGGATACATGTGAGAATTAGGGTTAGAGGAGAGACTTGAGCACTATTTATAGAGTTTCCAGCCAGTCCCCCTCATTACGGGCCAGGCTCAACTCGGTCCACATTAGCCAGCCCATATTAGACTAATTAAGAAACATTCTCTCTCTCTTTAGACCAACCCTATTTTACGGTAACCGTAAAAACAGTAAATTACAATATCAATTAATTTAGTCCACATTAGGAAAGCTCTTACATTCTCCCACTTGGACTATATTAATTGAAATCGTAAATATGTGCGCATTTTTGATCCGAGAGATAATTCTTAATAGTCAATCCTATCCCATAAAGTCTTAAACACCGAATCATGACGGTAGCTGCGTGTATACACACACAGAGCCTTCCATGGTCACGAATGTTCTCAACTTTATTGATATGGATTCAATATGGTAGTGTGTCAAATGGATAACATCTCTCATAGAGAGATCCCATTTGTCAGTCACCATTCTCTTATCTTAGGTGTCACAAAAACTTGTGCCACAAGAGAATGCTTTATGGTTCCAATGAACCCATATATGTTTTGTCCTTATGGTTAACCTTTCTTTATGTATTACAAGACATATGCACAAGGCTAATAACCGGATGCTCGGATGCCCGGATGCCCCTAGCCTTCACTCAAGGTTTATACAATCCCTTGAGACTTTATCAATATGTATTCAACATAATAACAATACATTCAAAAGGTTTTATTGAATGCAAAAGTTGATACATATCAAACCGTTACAAAGTGTAACGAATACAGATGAAATATTTATCAGAGTAAAGCCAAAATAGCTCCCACTAAACAACAGTATCCGAAAATACTCCTAGGCTCATGCTAATGACATGTCACTCAAATACACATGGGCGTAGGCCTTTAGTTAGTGGATCTGTAACCACATCATCTGTGAAAATATGTTATATTATAAGTCACATTTCTGTACTGTTTCTTTATGGTAAAAAATATTTGATCACCATATATTTAGACCCCTTGAGACCTCTGTAGTAAATAAATAATACTACAAATTTGTTATCTCAATACAACCGTATGGGTCTATCCATAAAGTTAAAACAATCAACTCCTTTCATGAGGTTCTGGAGCCTAAAAGCCCAAGTAACAGCCTAAAAGAATGTTACTAACACTGCTTACATAGTAGAAGATGACATAAAACTTTATTTACTGCACTTACTGCTAACATAAATATGTATTATATTATTGATTGCATGTCATCAGAACAACCAGCAAAGTTTACATCTAAATACCCTACTAACTGCAAGAATTGAACATGTCTATAAATTATCATATAATCTCTTGTCTTCTTTAAGTACATTTAAATCTTCTTGGCAGCAACCCAGTGATTGCGTCTTGGATTTGATTGATATCTGCCTAGAAGTCCCGTCACAAAGACAACATTTAGTCTAGTGCAAATTCGAGCATACATTATACTTTTAAGTGCACTGACATAAGGTACACCATTTAATTAGATTTTCTCAATATCTAAATAAGGACAATGTGATAGATTTAGTCCATCACCCTTACCAACAGGAGCAATTCCTAGCTTGCAATGATGTATATTGAATATTTCCAATATACAATCAGCAAATGTCATCCGAGAAAATCTAATATAATATGGCAAAAACAACATTACAGGACCTCGGTACAAATGATATAAGATGTCTCAAGGTCACAACTTGTAAGCAAAACATCATGTACATAAAGTATGAGAAAAATAAATTTCCTTCCACTGACCTTGCAGTATATTGAATTACTTTGTTCTCAATTGAACAATATAATAACACTATGAAACTTTAATAATATTGTTTGGAAACTTGCTTAAGACCATGAATTAGAACTTTTCAGTCTACATACAAGTTTACTTAAATCTGCTGCAAAATCATCCAGTTACACTATATAGATTTTGTATCTATTTGGCGTAACTCCATATCAAAATAAATTATTAATGCCACATTCACTTTGAAAGAATCATTTAAAAATACTAGAAAGAAATATTTATTTCTTCACTATAAACAATCCACCCCTCTTTCAGAGTGAAAACTTTAGTTACCAATTTGGCTTTAAATTTCACAATCTTTCTTTGAAATTCTTTTTTTTTTTTTTTTTAATTTTGTACGTCAATTTGCAACTAATGAACTTGTAATCTTTAGGCAAGTAAGTTAGTTTCCAAACACTATGATGTTTCATAGATTGTATATCGCATTTTATGGCATCTAATCACATACTTGATTGAGAATAAGAAACGACATTTATAAATATGTCATTACATCAACCATATAGTGGATATTGTAATCATGCTCTCACAAATAGACTATATAGTCTAATGGTATAACTGATCGTCTTTCCTTAACAAATCTCCTTAATAAAGCTGCAACCACTTCATTCTGCACTTGAGAGGTTTAAGAAATTTCATTATAAACTATATCAAGAATAGTACCTTGAACCTCAACAAGTTTAGTCTATGGTACAGGAGATTCCATAATTATCTGTATAGGTAAAGACAAAAACATAGTAACCTCCATCATACTATTATCTTTAATAGTCTGAGAGTAACTATCCTCTACAATTACGTCAATATTTAGAAACTTTAGAGTATGTGATTCCATAATTCTTGTACCTTTTTTAGGTTCATAAAATCAATACCCTTTTGAACAATCTAGGTAAGATACAAAATAATTTCGAGCGAATCTTTTGTCAAGATTTTCAGGCATAGTAATTAAGTTACCACCCTAGAATCTACCAAGTATTTGACAAATGACCTTTTAAGTTATTTCGCATTGTCATACTTGCCAAAATACTCATAGCCACTGTTAAACCTAACAACCTTTTAATCATATACGAGATGTATATGTCATTAAGACTTAAACACAATCTTTGCAGATGTATTCTAATTTTAATATCAGACAAGACATAATTTCAAGCAACTAAGGCTTCCATCATCTTATAGCAGTGCAATCCGCAAGCAAACCTCTTTTCAAGTGTTCTCATGGACAGTAAAAAAATTATATTGCTCTTTTCTCAAGCAACAAATCATATGTCCATAACTTAAAATTTGAAGCAGTAAAAACCTCAATAATAATGAAGTTATTAATTACAGAAAATGTGATTGAAAATCAAGCAATGTATATAATTAGCATCATGTGAGCACTGTGTAACTTGACATACAAGTACACATCCAGAGAGTTACATGCATAATCATATAATCACCTTTGGACAGAATACATAACATGCAGTTGTACACTCCCCACATGATAACGACTATGAGAATATGTTCCAATTCTTTGTAAATTCATCACTTTTGGGTATATGAATCACTAGAATCAGTCACTTCTCCACCACACTATCATGTATCCCTTCATGAACTAATACACAATCACCTCATTTGGGAATATGATTACGCATTAGACCAGGAGACATCCCAATCATCATACGAGACCGAAATTTCTCAAACTCAATCAAGCGTGCCACTTTGGCGGTCATTACTCAATTGAATCATTGAAATTCTCTCATACCAGGGATATAAACTTTACTCCTCACATACACCATATAGATGTGATTTTAACTTTAGTGATAGGGGCATCATATCACCAAAATCACATATCATGCTAATTACATTACTTTATAAAAAATTAATCATTCACACACACACACACACACACATATATAGTGAACCTGAAAGACAGATTCCAATGAGATCACCGATTACATTAACACAAGAAATTCTCATAGAAATAAAACAAGCTTCTTGTGCACCCCCGATTACATATTACTAAAACAACATTAAAAAGAATGCCGATCAAAGGATCCCTCACATGTTAACATCAATAGCAATACGGGGTACTCCAGATTGATAAGCTTGATAACTAATCAACTATTGCTCATGAGTTTCATACGGCAAAACATGGCTCCAAGGCCAATTATTGATTTATTAATCAATTTTAAGTAACAAATATCATTACTTCAACCAGTGGCCTATTAATTGAGTCAAACCAAAGAACCAAATATCTAAAATTTAACAGTAGATACTATTGTTCTGCATAAATGTTGTCATACTCCTTAACCATAAAAAATATTCAACTTGATAGACATTAACAAGTGACCAGATGAGTTCATGTACAATATGCAGTAACTTAATTGACATGGATTACCCATATTCAGCAGATGTATTAATCAGTACATCAGTTTGGTCACGAGTCCTTAAGTCGTCTATCATTCAAAGATTACCAATGTGTAAATGAGTATACTTGAGTAACAAAAGTTTCATAATCTTTACTATTTCTCATCAGCTCAATACATAGCTCAAATACAATCACATACAAATTGTATCTCATTAAGCCAGCTTCAGTTCACAATAAAGTTTGATTTTTATTGATGAATCACACCTTTTATTATGTGATAACATACTAGTAACCCATCACCTGTATTTCCAAAATCACAGAAAATATAAAAAAAAAATACGCAAAAATACATTTAAAATACACGTATTTAGGGTTCCATATGCAATTTCACATCAATAAAACCACAAAACATATAAAATAAATATACCACAAGATAGGAAATCACCATATGAGTCCAACGCCGCCGGCCACGCGCCGATCCGACGCTCCACGCACCTACACGCGCCGCCTGAGTGCGCGGCGTGTGGATCTCACGCGCAACACGCGTTCGACGCCTAGGCGGCGTGTGGACGCACGTGGGGGCGCGTGCGGCCTCCTCCGGCGACGCTCCACCGACCCTCTTGCTCGTCTCGTCGACCCCAATCCAAATTTGTGATTTAATTTAATTTTTATTGAACAAAAAGTCTCGAAAATCACAAAATAGGGCAAGATCCGTACTAATTAGGGCTAATCCATACAAATTAGGGCAAAATCAATTGCGTTCAAGTTCTAAGGTTATGGAGGCTTTGATACCACATGTTGGACGCAAATTGCGTAACCCCAAGATCTCCATAACCAGAACAAGAACATGCATAATTGAGTAGAAAGATTAACGTACATGTTTTGGGATCCATCGAACATAAAGCGGAAGCATAAAAAGGATTACCCACATATATCAAGGGGATCCACGCATCAAGTCCTTCTCCTCTATTGCCCTCCGTATCACTAGCTCAATGAGGCGGCCCCCTTACGTTTAGCGTTAGGTAAACGCTCCTTAGGTGAGGATACATGTGAGAATTAGGGTTAGAGGAGAGACTTGAGCACTATTTACAGAGTTTCCAGCCAGTCCCCCTCATTACGGGCCAGGCTCAACTCGGTCCACATTAGCCAGCCCATATTAGACTAATTAAGAAACCTTCTATCTCTCTTTAGACCAACCCTGTTTTACGGTAACCGTAAAAATAGTAAATTACAATATCAATTAATTTAGTCCACATTAGGAAAACTCTTACATTGTCTCCCTCGAGCTTTGACCATTAAAAATGCTCCCTCTATACTCTTCTCCCTCAAATTTAAGATTGAGGCTAGCACCACCTCATATTTGAAACCGCAGCCCTCAATTCGAGGTCATAGATGATCCCTGGTCGAATGCTGCCACCTCGGATATGAGGAGCGCACCCCTCAGATCGGGGAGAGAGAGAGAGAGAGAGGGTCAACGATTGATTTGTCCAAATGCAACTTTGCTGGAGGTATTAGATTTGTGATTACTAAAGAATAAAAAAGTAGCATCAATAATTTTAGGACATCATGTGATATTGCATTCAAGGGTTTTAATTTAAAATGATGGTATCAAAAGGGCGTTGTAGGGACTCTTAACTCTTCCTTTAATGCAAATGAACACTTGAACCGCAAGTTTCTCTGATTTTCCTAAGTGACAAATGTTTTCACACACATATTTCTAGGTGCCCAATCAGCTTCGTTTTCTTAAATTTGATTGGCTCCTGCTTCATTTTTTATTTTTATATTTACAAAAACCAAGTTTTCTTAAAAAATTTGAAGCTCTTTTCCTATCACATCTCTCTCCTTGCCAAAGGGGACCCCAATACCAGGGACAGACGTGGCCCTACGATAAGTAAATTAGAGAATTTTTTTCTATTCTTTTTTTTTTTATCTTCCATTATAGGACAAAAAGGACAAAAAGAAGAAGAAAGAGAAGAGGAAGCACAAACACGGCAGCAACAGCGGCTGAAGCCCGATTCATAGTCAGGTGACATTATGTGTTCGTTCCATTTATCCGAGACATAGATTGAGGAAAACATGTTTTTGCTGGACGGATAGCTGTTTTTGTTACTCCCTTTAAATTTGTCATATTTGAGGGTTTGTTGTTCGGTGTTGCAAGCGATCAACGTCAGATCGAAGGGAGGGTGTGCTGGCTGACTTCATCTTTCTTGTCTACTCGTATCATATTAGCGGAAAAAAAAAATACAATAGGAGTGCTGTATTTGCTGCTTTGCTTTTAGTCCGATGACATGCTGGACGTGCAAATTATGTAACTATTAATGTGCTTCGCAAATTAAATTATTTTCCATTAACGTTCTCGTTTTGGTTAAGTTCCGAGCCTCTGTCATGTGAGAGAATTCTATATCGGATGACTTTTACATCATACGGACCAAGTTCGTCTAGATTGTTGATAACAACGATTTCCACGATGAGATTTACGTGATTAATGGTTCTTATATATGAATTGTAGTCTTAGTCTTTTGAGAGCAATGTACAACTTAGCAATGGCCCATGGGCTGTGTCGGCCCAAGCACAGTAGGGCCCGACACAATTGGGCCCGTGCTGGGCTGGGCCTGTTAGGAAAAAGGGGCCTTTTGTGTGTGTGTGTGTGTGTGTGAGAGAGAGAGAGAGAGAGAGAGACGTACTTTGTTTGATTAGCATGGTGACTGAAGAAAGAAATAGATATCCTTTGATAAATCCAAGGCTTCGCCTGTCCCCCGTTGAAGAAGATCATGCGACCTGACAAAGGGCCATGACAAATGCTCTTGTACAAATAATAATAATAATAATAATAATAATAATAATAATAATAATAATAATAATAATGAACCGACTTCATTGCCAAAATGTTGATTAAGCACGATTTATCTTACCAAAGGTTACGTACTCTGCCTAAGTATGATCCTATAATTGTCCCAAGAATTGGGACTTTTCAAGGCTTCTGTTGATCAACTTGGACTTTTGGTTGCTAGAGGTGGAAATTGCTGTTGTAGAAGTTGATTATGTGGACGAAGGCGTTGGGATTCTTGATGTTGGTATGTATGGTCTATTCTCAATGACATTCCACAGATTGTAATTCATGAATTGCAAGAAGATTTTCATCCTCCATTTCCGATAGATGTAGTCAAATCCATTGAACTTTTGTAATCCAGAGAAATAGACTGTCTTCACTCAAGGATGCTCCTATAACGTAAGTCATAATGATCTTTTGCTCTTGATATATAGCACTTCAAGAATTTGAGCAACATACTTTAATACCAATCAAAATGGCTAAAACAACAATTACGACAACTCTACAATCCCCTCTCTCCTGAAATTTCAAGAATTTAGCCCTCGTATAGAATTACAATATGGAGACAGACATTGCACAAGTGAAAGCTAGAGTGTGTGTTGCGACGCAGCAAGAATATACTCTAAGCTGCCGGGTATACTCTTAGGCTACTTTATCTGGGGTTCCAGAGCCGTGAGGATATTCTCTTGGCTCTTTCCCCTTTCAAGCGCAAGTGGACAAGGGTGGTGAGCATATGATTTTCTATGCGTTGTGGGGGTACCGAAACCACCTTTCTCGTTGGTCTAATATAATGCAATATCAGTCAATGTGATGATAGGTCCCATAATTTAATCCCGTTTGTCCATTGATATTCTCTTGGCTCAACGAGTAACTTTTCCTCCAAGATCGGGAAAGGGAACTCCTTTACTTCTCGAAATCTCGCCCAACAGTGGTGCTGGGTGACAGACTCTGACGTAACTCGAGGCGTGAATGAGCTTACCTATTTGCTTGAGTCACGCCCCCATCACTTGTTCTTAATTTAAAGCTGCCATCCGAAATCTGCATGGATTTCATTTTATCTGTGTCTTGTTTATTTGGAGGAAAATACTAAAACTCATTGAACCTGGTCCGTAAAGATTGATTTATCGAGCAATACATTTTGTTTATCAACGTTACGATATATCACCTAATTAAGTCAATTGTGCAGAAACAGTACAGCGAGCATACAAGGCGAGCATACAAGGACGTTGGCCTAAATTACTTCCTGGCCAAGGGAAGGAGATGAAAGTACAGACTGTCACTTGAAAAAGAAACGATTAAAAAACATTATACGGAGCATGGCTATTTCGATGCACGCCATCCTTTCTGGGCCCACCGCCGAAACCCCACTCCACAACTCCAGATTCTCCGATTTGCATTTCGATATTCTTCTTTTCTTTTCAATATATATGCCGGTGCCGCCATCTCTCCAATTCGGGGTTAACATGGCTTTACTCGCACCGCGAAAAGTTTCCTATAAAATCTCTTTCTAGCTAGGTGAACGAAACTCATCTGGAAATCTTGGCCCAGTCTCGGAAGGAGATTAAAATGTTGTCTTTGGTACTTTGAGAAATCCAGCCTTTTTGTTTGACAAAACGACGAACAGCCCCACAAGCTCTCCAATCAGGAGTGCAATGCAGCGAACCCCTCACCCCCTAAACCCTCAGCATCCCCGGCCACCGCACTTTTTTTTCGATTTCTATTTTTCTTTTCTTATATACGTATATATCATGATGGGGTGAGAAGATTGTCGACCACAATCGCTGTATATTTATATTTATACATATAATACATAATAATGGGGGTGACAAAACACTAAAAAAAAAAAAAAAAAGACGGTTTCGCAAAACCAGGTTTTGAGGTCAAAACCTGGTTTTGCCAAACCCTCTTTTTTTGGAGTGTTTTGTCACCACATTATTAATGGAAGGGTAATCATGATTATTCTTCCAAATCGGAGAAACCATAAATATTCTACAAATCCCGGTTTTGCCAGGTGTTTTGTCACTCCCATTATATATATATGGCGATAGGGTCGAAGATCTCGTCACCCCATCATATACACCTTCGGCTCCACAAACACCCATCGTCCATCACGCCATTTTCTTCGCCCCGTTCTCTCTTGCAATCTCGTCCCTGCGCTAGACAACAGCTGGTCTCGTTCCCCGGTTCAGCCTCCACGAAGGTAGGACCCTTGCATCGCTCGCATTCCTCCGTTTTCTTAGACTAGGTAACTAGGGGAGTTACACTGGGTTACTTACAGTTGATGTTTTGTACGCTGATCCAGAGAAATGGCATCCCACGTCGTCGGATATCCTCGCATGGGGCCCCAGAGGGAGCTCAAGTTCGCCCTTGAATCGTTCTGGGATGGAAAGAGCAGCACGGAGGACTTGCAGAAAGTCGCGGCTGATCTCAGGTCATCCACCTGGAAGCAGATGGCTGATGCCGGCATCAAGTACGTTCCCAGCAACACCTTCTCATACTACGACCATGTGCTCGACACCACCGCGATGCTTGGTGCTGTTCCCACCAGATATGGTTGGGAAGGTGGAGACATAGGACTCGACGTTTACTTCTTGATGGCTAGAGGAAACGCCTCCGTCCCTGCCATGGAGATGGCCAAGTGGTTTGACAGTAGCTAGTAAGTGATGGACAAGTACCAGTAAATCGTTTTGTTTTCGATGTTTAACTAACCCATCCATCTTCTCTTTGATCCAGCCACTACATCGTGCCTGAATTGGCTCCCGACGTCGAGTTCTCTTACGCTTCTGCCAAGGCCGTCAACGAGTACAAGGAGGTCAAGAAGGTCAACGCTGGTCTTATTATTATTATCTTCATTCATGCTCTCGTGAGACTTGAAATTACTCGCTAGGGGAGTAACGGTATCGTGCAGACAGTGAGGAAATCGGGTGACTTGTTTACCCCGTTCCCTGATGAAAATCACGAATCCCTCTTGATATGCTATCCAACCGAGTGGGATTTCTGATACTATATATATATAAATCAGCCAAAATAAAAATAAGAGAATAAAAGAGAAAATTGTTAACATCGTAAGTGTTAGATTTTTATTTTATTTTATTTAATAAAGTGCCAAAAAGAATGATTTCAAATCTTTATATCAAGAGAACATAATTGCAGAATTACTGATAACGATAACACCGGTGCAAGATATGTTTCGTACTCGTAGTTTTTCCAATCAAGAACTTATATTTGTCTTAACGTCAAAATAGAACAAAAAAATAAAATAAAATAGCGGCCCCAAATTGAAGATCAAGGTTTATTGAATCAAGTTTTGTCACCCCCAAACCAAAAGTTACCGTTCCAAATCGATGATTTTAAACAAATTCATCAATTTGTGGGGATGGAAAATTTAATAGTGAGTTATTTTATTCCTTAAGTGATTCATGCATTTTTTGGATCATTTAAAAGTGAGGATATTTTTATCATGTACTTAATACTTTTTTTTTTTTTTTTTTTGGTGGGGGAGGGGGGATTTGGTTGGAAGCATTACAAGGGAAAACATTTTTAACGCCATTATATAGAACTATAAAAAAAAATTCCAAATTCAACTTTCCAAATCCGCTCATTCCATAATAAGAAAACAATACTGCTTTTCAATATTGCCGTAGTTATGGTCTTCAAAATCTTTGTAAACTTTCCCAAGCCCCAGTTGCCAAATTCTCACAAATGGGATTGTTTTATGACCTTTACTCATGATCAAGATCCTTTAAAAAAGTAAAGATGTCAACCACCGATTCAGTGGTCATCATTCCTACATGAAATGATCACGATCCTTAAAAAAAGAAGAGATATCAATCACTCATTCAGTGTTCACCATTCCCACATAAAATAAGGAGACGTGGAGTTCAAATCTCTACTTTCTCATGTGATCGAGGTATGGACAATTTAACTTTGGATGTAAGTTTCAACTCCTATTACCTATGAAAAAGGCATAGTAAGAGGAATACCGGGACATGAAAAGTTCCCTTTTTGTGACCTGATCCAAAACCCAAATTGCGTAGAGTCCGAACTGGCAAACAAACCGGTCCGTGTCGGACCATCGGGTTTAGGCCTAGTATTTAATAAAAAAATCCGACGGTCTTTATTCCATGCTCCCCAATGCTCTCCTCCCTTCCCTTTCCCGTCTCACTCCTTTGCCGGCGGGCGCCCTCGCGACGCTGCTGCCTCCGCCGGCAACCCCACGACCCACCTCCGATCTCGATGGCAACCGCTGAAAGCCTCGGATCGACGCGACCATCACCTGACTCTCCCCTCCGCCGACTCCCAGCCTCTGCAACGCGCGACCCAGGGCCAACGACGGTCGTCGACGCTCCTGCAGACCAGCTAAGGCCCCCGCTTGCCTCGCTAGACCTCGATCGAGCTCCCCCGCCCTCGGCGCTCGTCCTCGTCGACAGCGACGACAAATTCTGACTCTTTTGTTGGTTGTAGTTTCTTGTTTAATTTTCGTATGTCTTTATCAGCTCATACATTTTCGTCTTCCTTGTGCCGTCGCAAGATCTTAGCATTATTTAAAGCTATCTGTTCTTGAATTCATATGCTAAGTTCCAGCTTGGAGTAGACACTGTTCCAGTCCTTCTTGGCCCAGTCTCCTATCTGCTGCTATCCGAGCCTGCAAAGGGTGTTGAGAAGAACTTTTCACCTTTGTCCCTTCTCCATAAAATACTTCCCATCTACAGGTAAGAATTTAAACTCTTCTCTAGCAGTCTTCACTTGCTCAAGTTTTGAATACACTTCCTCACCAATGATAAACCATTCAGGGAAGTCGTGTCCGAACTTAAGGCAGCTGGCGCTTCATGGATTCAGTTTGATGAGCCCACCCTTGTGTTGGATCTTGATTCTCACCGACTGCAAGCGTTCACTGAAGCATACTCGGAACTAGAATCTTGTCTTTCCGGCGTGAATGTTCTCGTCCAAACCTATTTTGCTGATGTTCCTGCTGAGGCGTATAGAGTTCTTACTTCCTTGAAGGGTGTCGCTGGATTTGGATTTGATTTGGTCCGTGGAACCAAGACCCTTGATTTAATCAAGGGCGGGTTCCCCAAAGAAAAGTATCTCTTTGCTGGAGTTGTTGATGGGAGGAACATCTGGGCCAATGATCTTGCTCAATCACTCGGTACCCTCCGTGCTCTCGAGAGCATTGTGGGAAAAGGTAATACTTTCTGCATATGTTTTTCAATATAGTGTGATCTGCATGTTATGTATCCTTAAGTTGATATCTGTAATTCCTTATTTATCTGTAGACAAACTTGTGGTCTCCACCTCCTGCTCTCTTTTGCACACTCCTGTTGACCTGTTTAACGAGACTGAGTTGGATGAGGAAATCAAGTCATGGCTTGCATTTGCTGCTCAGAAGGTCGTTGAGGTCAATGCCTTGGCCAAGGCATTGGCTGGGAAAAAGGATGAGGTATGGTTCGTTATCTTTTTGTTAAAGATTATGCTGAAAAGCAGCATAGTATGCACACACTGTCATTGTTGCTACTAGGTAGTCTTAACAGTGGTGGTAATGCATATTGTTAGCTTATTTTCTAGAATTCTACTCTATTCGGATTAGTCATCGGCAGAAACCGATGCAGTTACCTTGTGGTGGGTTTCTTTAATTAGTGGCTATACAAAGCTACATGCATATGGTGACAACTGGGTAAATACAGTCACTAGGATGCAAGGTTCTTTACTTAAACTAGGCCTGTTAACTAGCACTTTCAGGTTGTATGTCAAGCATAAAGTTTAATTTCCAAAGCATTGATTACTAATGTCGTGAGAGGATACTTCAATGCTTATTGCTGATGGCTTTGTTTTCAGGCATTCTTCTCAGCTAATGCTGCTTCTCAGGCCTCAAGAAAGTCCTCTCCAAGAGTCACGAATGAAGCTGTCCAAAAGGCTGTATGTTCCTCTGCTTAGTTACCCTTAATATTTTATGCGTTCCGAAAATACCAATGAAAATGATATTACTGGCGTCTTGAACTCTTGATATTCTCGTCTCTCTCAGACTGCTGCTTTGACGGGCTATGATCATCACCGTGCCACAACTGTGAGTGCTAGACTTGATGCTCAGCAAAAGAAACTTAATTTGCCTGTCATCCCAACAACCACCATTGGCTCCTTCCCTCAGAGCGAGGAACTCAGAAGAGTGCACCGTGGTTACAAGGACAAAAAGTGAGTACACTAGATCTCTCTTTTCTAAGTAAACGTTGATAGATATGACACGGGGCTTTCATCCATCTTGTTATGACCCTCATTTGTCCTCTGACTACACTTCATTATAGGATGTCTTGGGAAGAATATGTTAAGGCCATCAAGGTGGAAATTAAGAAAGTTGTCAAGCTTCAAGAGGAGCTTGACATAGATGTCTTGGTTCATGGGGAGCCTGAGGTAAGAAGTGTTTTAATCTGGTATTGTAATTAGGACATATTATGTAGAATTGATAGATGGATATCTTATGAGGTATGTTTTCTTTCTTAAACATCTTGATCCTCATGTGTCCAATGCCAGAGGAACAATATGGTGGAGTACTTTGGGGAGCAGTTGTCTGGTTTGGTTTTCACTGTTAACGGGTGGGTGCAATCTTATGGATCTCGTTGTGTGAAACCACCCATCATCTATGGTGATGTGAGCCGACCCAAGCCAATGACTGTCTTTTGGTCCACCATGGCCCAGAGCATGACTGCTCGCCCGATGAAGGGAATGCTTACAGGCCCTGTCACCATTCTCAACTGGTCCTTTGTCCGAAACGACCAACCTAGGTATAGAAGAACGTGAACTTCATGTGTACACGGGATTGATCAAAGAACATAATCTTCATTTCTCCTTTCGGGACTAGAATAATAAATATTTGTTTCACAGGTTCGAAACTTGCTATCAAATTGCCTTGGCTATCAAGGATGAAGTTGAGGATCTTGAGAAGGCAGGGATTAATGTTATCCAAATTGATGAGGAAGCTTTGAGAGAGGGTTTGCCACTGAGAAAGTCTGAACAATCTTTCTACTTGGAATGGGCTGTCCACTCTTTTAGAATCACTAACTATGGTGTTAAGGATACTACCCAGGTTCCTTCATAGCTCCCTTCCTTATTTTATGTGAGAAGATCCATTTTTTACGTATACTGATTTCACTCGGTGGCTGTTATTGATTGGCAGATCCACACCCACGTGTGCTACTGCCACATCGACGACATCATCCCCTCAATCTTGGACGTGGATGCCGATGTCATCACAATTGAGAACTCTCGCTCTGATGAGAAGCTTCTCTTAGTTTCCCACGAGGGAGTCAAGTATGGTGCTGGGATTGTCCCCAGTGTCTATGATATCCACTCTCTCATAATACCATCAGCTGAAGAGATTGCTGACAGAACCATCAAGATGCTCACAACAAACATACTGTGGTTTAACCCTGACTTTGTACTCAAGACTCGTAAACACACTGGGGTCAAGCGTGCGCTCAAGATCATGGTTGTTGCTGCCAAGCTCCTCCGCACCGAACTTGCTCATGCTAGGAAGGAAAAGTATGAGTAACTTCCCTGTATTCCGGTCCTTTTATGTTTATATGATTACTTAGTTTCTCTATGGAATGTTAGGAGTTGTACTCTTTAATGGAGAGGCTATTTGAATGTATTTTGATTTATCTTTTTAACTTGTTTATTTGGAGGAAAATAGTAAACTTATTAAGATTGGTCTGTAAAAGTTGATCTATTGAGCAACGTCTTGTTCGTTAACATTACAATACATCACTAAATTAAATTGATTTTGTAAAATAATCGCAACGAGTCTGTGAAGATGCTCGCTTAAAATACTTCTTAGCTAAGTGAAACTTATCTCGGAATCTATTGAACAATCACCTCTGCTCAACTATCAGAGCCCACCATTTCCCACCAGATCGTGAAGGCATCGGCTTCTTTAGTTAATGAGAGATTAAAAGTAGCAGTGTGCTCCATTAAGAGATTAAAAGTAGCATCGGCTTCAATCAGGTGGACAAAATAAAACGAGAATTTTTAGGCATGGAACAGACGTCTACTTTTTTCTAGCTTTTGTGAAGATGGTGGCCTGATTCTTTTCTTCTTCTTTGCAAGAAATCCTACTGCTGTTATTGTATGTCGATTTGATGATTTAAATGTCCGATCATACAAAAGCAAATACTAGTGATAAGTTAGAAAGTTAATATCACAAAAAATCTTGAATTGGTACATATTTGGCAAATTTACCCAAAGCTTACTCCAAGTTAGCTGTGACAAATTTACACTCCGTTGGTTTTCATTAAATTTTATTGTCAAATTACCAAGTTGCATTACACATGATAATTGACAAGTATACTGGTTTTGGTTTTTACTCTTTATCTATCATGGATGTATCAATTTATAATTTTTGGTGGTATTAATTCATTTTAACCAATTCACCATTTTTTGTCCCATGCATTAAAAATATAATAAGTTTGATTATGTGCAATGGAATCATGACATATATATACATATATAATATGATTCGATATTCTTACTGGAGAGAGCATCTATAATTAAATAGATTTTGACTTATTTCTAGCTTATTTGTCCGAAGGAAAATATTAAATTTATTAAATACTGATTTGTAAAAATCGATTCGCTAATTGATACGTTTTCTTTCTTTAACGTTATAATAAATCATCTACAAATGAATACCAGTCTCGAGATCTATTCAGCAATCACGTCTAGTGTAATTTCATATACTAAATAACAAAGCCCAACGTATCCAGTCCTATCGGGTACGGGCAGGCCTCACGGTCATTAATCATTATACATGGTACTTACCACAGGACATCTGACAAACTCTCCTTCGTCTTTGTTCCAGCAGAGACATCGAGAGAGGAAATAGAAAATTAACGACAGTTTCTTATTAGGGAAGGGGAAGACGTGCGGGCGTCCCGTTAAAAAATTAAAAGCGAAGACGACAAATTGGGTTTGTCGCGGGGCATGTGCAATTGTGCATATGCGTTGGTGTGTGGTGGGACCCAATATTCTTAAGAAGATGATGACGAAGACGGCAGAAGGAATGGGGGTGGTCGCGGCAACGATGGGGAGGTCGCGGGAAAAAGTGCCCGACCAACTTTTTCTCTTATCTTTTTTTTATTTTATCTTTTTGGTCGGAAAACCACTTTGAAAACAGCTCGCCGCCAAATAGCTAAAACCGCTTAAAATGGTGGGCCTTTCTAAAAAGAGCTTAGCTAAAGACCTATGTTTTTTTCCATTTTTGCAACCTTTCCACTCATTCTTCCCCTATTCGGCTTTGCCCTTGTCTTTTCCATCAACCTACAAACTTCAGCTTTGTAAATGCGATAGTAACCGACCAAAATGGAAAAAAAAAAAAAAAGCGATGAACAGCAGTTTGTCTCTTTCCACGATTCAGTCTCCACAAAAGTAGGACCCTTGCAGCGCTTTCATTCCTCCAATTTTAGACAGAATAACTGAGTTGCGCTAGGTTACTTACCCGTAGTTGATGTTTGTTCGATGATCCAGAGAAATGGCGTCCCATTCCTACATTTTCTCAGTCCAAAACATTATCTAACTTATACATTATTATAGTCTAATTTTAAATGATAAACAACTACTAAAAACTCCAAATTATGTCCACCGTGATACGTTTACCATAAATTCTTTTTGGTAACCAAAAAAATCCGAAACTTACGAGCACCGTTAAAAATTTATCTATACATGAAAAATAACGTTGTTTTAGCTAAAAAATCATTTGATGACACAATGACAAATAAGGGTAGATGCGAATGTAGGCACAAATTTGGAATTTTTTTTTTTTTATAGTAACTCAATAGTGGGTATAATTTGAGGATGTTGATCTCACAAAAATAAAAAAAAATCAAAATAGATGTGTCGCCGTGGATATAATTGGGGTTTTTGGTGGTTTTTTCTTAGCTTAAATTAAGGTAATTAGAATTTAAGAAACAATAGGATTTACATGGGATCTCATAGACGGAGATTCTTCACGTATGTGAACGTCATTTTAGTCTCATAGATGGGGATTCTTTGCATATATGAGCATTATTTGAACAACGTTGATTCGAAATAGCGTTGTGAGAATGATTACCTTGCCGATGTAGTAGAAACCTTTACTAAGGTACGGAAAAGAGGATTTTACAGAGGAGTAGTAATTGGGTGAGATAAAAGAGACTTAACCAATTTCTGATACTATATTGCAAATTTGACAAACTAAACATCGTACATGAGCTCAATCCCATCAAAAACTGAATATAATGAGCAAATGTTGATTCGTTTGAGGCCCAAACTTATATGCTTTAAGCCCCACAACCTTTCTCGTTGACATTGGGATTTCATATTTGTGAGGATCGAGTCGTCAATAATATTGTGGAGAGAGACAAGAGAGAGAAGACCGGACCGATTTCGTTACAGAACCTCCCAAACGCTATTTTGTGAAATTGAACCCATGTTAAAGGGTATCCGCTTAAAGCCGTGGTTTCTCACCCTCTAATCATTCCAGAATCCATTCCCTTGCCCTCTCCAAATGACCTGTTCCCCATTTTTATGTCATAATTATTTTCCCCTTTCGTTTTGAAGGTACCGGAAAAAGGTCAGGTGATCCTAATCAAGAATCTTGACCAAAACCTCTACAGGCCCGGCAGCCTATGTCTTCTCCATTTTTCTAACCTTTTTCACTCATTCTATACCCATTCGGTTTTACCCATTTCTTTTCCATCCACCTACAAACTGCGGATGTGTAAATAACCAGCCTACCACTCCCTTCTCCTCGCCCCGTTCTCTCTTCTTTCCCTCTCTATCCCTCACTCTCTCGTTACTGCAAAGAATACAGTTCTGTCTAGTTCCCCGGTACGGTCTCCTCCAAGGTAGGATCCTTGCATCGCTCGAATTCCTCCACTTTTTAGACTCAATAACTGAGTGAGCTGTGCCAGGTTACTTAACTGTAGTTGACGTTTGCTCGATGATCCAGAGAGATGGCATCCCGCATTGTTAGATATCCTCGCATGGGCCCCAGGAGGGAGCTCAAGTTCGCCCTGGAGTCATTCTGGGATGGAAAGAGCAGCGCCGAGGATTTGCAAAAAGTCGCAGCTGATCTCAAGTCGTCCATCTGGAAGCAGATGGCCAATGCCGGCATCAAGTACATTCCCAGCAACACCTTCGCATACTATGATCAGGTGCTCGACACCACCGCGATGCTCGGTGCCGTTCCTCCCAGATATCGTTGGAATGGTGGGGAGATTGGATTCGATGTTTACTTCTCAATGGCCAAAGGGAATGCCTCTGTCCCTGCTATGGAAATGACCAAGTGGTTTGACACCAACTAGTAAGTGAGATCTCAGTGAAGTACGAGTGAATCATTTTGTTTTTTCTTCTTCTTTGTAACTAATCCATCCATCTCATTTAGTCTAGCCACTACACGGTGCCTGAATTGGGTCCCGATGTCAACTTCTCTTTTGCATCTCCGAAGGCCGTCAACGAGTACAAGGACGCCAAGAGGGTAACAGTTGGCCTTATTCCACAAATTCAGTGCCGGAATTCCCCGACATGAAAAGCTTGTTTTCTGTGACCTTATCCAAAACCAGAATCGCATAGAGTCCGAACCGTGAACAAACCAGGCCGCCGGGGGTTGTTTCGCATCCGACTACCGGGTTTAGGGTTTCTCTCTCTCCTCCCTCCCTTTCCTGTCTCACTCCTTCACCAGTCGCCGCCCTCACGATGCTGCCGCCTCCGCTGTCCTTTTTGATGAAACATGTCTGGCGACCCAAAGACCCACCTCCAAACTCGATGGCAACGACCGATAGCCTCGGTCTGCTCGACCACCCCCCGACGGACTACCAGGTTTAGGGTTAGCACTTAAGAAAAGATCCAATAGTCTCACTCCATGTTCCCCTGGGCACTTCTCTCTCCTCCCTCCCTTTCCCATCTTACTCCTTCGCCAGCCGCCGCCCTCATGATGCTGCCGCCACCGCTGTCCCTCGGGCGACGAGAAATTCTCACTTTTTGTTGGTTTAGTTAATTCTTTTGTTTGTATATTTTTATCAGCTCATCCATTTTTGTTTTCTTGTGCCTTCGTATGATCTTAGCATTACTTAAAGCTATCCGTTCTTGAATCTATTTGCTAATTTCCAGCTTGGAGTAGATACTGTTCCGGTCCTTCTTGGCCCGGTGTCCTATCTGCTGCTATCCAAGCCTGCAAATGGTGTTGACAAGACCTTTTCTCTTCTGTCCCTCGGAAAATTACTTCCCATCTACAAGATATTATTAAACTCTTCTCCCGCAGTTTTCATTTGCTCATGTTTGGAATGCATTTCCTGACCAATGATAAACCATTCAGGAAAGTTGTGTCCGAACTTAAGGTAGCTGGCGCTGCATGGGTTCGGCTTGATGAGCCCACCCTTGTGTTGGATCTTGATTCTCACCAACTGCAAGCATTCTCTGAAGCATACTCAGAACTAGAATCATGTCTTTCTGGCGTAAATGTTCTCGTCCAAACCTATTTTGCTAATATTCCTGCTGAGGCATATAAAGTTCTTACTTCCTTGAAGGGCGTCACTGGATTTGGATTGGATATCATCGATGGAGACAAGACTCTTGATTTAATCAAGGGTGGTTTCCCCACAGGCAAGTATCTCTTTGCTGGAGTTGTCGATGGAAGGAACATCTGGGCCAATGATCTTGCTGAAACACTCAGCACCCGCCATGCTCTCGAGAGCACCGTGGGAAAAGTTAATACTTTCTGCATATGTTTTTCAATATAGTGTGATCTGCATGTTATGTATCCTTAAGTTGATATCTGATCCTTATTTATCTGCAGACAAAGTTGTGGTCTCCACCTCTTGCTCTCTTTTGCACACTCCTGTCGACCTAGTTAACGAGACTGAGTTAAATGAGGAAATGAAGCCATGGCTTGCATTTGCTACTCAGAAGGTCGTTAAAGTCAATGCCTTGGCCAAGGCATTGGCTGGACAAAAGGATGAGGTACGGTTTGTTATCTTTTTGTTAAAGATGATGCTGAAAAGCAGCATAGCATGCCCATACTGTCATTGTTGCTACTAGAGAGTTTTAACAGTGGTGATAATACATATTGTTAGCTTATTTTCTAGAATGAATACAGTCACTAGGATGCAAAGTTCTTAATTTAAACTAGGCCTGTTAGCTAGCAACTTTAGGGTGTATGTCAAGCATAATGTTCAATTTCCAAAGTATTGATTACTAATGTTGTGAGATGGTATTTCAATGCTCATTGCTGATGGCTCTGTTTTCAGGAATTCTTCTCAGCTAATGCTGCTGCTCAGGCCTCAAGAAAGTCCTCTCCGAGAGTAAAAAACGAAGCTGTCCAAAAGGCTGTATGTTTTTCTGCTTAGTTACCCTTCATCTTTTATGCGTTCCAAAAATACCAATGAAAATGATATTGATGTTCTCATCTCTCTCAGGCTGCTGCTTTGGAGGGCGATGATCATCACCGTGCCACATCTGTGAGTGCTAGACTTGATGCTCAGCAAACGAAACTTAATTTGCCCGTCATCCCAACAACCACCATTGGCTCCTTCCCTCAGAGCGAGGAACTCAGAAAAGTGCACCGTAAGTTCGAAGACAAAAGGTGAGTAAACTAGATCTTTCTTTTCTAATAAGCGATGATAGATATGGCACGGGCTTTTATCCATTTCGTTATGACCCTCATTGGTCCTCTTACAGTAGTCTTTTCCAGATCGACGTACAGAAATGGCAATGCCTGATGGGCCGTGCCAGCCCAAGCACTGTAGGCCCGACACAATTGAGCCCATCCCGGGCCGGGCCTGTTAGGGGAAAAGGGATCTTGAGAGAGAGAGAGAGAGAGAGATCTGTACTCTGATTAGCATCGTGACAAATGTCCGGCAATAAATCCACAAAATGCTGCGCCCGTCCCTATCGAAGAAGATCGCGCGACTTGACAAAGGGCCATGACAAATGCTCTTTGAGCAATAATAATAATAATAATAATAATAATAATAATAATGAATCGTAATAATGAATCGACTTCATTGCCAAAACGTTGGTCAATCACTATTTATCTTACCTAAGGTTACATGCTCCGCCTAAGCATGATTCTACTATCATCCCAAGAATTTTCTATACTTCAATCCCAGATCTTTGAAATAGCGCTGCTTATATTGATTGAGCTTGATCAAGATAACACAAAGCATGTGACAGGATTCTACTGTAGTTCGTCTTGGCATTGGCTATGGAATTTCATGAGATTCTTTGCCGTTAAGTGTGTACGAGGAATTTTGCTTTTTGGGTTTTCGTCATGTGCCACATATATAGAAGATGGATGTGGAGCAATTACGGACCATGTCAAAAGATGGATCCGAAATCACACATTGCATAAAGTCGTGACATGTATTAACACAATCGATGGGATCTTGATCAAATAAAAAAATAGAATAAGAAAGGGTGGATGCAATGGTTGCGATGGGAAGGAACTTGAGTCTTCAGATAATCTTTGGTTGCTGGAGGTGGAAATGTTGTTGCAAAAGTAGGTGTTTTTGCGGACGAAGGCGCCAGGATTCTTGGTGCTGATATGTATGGTCTATTCTTGATGGCCATTCCACATATCGTAATATATGGATTGTATGAGGATTTCCATCCTCCATTTCATATATATAGTTATAGTTAAATCCATCGAACAATTGTGGTCTGGACTGTTTTCACCGAAAGATGCTCCTACGATGTGAGCCATAATGATCTTTTTGCTCTTGCAATATAGCACTTCAAGAACTTGAGTGGCATGCTCCGACACCACTAAAAATAGCTAAAACAACGATTACGACAACCCATCGATCCCCTCTCCTCTTAAATTTCAAGATTTTGGTCATCTGAAATTCGCTTGGATTTGAACCTATCTCTGATTTGTTTGTGTGTTTAGAGGAAAATAGAAAACTTCCCGAGATTGGTCCGTATAAACTGATTCATCAAGCAATGCCTCCCGTTCATCAACATTACTTAATACCACTTGATAAAAAAGGGAATTCAATGACGGTTTATTTTAAGGAAGGAGACCAAAATACTCCTGTTACTTGAAAAAGGAAATAATTAGAAAACTGATTGGATGGACCGAGGTGGGGTTCCTTGAGAGAGAGAGAGAGAGAGAGAGAGAGAGGAAGAAGGCACGCCATCCGAGAGAGAGAGAGAGAGAGAGAGAGAGAGAGAAGAAGGCACGCCATCCATCTAATCAGCACACCATATGCCAACTTGCCTTTCGATCGCTTCAATCTGTGCCCACCGCCAAAAGCGCTCCTCAGCCACAGGTGCCAAAGTGCCTTGCCATCTCTCTCCTCTTTTCAATATCCAGACTGCTCATATAAAACAAACCTTAGAGCAACGTGGTATTTGTCGAGCCGACCCACCATCGGTTCCATCGATACCCCCATCGTCCCACGCCATTTCCCTGGTCCCGTTCCTCCTCTTCTTCTTCTCTCTCTCTGTCCCTCGCCAATCGCGTCGATACCGTCCCAGCATATTTTTCAATGCTTTGCTGGGATACCACTTTCTTTGTTACGTTTCCTCCAAAAGTGGGCATGTGACTTTTACTTTCCCAAATCACTGCCATGGTGATCCTGTCGTAATGAGTACCGCAACATGATTGAGGGAGACGCGGATGACCTTTGGTTTTGCAATGGTCGCATATTTATAATTGGAGCAGCTATCTGAAATCTGAATAGATTTTGACTTATCTCTAATATGTTTGTGTGCTTAGAGGAAAATACTAAACTTATCAAGATTGGACTATGAAAACTGATTCATTGAGCAATACATTTTATTCGTCAACATTACGATATTCCACTTTACTAAATTGATTGTGTAAAATGATCGCAGCAAGATGACGCCCCCCCAGGTTACTTTTAGCCAAGTGAAGCTCATCCGGGAATCTTAGAGGGTGCATGATAACCAAAATTTCTTTCTAGACCCGTTTCGGAATAGAAATCTGTTTGATAAACCTACTCGGTTTTTCTATTTTTGGAATAGATTTATATTCCAGAAATTTGATTTAGAAGAAAAAAAGAAGTAGAAATTTTATACTTACGTAAGAGAAATCAGAAATAATTTCTCTAACTAAACCCTAATTTCGGAGAGTCCTCCCTCGTCTCCTCTACGTCTTTGCCTCCTCCTCCTCCTCCGCCTCTCCTCATTTTATTATAAATAAAAATAAATAAAAATAAATATATTCATTTTATTCATTTAAAAATTAAAATAAATTTATTAAAAATAAATGAATTATTTTTATTTATCATTTTATTTTTAGTTTATAAAAATAAATTTATTAAAAATAATTTATTTATGATAAATAAAAATAAATTTAATAAATTTATTTTTATTTTCCTTGAGTGTTTTGCCAAATAATTTTAATTTTATTTTTATTTTTTATTCATTTTAAAATAAATTTATTCGTAACATAAAATAAAATAGAATAAATAAAATAAATTTATTTTTAAGGATATATTTATTTTTTATGATTTATTTTATTTTATTTTATTCTTTATTTTTTTGTTACTAAATCATGTTTATTTTTATTTTTTATATTAAAGGTCGTCGGTCATTCTTCTACGTAAAAAAGAAAAAAAGAAATTTTGTATCGTTATCAAACGAATTTATATTTTTATAATAGAAATTTTGTGTCGTTATCAAACGGTTATTTTTTTAGAAACTCTTCTAGAAATAGAAATAGAAAAATTTATTTATGTTCTACAAACTATTTTTAGAACATAATGGTTATCATGCGCGCCCTTAACCTAGTGTCGGGATCTACTAAAGAATCAACCCTACTCACATACCAAGAATTTTCAATGCTTCGATCGTAGACCTCTAGAACATCATTACCTATGTTGGTTGAGCTGGATCACAATATTGCAAGCATGCGACAAGATGCATCAATAGTTCGTCTTCCCTAAAAAAACCCTAAACTTTAGGTTTAGTCCTGAATTTTTCCCAAACTTTAGGTTTAGTCCCAAATCTGCCCCAAACTTTTCTTTTATCTCATAAAAAAAACCCCCAAACTTTAGGTCCAATCACAAATCTACCCTTTTTTTTTGTTAAAAAAAATCATTAATTTTACTCTAGTCCTAAATCTGCCCTCGTTTGCCCTCCATCCAAAAAAATCGCGGCTATTCATCTCTAATTTTTATATCCTAGAAAA
The DNA here is from genome assembly GCA_014182545.1 of Eucalyptus globulus. Taxonomy (NCBI): domain Eukaryota; kingdom Viridiplantae; phylum Streptophyta; class Magnoliopsida; order Myrtales; family Myrtaceae; genus Eucalyptus; species Eucalyptus globulus. The sequence goes on along the minus strand of CM024727.1, from coordinate 16,799,563 downwards.
GTTTTATTTTAAAGATAATTTTCCACACCGCCTTGCCAGTGTGTATTTATTATCAATGAGGAAATGCCAAGTTAAGTTGAGACTAGACCATGGGGTAGATTTGAGAATAGATTATCGGTGATTTTTTTAGACAAAACAAAATTCGATGTAGATTTGAGGCGAACCCTAAATTTTAGGGTTTTTCTAGACAAAAGAAAATTCGGGGCAAATTTTGGACTGGATCTAAGTTTGGAGATTTTTATGGGACAAAGAAAAGTTCGGGATAAATTTGAGATTAAACCTAAAGTTTGGGATTTATAAGGAAATTGGCCCATTGGCTATAGAGTTTCATGATATTCTTTGCTGTCGAGTGTTTATGACGACATTTTACTTTTTTGGTTTACGTCAAGCGCAACATGTATAGAAGATGTATGTGGAGTAATCATGGACTTTGTCAAAAGATGGATCCAAATCACACATTTCATTAAACACAATCAATGGGATCTTGATCAGGAAAATAAAGGAGACAAAGATAGGGTGGCTGCAATGATTGGAAGGAACTTGAGTCTAGAGATGATCCAAAAATCATATCATATTTATCAAATTTTGGTTGCTGGAGGAGGAATTGTTGTTGTAGAAGATGTAGTTGTTTCAGCAGATGGAGGCGCTATAATTCTTGGTATTGGGATGTATGGTCCATTCCTGATGACTTTTCACATATTGTAAATCCAGGGATTTTACGAAGATTTTCATCTTCCAATTCCAAAAGATATAGTCAGATTGATCGAACGGTTGTGGTTTAAAAATGGACTGTCTTCATCGAAAAAGCTCCTATGGTGTGAGCCACAATGATCGTTTTGCTCTTGAAATATAGAACTTCGAAAACTTGAGCAACATACTATGATACGAATTAAGTTGGCTAAAACAACAACTAAGAAATGGTGATTGGTTGTTTTAAGAACATTGTAACTCTTGAGTGAAAGATGTGAGCCTGTGCTTTTGTAGAAGGAGACTAATTATGCGGATGTAGTAGTAATTTCTATCAAACCTATTATTAAAGAATTAAAGAAATAAAAGATATTTCAAGACAAATTCATAGTGGTATAGCTTTTCACTTGACACAATTTACTCTCTCAACTCTAATGGCCATGAACAAGACTTGAATCCATTGAGTAATCGCCGAAATTTAACAGTTTATAGACGGTGCTCCCACTGCAAGAAGCTCATAAGGCGATTGCAGAAGCACGACCACCTCTTACAATCCTACAATCCCCTCTCTTCTCAGATTTCAAGAATTTAGCCCTCACATAAAATTTTGATATGAAGAAAAACATTGCACAAGCGAAAGCTAGGGTGTATGTAGGACATGGTGAGAATACAACTTCGGAATTTCCGGCCATCTTCAAAGATACCTTTGATCCATTTATCTACGCCTTTATTCTTGTAAGCGTTGGATGGAAGCTGTTTGCGGCTAAATTAGCATGTTTTTCAATGTGTTTAGAGGGGTACAGATTTTCCCGTTGATAGACTGCCGGATTAGTCAAATGTGCAAATGTGTCGGGGTCCCTCGCCCATCGCGTTTCTCGTTAATGGACTGCCTAACTAAGCAATTCATCGAGTCCGACAGCTTGCACGTAATCTTTTTGTACATTTCCACGCTTTATTATTTCATATAGGGAGCGCCCATACAGAGAGAGAGATCAAAATCTATCATTTATGTGCACGCCCATACACAGAGAGAGAAAGTAATGGTGATTGGGTGAGGATGGAGACCGCGACATGATTTCTAGAAGAGAGAGAGGGAAGTTACTTTTTAATCAAGTCATGCCATGTAATTAGTATTCTTAACGGAGAGGCTATTTGAAATTTGAATTGATTTGGATTTGTCTCGAACTTGTTTGTTTAGAGGAGAATACTGGACTTATTAAGATCGATATGTAAAAATTAGGAAGGGACTCTAATTTTGGAAGGGCCGATGTTAAATAATTTAAAAAAAAAAAATCATATTTAGGACTTAGGAGCGATGGTGTCAATTGCGATTTCCGTTGTTGCATACGACACCAAACCTTTTTTGGACATTAATCAAAGATTTTCACACATCTAAGAATTAGAATACTTTCGCATATCATTTATTAAATATAATTTACTATCCTCACGAGAAATTTGGATAAGGCTTTTGATGTGGTTGAAAGTCGAACCGAGCACACGCTTCAGTATCATTTCATGAATTTTTCACAATTTTAAAACTTCAAATTTTGAAGTACTAAAATTAGGATTTTAAGATCATTTCTGTTGGTAGTCATTTGATTTATCGAATCTTTCATTGGTTGTTTTAAGAAAATTAAAACCCTTTATTAGTGAAAGACATGAGAATATACTTTTATATAAGGAAATTAGCTTTGCGAGTGTAGTAACTTCTATCTAACACGTATTAGAAAAGTTAAAAGAGATAAAAGATATTGTAAGACAGGATTTATAGTGGTTTGACCTTCCACTTGGCACACTTCAAGCAGAGATGCAAATAAGGTAGCAGATTGGATTGCAAAAGTCCAGTATGGATCCCTACCTCACAATTGGTTTTCTAACCCGTCCGATGCCCTTTGAGCTTCATTGAGTTCAGAATCTCGTTTTTACCCCCCCCACAAGGAACTTTCACTTGGCACTCTTTACTCTCTCAACTCTAATAGCCATGAACAAGACTCGAATCCATCAAGTAATCGCTGAAATTTTATGGTTTGTAAACGGTGCTCCCACTACAAGAAGCTTAGAAGACAATTCCACAAGCACCTCTTACAACCCTACCATCAATAATTTAGGCCTCACGTAGAATTGCAATCTGAAGACAAACACTGCACGAGTGAAAGCTAGAGTGCATGTTGCAACATATTGAGATTGCAAGTTCGGAATTTCCTGCCATCTTCGGAGTTGTTCCAGAGTCAAATGAGCCGTTGACCATCTTCCCTAGCAATCATCCCAGCAATCTGTACTCACAAGGACAAAGCAGGATTTTGGCGGCGCAAGTGCTTAGCTTAATCAAGCCGGGACACATAAGTGCCATAACTTCCAAAACGGTACACTTAAGTGCTACTTTTTTTTTTTCGAGTGGGACACTTAAGTGCCACCTCCGGCGACCCCTGCCGGAAATCCTACGTGGCAATTTTTATTATTATTTTTTGCCTCGTGGCTCGCCGGAGCTCCAAATCGGCATAAAAATTAAAAAAATTAAAAAAAAAAAGAAAATTTTAAAAATTTTAATTTTAAAAAATTTTAAAATTTAAAAAAAAAAAAAAAGAAAATTTTAAAAATTTTAATTTTACAAAATTTTAAAAATTTAAAAAAAATAAGAAAATTAAAAAAATTTAAAAAAAAGAAGGGGGGTGGGGGGTCGAACGGGCGGGCGGTGGGGCGAGCCCTCGCCGCCGCCGCCTCCCGCCGTCGCCGGGGAAGGGTCGGCCGGGGTCGCCGGCCCCCGACCGACCGACGGCGAGGGCTCGCGCCCTCGCCGCCGGTCGGCCGGCCCAGCCGGGCTCGGCGACCCGGCCGACCCTTCCGGCGCGGCGGGGAGGCGGCGGGAGCCCGCGAGCCTCGCCGGATCTGGCGAGGGTCGCGGTAGGGCGCGGGCCGCGACCCTCGCCCGGATCCGGTGAGGGCTCGCGGGCCCTCGCCGCCTCCAGCCGCCGCGGGAAGGGTCGGCGATGGAGTGGGGAGGGTCGGCCGGGGTCGCCGGGCCACGGCCGAGGGCCGGTGAGGCCGGCCGGCCCGCGGCGAGGGCGAGCCCTCGCCCGGATGATGGGGCGAGGGTCGCGGCCCTCGCTGCGATCCGGCGAGGGCTGCGAGCCCGCGCCGTCGATGGCCGGGGGCCGCGACCCCGGCCGACCCTCCCCCTCCGTCGCCCCCATCCCGGCGACGGCGGGGGCGGCGGCGGCGAGGGCTCAGCCCTCGGCCGCCCGTTCGACCTCCCCCTTTTTTTTTTTTTTTTTTTTTTTTTTAATTTTCTTAATTTTTTAAAACTTTTAAATTTTTCTTAATTTTTAAATTTTTCTTAATTTTTTAAATTTTTTAAATTTTCTTTTTTTTTTTTTTTTAAAATTTTTTGAATACTTTATAATTTAATTAATTTTTATATTATTATTTACACGTAGACACGAAACGGCGTCGTTTTGCGTTTTCTCCGCCACGTCGGCGTGCAAAACGACGCCGTTTTGGACTAAACTTCGCCGGAATGGACTAAACATTATGATATATTCTTAACTAAATAAATTGCGTAAAATAATTGCAGGAGTCTTTGAAGACGTATGCTTAAATTATGTTTTAGTTAAGTGAAGCTCATTTGGGATTCTTTGGCTACTCTCGGGATCTATTGAACAATGACCTTTACTCAATTAGATGTGTCAAAATAGATTATAAACTCATTTCTTAACTTGTATGTAATGAATTGAATTACTATATGAGTTAGTTATATTCAATAAATATGTTTAGATTAGTAAAACTTAGGACAACACTTGTTAAATGGGTTTACAATTCATTAAAACCCAACCAACCTTTATGACTCTTTTTTCACTCTTTCTTACTTTCGCTCAATTCCGCATTTGCTAGCTCCATGATCCCCCTCACTTTTGAATATAAGATGGAAGTGTTTTAACTATACTGATCATGTTCGATTATTAGATTTACATGTATGAAAATAGATCACAGTCAGTGTAATTAATTAGTTTAGATTAGATCATTTTTTATCTGACCTAAATTCAATTCGATCCACACATTTGACGAGTCGAACTCAAGTATCACAGCCCACCATGTCCAACAGTATCATGAAGGCATCTATATCATCATACGAGATGGAAAGGGAATTACAAAACAGTTTATTTTAAGAACGGAGATTAAAATGCTCTTTTTTGACGAATGGAGACGCGGGTAAAATAGCCTTCGCGTGTTTTGTGGGGCAAAATGGGGGCAAAGCATCGAGGAGGGATTTTCCTTAACAGCACCCCTTTCTGCTCAAATCGGGGATATATCTCGCGGAGCCGATAATGGAGACTGACGATAGACGAAAGGAGAGGTGGGACCGACCAGGTACAATTTTTTTTTGGTGGCTAAAAAAAATAATAATAAGGTTGTTTTTTTGCAAAGAACGCTTTCCAAAATGACTGACAATATACATAGGAGAGGCTAGGAGGCAAGACGAGGAGAAGGTAGCACAAAAAATATCATGCACAAAGAGAAAAAGGCACTCCCCCGAAGGTAGCATAAAAAAATTCCCCCGAGGTCATGCAAAGTAGGAAAAGGGACGGACTCCCCCGAATATTTTTTGTGCTACCTTCTCCTCGTCTTGCCTCCTAGTCAATTTGTACCCGGTCGGACACACCTCTCCCTTTATAATATCGATCTTCCGCCTTGTGGTCGCTTCATTCTCTTTCTTCTTCCTCTCTCTATCCCTTGCACTCTCGCCACTGCATTAGACTAAAGTTCATCGTTCCCGATCCGGTCTCCACCGAGGTAGGATCCTTGCATCGCTCGCATTTCTCCATTCTTAGGCTGTGCAACTGAGCGAGTTACACTTGTTACTTACCTGTCGTCAATGTTTCTTCAATAATCCAGAGAAAATGGCGTCCCACGTCATTGGATATCCTCGCATCGGCCGCAACAGGGAGCTGAATTTTGCCCTGGAATCATTCTGGCATGGAAAGAGCACTGCCGAGTATTTGCTAGAAGCCAGGGCTCATCTCAAGTCATCCATCTGGAAGCAGATGGCCGCCGTCGGCATCAAGTATATTCCCAGCAACACCTTCTCATACTATGATCAGGTGCTCGATGCCATCGCGATGCTCGGTGCTGTTCCTGTTGGACGCAAATTTGCGCAACCCCAAGATCTCCATAACTAGAACAAGAACATGCATAATTGAGTAGAAATATTAACGCACCTGTTTTGGGATCCATGGAACATAAACCGGAAGCAGAAAAATGATTACCCACATATATCAAGGGGATCCACGCATCAAGTCCTTCTCCTCTATTGCCCTTCGTATCACTGGCTCAATGAGGTGGCCCCCTCACGTTTAGCGTTAAGTAAACGCCCCTTAGGTGAGAATACATGTGAGAATTAGGGTTAGAGGAGAGACTTGAGCACTATTTATAGAGTTTCCAGCCAGTCCCCCTCATTACGGGCGAGGCTCAAATCGGCCCACACTAGCCAGCCCATACGAGACTAATTAAGAAACCTTCTATCTCACCTTAGACCAACCCTGTTTTACGGTAACCGTAAAAACAGTAAATTACAATATCAATTAATTTAGTTCACATTAGGAAAAACTCTTACATTCTCCCACTTAGACTATATTAATTGAAATCGAATTGTATGTGCGCACATTTGGTCCAAAGATAATTCTTAATAGTCAATCCTATCCCATAAAGTTTTAAACACCGAATCTTGGCGGTAACTGCATGTATACACACAGAGCCTTACATGGTCACGAATGCTCTCAACTTTATTGATATGGATTCAATATGGTAGTGTGTCAAATGAATAACATCTCTCATAGAGAGATCCCATTTGTCAGTCACCATTCTCTTACCTTAGGTGTCACAAAAACTTGTGCCACTAGAGAATGCTTTATGGTTCTAATGAACCCACATATGTCTTGTCCTTATGGTTAACATTTCTTTATGTATCACAAGACATATGCACAAGGCTAATAACTGGATGCCCGGATGCCCCTAGCCTTCACTCAAGGTTTATACAATCCATTGAGACTTTATCAATATCTATTCAACATAATAACAATACATTCAAAAATATTTTATTGAATGCAAAAGTTGATACATATCAAACCATTATAAAGTGTAATGAACACAGATGAAACATTTATCAGAGTAAAGCCAAAATATCTCCCACTAAACAACAGCATCTCATGATGATCCTAGGCCCATGCTAACGATATGTCACTCAAATACATACGAGCGTAGGCCTTTAGTTAGTGGATCTGCAATCACATCATCTGTGAAAACATATTATATTAAAATGTCATATTTCTGTACCGTTTGCTTTTGGTTAAAATTTCGACCACCATGTATTTTGACCCCTTGAGACCTCTGTAGTAAATAAATAATACTACAAATTAGTTATCTCAATACAACCGTATAGGTCTATCCATAAAGTTAAAACGATTAACTTCTTCATGAGGTTTTGGAGCCTAATAGCCCAAGTAACAACCTAAAAGAATGTTACTAAAACTGCATACATAGTAGAAGATAACATAAAACTTTATTTACTGCACTTCTTACTAACATAAATCCGTATCTTGTTATTGATTGTATGTCAATAGAATAGCCAACAAAGTTTACATCTAAATACCCTACTAACTGCAAGAATTGAACATGTTTGTAAATTAACATATAATCTCTTGTCTTCTTTAAGTACCATAAAACTTTATTGACAGCAACCCAGTGATCATGTCCTGTATTTAACTTATATCTGCCTAAAAGTTCCCTCGCAAATGCGATATTTAATATAGTGCAAAATCAAAACATATATTATACTTTTAAGTGCACTAACACAAGGTACACAATTTAATTAGATTTTCTCAATATCTAAATAAGGACAATGTGATAGATTTAGTCCATCACCCTTAACAACAGGAGCAATTCCTGACTTGTATATTGAATATTTCCAATGTACAATCAGCAAATGTTCTCCGAGAAAATCTAATATAATATGGCAAAAACAATCATTACAGACCTCAGTACAAAAGATATAAGATGTCTCAAGGTCACAACTTGTAAGCAAAATATTATGTACATAAAGTATGAGAAAAAATAAATTTCCCCCACTGACCTTGCAGTATATTGAATTACTTTGTTCCCAATTGAACAAAATAACAACACTATGAAGATTTAATAATATTGTCTAGAAACTTGCTTAAGACTATAAATAAGACTTTTCAGTCTACACACAAGTTTACTTAAAACATTTGTTGCAAAATTCTCCAATTGCATAATATAGATTTTGTATCTATTTGGCGTAACTTTATATCAAAATAAATTATTAATGACACATTCACTCTGAAAGAATCTTTTAAAGAAATAATTATTTCTTCACTGTTAACAATCCACCCCTCTTTCATAGTGAAAACTTTAATTACCAATTTGGCTTTAAATTCCACAATCTTTCTTTAAAATCCTTTTAGTTTTGTACGCCAATTTGCAACTAATGAACTTATGATCTTTAGACAAGTCAGTAAGTTTCCAAACATGTTTCATAGATTGTATATCGCTTTTTATGGCATCTAATCACATACTTAATTGAGGATAAGAAACAACATTTATTTATGTCGATAAATCAACCATGTAGTGGATATTATGGTCATGCTCTCATGAATAGACTATATAGTCTAATGGAATAACCGATCGCCTTTCCCTTAACAAATCTCCTGAGTAAAGCGATAACCACTTCATTCTAGACTTGAGAGGTTTGAAAAAAATTTCATCATAAACTATATCAAGAATAGTATCTTGAACCTCATCAAGTTTAGTCTATGGTACATGAGATTCTACAATTGTTTGTATCACAATTATCTATATAGGCAAAGACAAAGACACATTGATTTTCCATCGTACTATTACTCTTAATAGTCTGAGAGCAGCTACCTCGTCAAACTGTAGAAACTTTACAATATGTGATACAATAATTCTTGTATCTTCTTTGGGGTCTTAAAATCAATACCCTTTTGAACAATCTAGGTAAAATACTGTTGACACCTAATTTTTGCCCAAATTATTGCATATAGATTATCTAGGTATTTAAAATGGAAGATGTTTTCCCTAAAAAAAGAAAAAAAAATTAAAAAAAGAAGATAAAAGATAAAAAAAAATTTTAAAAAAAAGAAGATTAAAAAGAAAAGAAAAAAAAAGTTGGGGTCAATGATATAAATGTGACTAGCCAAGCTCAGGAGGTTAGATTGGAATTCAAATAGTAAGTTGGGGCCAAAATGCAATTTCCAAAAGTTGAGGGCCCAATTTGCAAATTTCGCAAAATTTGTGCCCGAGCCCGTAAATCATCATCTTGGTCACCAATTAAGTTGAAATTGAATTTGGGCCAACTCGAATCAATCAAATCGAGCGAAAAAGACCAAATTTGCCTTGAGTTGGGTATTTTCGGATAAGAAAATGGCCAACTTTGAGCTACTTTCTTGTAAAATTGGGTGGAGATAATTGCGAAAAATGGTCAAGATATTAAACTACTATATATGAGCTTTCTAATTGATCAAAAAACGCAGCCAAATTAGTGGATTAAAGCACTCAAATCAGCAGCCAAAACTCAGTCCACGAGTTGGTCTTAATCCGGAGTTGCTGAGTAAGCAATTTGGTGGCCCCACCATATCCTCCTCAGCTGCCCAACAAGCCCGATCTTTGCACGTGATGGAAGACCGTATATAGCAGTGAAAGTGGACGAAAATTGGCCAGAGATAAGCTTCTGAAAGCACCGGAAAATCGCAGCAAAACCTGCACACTCAACAGCTGCAGAAGTTAAAAAATTGGCTAAGTCAGAAGAGTAGGTGAAGTAGCCCTGTTGACAGGCTTGGTAGGTGGGCAAAAGGCTGACCAAAAATCCCTTAATTCGGGGGATAAGGTCACGGAAGCAAGGTATTTCGAGGGAGAAGAGAGAGGAGACGGGAGGGAGAGAAGAGAGCTCGGAATCGTCCCCTAAAGAGGCCCTCAGAAGCAACTTCAGAAAAGCAAAAAAAACCCAGAAATTCCAGATCAACCTTCTGAGAGAAAAGTGAGATTTTCGCAAATCTGCAGCCAAAATTAGCCAAAACCTTAAACTATAGAGTGAAACTTCACTCAAATATATTTCCATCCATAGGTCGTACGTCCAAAATGGAGATCGGGAAGGCCTCCTAAAGCCCCCGAAACAGTGCCCTCCTGTCGGGCCAAGAAAGTCCGAAATTTTTCTAAGTGTCGAGACTGGTTGGTCACGAGTGAGGAAAGCCAGTGTTTTTGAGAAAGTTGAGAGACAAATGAGGAAAATATTGACTTTTAACCCAGACTAGAATACATATAGTTTGTCGTGGTGTCAATTTTTCCAACAAAATACGTCTTGAAGTCTAATGTTAGAGCTCAATGAAAACCTTCGTTGTCAGTTCGTTTTTTTGCAGATCTCATTTCCAGTTGAAGAAGCCAACTTCCACAGGCCCCCGAGGATAATTTGTCGGTTTCATCGGCCAAGAACCACTTGAAAAAGAAACTAGGAAGAAAGCTAAGCACCCTTGATGTATTTATTTTCGAGTTTGAGCATGTTTTGATCATGAAAATCAAGAGGAAAACCGGCCCGGAAAACTGATTTCTGAGGTTGAAATTTTTCTAAGTGTTTGAAATCTCTTCAAGAGTGTTGCATGTGTGCTTCTTGGAGAGGTCGTTTTAATGTTGTTCGGTGGGTCATTCTCTGTGATGTTTATTGCATTTGAAAGCTCATGTTACCTACTTTCATTCGGATCAAGTAATGTTTCCTTAGATCTCGTATGTGATAGGTGTCGGGGCTTGAATATGGGCACTCAACCTGTTTGCTTGACTTGGGTTCAAACCCAGATTTGCAAAATCAGATCAAACCCGCATATTTGATGACGATTCCAGCTTGGTTTTCGTTTGTTTTAAGCTGTGTTTTTATCTATCTTACTCCTTGCATGTTGTAGTTTAACCTTGATGTTTTAGTTCCACATAATATTGCTCATGAGTTGAGATTGAAGACCGCAAACATGGCCCGAGGAAGCTTATTGGGGCTAGTTTAATGCACACCAAGTGTTCGACAAAATGCTCAAACTAAGCTTCGATCTTGAAACGGTCGATTTGAGCTTGATTATTGTGATATTCATGTGTTGTGTTACTCCATGTTAACATAGATCGATTTAAGGAATTATTATTATTTAAAAAAATAATAATTAAAAAAGAGAAAATATGAAAATTTCAAAAATATCAAAAAATGTTAGATAGCATCAAATTAGGATATAAATGACATATATGAAATTTTCCTAATTTTAAAAGGTCATTTTCCTAATTTAATGCTATTTTGGTATTTTATAACCATTTTTGTAAATAATCCATTTTGTGTAGATTAAAACTATTTAAAGTAATTTCATGCATATAGAGTAATTTCATGCATATTTGAACTTTCATTTTGCTCATGGGGGTCCTGTCCCGGGCGTGATAACAAGGCCATGTAATATTATTTGCCCGACTTGTATCGGGTTTACCTTTTTCCGCGTTTATTTTCAAGTCATTTCAATTTCTTGGATGTTTACTTACGCGCCGCTTTTCATTATTTTGAGTGTAAATTTCTCTTCTAAATTATGTTAGGATTAGTCTAGACATTAAAAAAAAACTACAAAAATATTTGCATTGACACTTAGTGGTTTCATAAATATTATAATTGGTAATCAAGATTGTATGGCCATTTAGATAGACAACCTTCCAAGTTAGTGGTACCGCAAGGGCGCTAATAGAAACATTGGCGTAAACAAGTCCCCGTTCCTAGAAATCTCTGGTTGCGTATGAATCGAGACAACACTCCCGTGTCTTGATTGGTTTCTAGCCGACCTCAATAGGCTAGTGGCGACTCCTAGAATTACATAGGTTGTTAATAACTAAAAACGAATCCAACGTCGCGCGGGGTATGGGCTTAGGGAGAGCCCGCGCCTAATCTAGGGCCATTGGTCTACCTCTTTACGCAAATACCCCTAAACCTTCTTCTTTTTCTCCGGACGAAAAAAAGAGGTCGTGATAGATACAAAATAATTCCGAGTGAATCTAAATTCCAATGCCTCTAATATTGGATTAGATAATCTCACTTCTGCATAACACCTCTAAATTTAATATGATTCAAATAATCTATGTCCAGTGTATAACTTAAAAGAAGTTTATGAAACAACTTTGATAAGAGACGCATTTTGTATGTGAAAAAGTTGTTTTCATAATATCAACCCACATAAAATCGGATAAATTGGTCTTACTGATCATACTCATCACCATGTTCATTATGGTATATTTATGCCTTTCGGCCAAATCTTTTTATCAGAATTTTCAAGTATAGTAATTAAATTACCACCCCATAATCTACCAAGTATTTGACAAATGACTCTTTAAGCTATTTCGCATTGTCATACTTGTCAAACTACTCACAGCCACTGTTAAGCCTGACAACCTTTTAAGACATTTATCTTGGTCATTTTCCTTAAATAGAAAACTTTCGAAAACAACCTTTTAACCATATACGAGATGTATGTCATCAGGACTTAAACACAATCTTTGCAGATATATCCTAATTTCAATATCAGACAAGACATAATTTCAAGCAACTAAGGCTTCCATCATCTTATAGCAGTGCAGTCCACAGGGAAACCTCTTTTCAAGTGTTCCACAATGGACAGTAAACAAATTCTATTGCTCTTTTCTCAAGCAGCAAATCATATGTCCATAATTTAAAATTTGAAGTAGTAAAACCTCAATAATAATGAAGTTATTAATTACAGAAAATGTGACTGAAAACCAAGCAATGTATATAATTAACATCATGTGAGCACTGTGTAACTTGACATACAAGTACACATCCAGAAAGTTACACGCATAATCATATAATCACCTTTGGGCAGAATACATGACATGCAATTGTACACTCCCCACATGATAGCGGTTATGAGAATATATTCCAATTCTTCGTGAATTCATCACCTTTGGGCATATGAATCACTAGAATCAATCACTTCTCCACCACACTATCATGTATCCCTCCATGAACTAATACACAATCACCTCCTTTGGGAGTATGATTACGCATTAGACCAAGAGACATCTCAATCATCATACGAGACCGAAATTTCTCAAACTCAATCAAGTGTGCCACTTTGGCGGTCACTACTCAATTGAATCATTGAAATTTTCTCATACTAGGGATATAAACTTTACTCCTCACATATACCATATACATGTGATTTTAACTTTAGTGATAGGGGCAGCATATCACAAAAATCACATATCATGCTAATTACATTGCTTTATTCATTAATAAAATTAATCATATATATACAGCGAACCTGAAAGACAGATTCCAATGAGATCATGATCACAGTAACACAAGAAACTTCTCATAACAGAGAATAAAACATCTCTTATGCACCCCAATTACATATTACCAGAACAACATAAAAAGAATGCTGATCTATAATATCTCTCACAAATTAACATCAATAGTAATACAGGGGTACACCAAATCAACAAGCTTGACAGCTGATCAACTATTGCTCATAAGTTTCATACGGCCAAATATGACTCTTAGGCCAACAACTGATTTATTAATCAATTTTAGGTAACAAATATCATTACTTCAACCAGTGGCCTATAAATTGAGTCAAACCACATAACTAAATATCTAAAATATAATAGTAGATACTATTGCTCTGCATAAATATTTTCATACTCCTTAACCATAAAAATATTCAACTTGATAGACATTAACAAGTGACCAGATGAGTTCATGTACAATATGTAGTAACTTAATCGACATGCATTACCCACATACAACAGATATGTTAATCAGTACAATCAGTTTGGTCACGAGTTCTTAAAACGTCCATCATTCAAAGATTACCAGCGTGTCAAGTAGTATGCTTGAGCAACAAAAGTTTCATAATCTTTACTGATATCTCAAGATATAATCAATTACTATCTCATAATAATTGTATCTCATTAAGCCAGCTTCAGTTCACAATAAAGTTTGATTTTTATTGATGAATCACACCTTTATAATGATTATGTGATAATATACCTATAACCCAACACTTATATTTCCAAAATCACATAAAATATAAGAAAAATACGCAAAAATACACTAAAAATACACGTATTTAGGGTTCCGTATGTATTTTCACATCCATAAAATATCAAACATGTAAAATAAATATACCACGTGATAGGAAATCACCATACAAATCCAACGACGCCGGCCACGCGCCGAACGGAGGTCCCACGCGCTCACGCGCGGCGCGCGTTCGACGCCTAGGCGGCGCGTGGCAGCGCGTGGGGGCGCGTGCAGCCTCCTCCGGTGATGCGCTGCTGACCCTCTTGCTCGTTTCGTTGAGCCCAATCTGAATTTGTGATTTAATTTAATTTTTATTGAACAAAAAATCTCGAAAATCACAAATTAGGGCAAGATCCGTACTAATTAGGGCTAATCCGTACAAATTAGAGCAAAATTAATGGCGTTCAAGTTCTAAAGTTATGGAGGCTCTGATACCACATGTTGGACGCAAATTTGCGCAACCCCAAGATCTCCATAACTAGAACAAGAACATGCATAATTGAGTAGAAAGATTAACGCACCTGTTTTGGGATCCATGGAACATAAACCGGAAGCTGAAAAATGATTACCCACATATATCAAGGGGGATCCACGCATCAAGTCCTTCTTCTCTATTGCCCTCCGTATCACTGGCTCAATGAGGCGGCCCCCTCACGTTTAGCGTTAAGTAAACGCCCCTTAGGTGAGAATACATGTGAGAATTAGAGTTAGAGGAGAGACTTGAGTACTATTTATAGAGTTTCCAGCCAGTCCTCCTCATTACGGGCCAGGCTCAACTCGGCCCACACAAGCCAGCCCATATTAAACTAATTAAGAAACCTTATATCTCACCTTAGACCAACCCTGTTTTATGGTAACCGTAAAAACAGTAAATTACAATATCAATTAATTTAGTCCACATTAGGAAAAACTCTTACAGTTCCTCCCAAATATGGTTGGAATGGTGGCAAGATCGGATTTGACGTTTACTTCTCGATGGCCAGAGGAACCGCCTCCGTCTTTGCTATGGAGATGACCAAGTGGTTCGACACCAACTAGTAAGGACGACAGATCTTAGACAAGTTACCGAGTATAAATTAATTTTGTATTGATGATTAAACTTAACCCATCCATCTCATTTTTTGGTCCAGCCACTACATCGTCCCTGAATTATGCCCTGATGTCAACTTCTCTCACGCTTCTCGCAAGGTTGTCACCGAGTACAAGGAGGCCCAGAAGGTAAAACGCTGGTCTTATTATTGTTTTCTTCGTTCTCAACGGCCCATTCAATTGGGTTGTTGTTTGTCGTTTAATTTTCGTATGTCTTTATCAGCTCATACGTTTTTGTCTTCCTGCAGCCGTTGCATAATCTTAGCATTATCTAAAGCTATCTGTTTTCGAATTCATATGCTAATTTCCAGCTCAGAGTAGACACTGTTCCAGTCCTCATTGGCCCGGTGTCCTATCTGCTGCTATCCAAGCTTGCAAAGGGTGTGGAGAAGACCTTTTCTCCTCTGTCCCTTCTCGGCAAAATACTTCCCATCTACAGGTAAGATAATGAACTCCTCTCTCACAGTTTTCATTTGCCCGTGTTTGAATACGTTTCCTGACCAATGATAATATCATGCAGGGAAGTTGTGTCCGAACTTAAGGCTGTTGGTGCTTCATGGATTCAGTTTGATGAGCCCACCCTTGTCATGGATCTTGATTCTCACAAACTGCAAGCATTTACTTAAGCATATTCGGAACTAGAATCACGTCTTTCTAGCGTGAATGTTGTCGTCGAGACATATTTTTGCTGATGTTCCTGCTGAGGCATATAAAGTTCTTACTTCCCTGAAGGGCGTCATTGGATTTGGATTTGATTTGGTCGATGGAACCAAGACCCTTGATTTAATCAAGGGTGGCTTCCCCACAGGCAAGTATCTCTTTGCTGGAGTTGTTGATGGTAGGAACATCTGGGCCAATGATCTTGCTGGATCGCCCAGTACCCTGCATGTTCTCGAGAGCATTGTGGGAAAAGGTACTACTTCCTGCGTATGTTATTTCCAAAAAGTATTTTTTGATGATCTGTTTGTCATTTATGCTTAAGTTGATATATGATAGACCTCATTTATCTACAAACAAACTTGTGGTCTCCACCTCCTGCTCTCTTTTGCACACTCCTGTTGACCTAGTTAATGAGACCCAGTTAGATGAGGAAATCAAGTCATGGTTTGCATTTGTTGCTCAGAAGGTCGTTGAAGTCACTGCCTTAGCCAAGGCATTGGCTGGACAAAAGGATGAGGTACAATTTGTTGTCTCTCTATTTAAAGATGATGCTGAAAGGCAGCATAGCATGCCCACGCGGTCCTTGTTGCTACTAGGCGATCTTAACAGCGATGGTAATCCACATTGTTAGCTTGTTTTCTAGAATTAGTTGCTTCTGCTCTATGTCGATTTGTCATCAGCAAGAACCAATGCGGTTACCTTGTTGTGGGTGTCGCGACCCGATCTCGCTGCCCCTCGAGAATGTATCCAAGGATGGGAAAGGTCGGGTTTAGGGGTACTTGATCACGAAAGTTCCCTCACGGCTTGCATTCCAAAAGACGTCATCACCTCGCCTTTTGGATCAAGCCTCTCATGAGTTCCCTCTACGAGATCGCGAGCTCTCCCAAGCTCGTACCCCGCGTGACAGCGGAATGTTGCGATCCATACCCACATAAGCGACACACCTAAAAAAGGAGTCGAATGTGGATATCGAATTTAAGGGTACTTTTACCATGGTAGCCCTCTCGATAGTATGCTTCACCCATTAGGATGGCATCACTTCATCCTTTGGGCTACTCCCACATCAAGTATGCTAAACCATAGTGAGTTTCATCGAAACTCATACCGTGCGTGACAACGGATTTATTTATACGATCTACTTATTTATGAAAATCTAAAAATAGATGGGAGTCGCCACTAGCCTTAACTTTAGGGGTCGGCTAGAAACCCAATCGAGGGTCGGGAGTGTTCCCTCGATTCCGCAACCAGATATCTAGGTTCGGGGACTTGGGTTATGCTAATATTGCTATTAGCGCCCTTTCGGTACCTAAACAGTATGTTGTATTTTTCCTAATATGTCCATGCGTTTCTTTTTACATTTTCGGGATCATCAATTCCTAGGCTAAGTGATCATGCGTGGTTGATCATTTTCATTCAATTCTATTTCTAAAAATGAAAAGAAAACAATCAATGAAATTGAAAGCACAAGACATGAAGTAAACAATCAAGAGAAATCAGTAAACCTAATCATGCAATTCTAAAGAATATAAAAGAGAAAACAATCGAGAAAGAAAGGAAACCTGCAACTCGTCGGGCTTTATACAATGCATAAAACCCGAGACATATGTCGGGAAAATGGGTATTACATGAAAATGGTCGGAATGGACATCGACCTTCACCCTCTTCGTGCCTTCTCCATCTTCGGGATCTTAATCTAAATCTAATCTAAGAAAACCTATAACTAGGTGCGTACAAATAAAAGAAACAATCAAACACATCAAGCAACCAAAAACAATACATCATATCAAAATCAATTGTTTAAAAGAAGTACAATACGGAATCAAGTTTCGAGTGATATCCTAAAGTTCAGCATTGATATGTGTCACACCAAAACCATTCATCAAATGATCACATGCAAGACATATAATATGACATACATCCAAGTCATATAAGCTTGGTTCTCAATTAATCAAGCAAATGAATTAGGTGACAAAAGATCATTCACAAAACAATATGCATCATTGAACGTGTTCATGCTACATGTATGTCCATCTAATCAATGCTTAATCCACAAATTCCAGCATGCAATCAGAATTGTAAAAGAGCACATGAGACCATAAATTGTGATTATTTGATGACAAATCGTCATGAATTGAAGCTATATCTTCTCACAAGCACGTATGAGTCTACTTGATTAAAATGGCATCAATCCATAACCAAACTAGCCTCAAGTAAAGCCATTTGTATAAGTGGTCAGATCAAATCATAACAAGCAGAACACATCAGCAGATTAGTGCTCTTTGCAAGAAGCATCAGGCAAGGCAAATGATGGCTAAATCGCACACATGATATGTCTATGGAAAGCTTGAGAAGTATATTACAAATCTCTAGAAGATATTAAGTCCTAATAACATCATCTACCAGTTCATATCAAGCGGTTTACACAGAAGGTCATCCGAAACAGAAAAACAAATATTTGGCAGATTCTGGACCTAACTTTGGACAGGAAAAAACCATATTAAATGAAGTCCGTTTAGAGCATTCTATAGCTCATTGGAAAGATAATCGAACCATCTTCAACCTATATGAAGACTTCGAACATAGACAACCACAGGAACCCGATCATCTCACGTCATTTTGCACAGAAGGTTAGATCAGAACACAGAACACAATAAACAACACAGGTTCAGTAACAATGGCACAATGAGTGACATCAGATCTATATACTCGGTAAATCAACTTCTAAGAAATGTTTCATATCAACACGTTTTCAGATCTGACATTATCATGACCTATTTTTCGCTCATGCTTTTGAGGTATTTCGTCAAACACTTCACGTACAACAAAACGATTAACGAAGCTATGGAATGGGACTGAAGCCATGTTTTCATCTAACATTCTAAAATCAATATTAAAATCACAGAACCATCACAAGTCATCTAGTTACAGCTTAGATCTTAAGTGAATTACACCTGAACTACGTGAACATGATTCTTCTACACATTTCATTGCAACAGAGCAGGAGAGAAGGGAATGAGTTTACCTGGTTTATCAGTGATACGGATACTGCAACAAGAGTTCCAGACGAAGAATAAGAGTTTTATGATCGTCCAAGAACGAGGTTGGAACCAGCGATGATAAGTTCGAACAAAAACTGGATTCGTTGTATCTTAGGGAAGCTGGATTTTCTGACTCTTTTGAGCGATTCGAGTGAGATCAAGCACATGCCATACCACTACAACACCTTCGGATCATCGGGGATTATCAGATTTGGAGAAGTTAAGTTCTGGCAACGGATGGATCCACTGATTGTCCTGATCGGTAGTGATGAGCGTTCGTCTGTTCCGTTACAGCCACGGCTGTACTGATCGGCGGAGGAGATTTTGCTGCGGCTGTCACCGATCGGGGATGGGAATATGCTGAGCCCGAAGAGGATCAGCATGGCGAGGTCAACGACCGCTTCAAGCTCTTCATCTTCGAGGCCAGGAACATCACCGAACGTGCGAGATCGACTGTGAGTTCGGTTTCTGCGCAAAGAATGGAAGCTCGAAACGACGATCGATTGAGGACCAGATTGCTGAGAAGAGGGAGAGATGTCCCGAGCCCCGTCCTCGACTGAGGCTAGGGTTTTCTTCAATCCGCCATTGAAGAGCTCAATTGAGCGATTACCCGAGCGGAAGAGAGAATCCCCTTTCCGGAGAGAGTGCGAGCGTCCCCCTTCCCCCGAGAGAGAGAACGCTTCAGCCCGCCCCAACTCCGATCTTCGATCCCTCCAATGGAGTGAAAACCCTAGCCGATTGAACCTTAGAGAGAGAACACTTGATCGAGAGAGAGCTCACCCCGGAGAGAGTTCCTTCGTGATTATCAGAGAGCCCCCAAAGAGAGAGCGAGAGAGAGTTCACGGAGAGGCCCCCGCGAGGAGAGAAAGAGTGACCGAAAAAAAAAGAAAAACCCCCCACGTGAATGGCCTCCTTTTTTTCTTTTCTATTTTTTTTCCTTTTTATTTTTCTTTTTCTCTCCTTTATTTTTCTTTTTTCGTTTTCCTTATTTCTTTCTCTTTTTTTTTTTCTTTTCATTTCACTTCATTTTTTTTTCTTGTTTTTGTTTTGTTTTGTTGTTTGTTTTTTTTTTTTTTTTTTCTCTTTTTTTTTTTTTTTTTTTTTGGCTCTTTATTTTTCTATATTTTTGCAAAATGGATGATTAAAATGTTAACAAAAAATTTCAGGTGTCAACAGCGGGTCACTTTAATTAGGCTATACAGAGCTACATACATATGGCAACAATTGGGTAAATACGGTCACTAGGATGCAAAGTTAATTTAATCTAGGCCTGTTAATTAGCACCTTTAGGGTGTTTGACAAGCATAATGTTCAATTTCCAAAGCATTGATTACTAATGTTGTGAGAGAGTATTTCGATGCTTACTGCCAATGGCTCTGTTTCCAAGCATTCTTCTCAGCTAATGTTGCTGCTCAGGCATCAAGAAAGTCCTCTCCAAGAGTCACAAATGAAGCTGTCCAAAAGGCTGTATGTTCCCTTGCTAAGTTACCCTTCATTTTTTATGCGTTCCTAAAATAGCAATTAGAATTATATTACTGGTGTCTTGAACTCATGATGTCCTCGTCTCTCTCAGGCTGCTACATTGAGGGCTCGATCATCGCCGTGCCACAACCGTGAGTGCTAGACTTGGTGCTCAGCAAATGAAGCTTAATTTGCCGATCATCCCAACAACCATCATTGGCTCCTTCCCTCAGACTGAGGAACTCAGAAGAGTGCATTCTAAGTACAAGGACAAAAAGTGAGTAAACTAGATCTTTCTTTTCTAATTAAACAATGATGGATGTGACACGGGGCCGTTATACTTTTCATTATGACCCTCATCGGTCCTCTGACTCCACTTCGTTATAGGATCTCCGAGGAAGAATATGTTAAGGCCATCAAGGAGGAAATTAACAAAGTTGTCAAGCTTCAAGAGGAGCTTGACATAGATGTTTTGGTTTATGGGGAGCCTGAAGTAAGACAGTCTTTGAATCTGGCATTATAATTAAGACAGACTATGTTGGATAAATAGGAATCATCTTATGAACTATGTTTTCTTTCTTTAACATCTTGATCTAGATGTTTCCAATATAGAGGAGCGGTATGGTTGAATACTTTGCGGAGCAATTGTCAGGTTTTGCTTTCACCATTAACGGGTGGGTGCAATCTTATGGATCTCATTGTGTGAAACCACCCATCATCTATGGTGATGTGAGCCGCCCCAAGCCAATGACTGTCTTCTGGTCCACCACAGCCCATAGTATGACTGCTCGCCCGATGAAGGGAATTCTTATAGGCCTATCACCATTCTCAACTATTCCTTTGTCCGAAATGACCAACTTAGGTATGGAAGAAAGTGACCTTTGTGTGTACATGGGATATATGAAAGAACAAAATTTTTATTTCTCCTTTTGGGACTAGAATAATAGATATTTAGGACCTACATGGTAACGTTTATATTTCTCCCAATTTCTGTTCTTTTGTTCCCCGAAACAAAAAAAGAACATAAATCTATTTGATAACGCCAACTTATTTTTCTATTCCCAGAATAGAAAAGTGGTTGGGGAATAGATTTGAAATAGAAACAAGAAACAAAAGAAAAGTAGTTTCTTATTCCCGAGAACAATTTCTAGAAATAAGTTTTTTTTTTCTTTTCAATTTTTCTTTTGTTCTTCTTTCTTGTTGCGGCCATCGTCGGCCACTTGCCAACCGTCTGCCACCTCCCGTCGCTCGCTACCATTGACAGTAGCCGAATGCCGGCGCCGGTCGCCGCCGCTTGTAGCCCACCGGCCACTACCCATAGCCCATTGGTCGACGATCGCCACCATCCGCCGGCAGCCTGCCGTCACCAATCTGCCACACGACGCCTCCTGCCACCGCACGACAACCAACCATCATTGCCTACCGCCACCCACAACCCACTGGCTAATGCCCCCTCCCACAATCAGTGGGCTATGGGCGGCAATCCTATGGCGGCAGTTGGTGGTGACGGTTGGCGATCGTGCGGTGGTCATGCGGCGATCATGCGACGTTCATATGACATTCGTGCGACGGTCGTGCGGCAGCAAGTGGTGGTTAGCGGACCATGAGTAAGAAGAAAAAATAAATAAATACAAAAATTTATAAATTTTTACTGAACGCATTTCTATTCTTTTTCTATTCCAAGAATAGAAATTTTGTATAATTACTAAACACTTTATTTTACTCAAAAATTGTTCCCATAGTAGAAATAGAAAAAAAAAAACTATTTCTAAAAAGAAATAGTTCCCCGGAATAGAAACATTGCCATACGCACCCTAAAATTTTTGGTGAAAAAAAAATAGGACCAAAAGAAATCGAATGATGTCATGGCTTAATTCCAGCAGCTTCATTTAGCAATAAAACATAACGCTCTCCACCTGCTCCTTAACCTCAATCCGACCAAAATTGGCAACAGGCTTCATGTCCTCTATGTAATACCTCCCTCGAAAGGCTGCTAAATGGGGATAATAAACGGGGGCATTGCAGGATGCACAAAACATCAAATGAGGAGTAAAAAATTAAAAAATTCAAAAAGGAAAAAGGTCCATGGAGAAAAATAACAAATCTTGACCTAACCTAATGAGACCGAGGTTGTGCATCAGGCATATCCGTGGAGTTCAAAGATAATAATAAGCTATGATCCATAAAATAAATATTGGTAATGAGGTTAATCAATTAGAAAGGCAACAAAATACTTACGTGTAGCACAAATTGTTAGTGAGGGTTTGGAGAGCATCGGCAGAGAAGTCGTTCTCATCGAGTAATATGTGATAGTGCAACGATCTACTAGTGACCTACACAAAAAGAGAGTTCGATCGGTGCGTTTCGCCAAACATAAAGGAGATGGGCGTCACCTTAAACCCACCATGGTGAGTGAGGTAAAAATTGAATTCAGTAGAGTGGCAAATAATAGTATCAACAATGGTACCTGATAAAACATACTAAAAAATTTTTTAAACTACTCAAAAGCTGATTGACTTTGGTAAATTAATAAGAAAAGTATCAAACCATGTAGTATGTTGCTTTGAATAGACTTTCTCTTTTATCAGCAGGAAAGAGGAGAGTATGGTGCCTCTTTTGCACCATAATGAAGGTAATTTTTGTCTCAAAATTAAGTGAATCACAAGCTTATGACAAAACCAACTCAAGTTGTAATTGGAAAAAAATTACTCTAATCTACTTAAAAGGAATGATGATGAGCAAATATTCTATGGACCTATTCCCCATTGAAGTACTTAGCGAATCGCCTTTATTTCATCGAGAATGACTTCAGAGAATTGACTATCTGAGACTCCATCCCTATCGTGATGATCAAATTTCAATTGCAATGACAAAACAAAGCTATCTACTTTGGCACAACAATAAAGTACAACACTATACAATATTATTCTCTCGGCTTTATCTGTTGAAGGCCAAAAAAAAGAAACTCCCTGCAAGATAACTTGAAAGTGAGGTGGGGGAAAGCATAAACTTAATATATTAATGAAAGGCACGAAAGAAAACAAATAGGACTTTACCTTATCATTCCCCATCTTTCCCCTTCGAGGTCCGTTTTGGGCTGTGCAAATTTGTAGTGTTTCCTTTTCGGTGAGCCTAGTAGAAACAAGGGCTCTATATTTTGTCGCCTCCCGTCGCCCACTGGCCACCGCCCACAGCCCATCGGCCAACGATCACCACCATTTGCCGGCAGCCCGCCGTCGCCAACTATCACACAACCGCCACACGATCATTGCTTGTCGTCGCACGACAATCGACCATTGCTGCCGACCACTGCCGCAGGATTGCCACCCACAGCCCACTGGCCATCGCCCCCTCACACAGCCAATGAGCTATGGGTGACAATCCGGCGGCGGCAGTCGACGACAACGGTTGACGGTTGTGCTGTGGTCGTGTGGCACTCGTGCGGCGGTCGTGCAACGTTCATGCAACGGTCGTGCAGCGGCAAGCGGGTCAGCGGTCCGTGAGTAAGAAGAAAAAACAAATAAAGACAAAAATTTATAAATTTTTACCAAACGCATTTCTATTCTTTTTCTATTCCAAGAATAAAATTTTTGTATTACACCTTATTATACATAGAAATTGTTCCCGGAGTAGAAATAGAAAAAAAAACTATTTTTGAAAAGAAATAGTTCTCCGAAATAAAAACGTTGCCATGCGCACCCTTATTTCACAGATTCCAAACTTGCTATGAAATCGCCTTGGCCATCAAGGACAAAGTCAAGGATCTTGAGAAGGCATGGATTAATATTATTCAAATTGATGAGGTAGCTTTAAGAAAGGGTCTGCCACTGAGAAAGTCTGAACAATCTTTATACTTGGATTGGGCTATCCACTCTTTTAGAGTCACTCACTCTGGTGTCAAGGATACTACCCAGATTCCTTCATAGCTCTATTTCTTGTCTTATATATATATATGTAAGAAGATCCGTTTCCCATGTATACTGATTTCACTTGGTGGCTGTTATTGATTGGCAGATCCATACTCACTTGTGCTACTCCCATTTCAACGACATCATCCTCTCAATCATTGACATGGATGTCGACGTCATCACAAGGGAGAACTCTGGCTTTGATGAGAAGCTCCTCTCGGTTTTCCGCAAGGGAGTCCAAGTATGGTGCTGGGATTGGCCCCAATGTCTGAGACATCAACTCTCTCATGATACCTTCAGCTGAAGAGATTGCTGAGAGAACCACCAAGATGCTCACAACAAATGTATCGTGGTTTAACCCTGACTCTATACTCAAGACTCATAAACACACTGGGGTCAAGCTCGCGCTCAAGATCTTTGTTGCTGCTGCCGAGCTCCTCTGCACCCGACTTGCTGAAGCTAAAAAAGAAAAGTTTGAGTAACTTACTCGTTAGTCAATTCTTCTTGCACACATGGGTGTATTGCCGATGCCCATTAAACGGGTGGGTTGGGTCGGGTTTGGGTCAGGTCATAAATGGTTCGACCCAACTCGACCCATTTAACCCGTTTATGACCCATTTATTGTAGTGCAAATATTTTGACCCATACCCGACCCGACCCATACCCAACCCATACCCGACCCATATATATATATATATATATAGTGCAAATATTTTGACCCATACCCGACCCGACCCATACCCAACCCATACCCAACCCATACCCGACCCATATATATATATATATATATATATTAAAATGGTATTGATAACATGATTTTATACAATACAAATTTAATGAATAATTTTTATAATTTTAAAATAATAATTTTTTATTTTTAAAAAAATAAATTTTTAATTATTTTTAATTTTCTTTTTCTTTTTCTTCTTCCTCTTCTTTGGCCGACCGCCGGCCACGACGACGGCCGGCGATCGGCCACGGCGAGCTGGCTCGCCGACGTGGGCGAGCTCAAGCTCGCCCCTCGCTAGATCTCGGCGAGGCTAGAGCCTCACTCGGCGGCTGGCGAGTTCGAGGCTCGCCCAATCGGCGAGCTCGGACCTCGGCGGACGTCGGTGAGGCCTTCGCCTCACCGGACATCAGCAAGGCCTCCGCCTTGCCAGATCTGGCAAGGCTAGAGCCTCGCCCGACGCCGGCGAGTTCGCGCCTTGCCGGATCGGCAAGGCTCGAGCCTGGGCTCGGCTTTGTCATCGGCCATCGCCATGCCGACAACCGGAGGAAGAAGAAAGAAAAAGAAAAATAATTATAATTTTGGATTTTATAAAAAAAAATTGTAAAGTTAAAGAGAAGAGAGAAAAGATAGTGAGGTTTTGAGTGAAAATAAATAGGTTCATTTTTAATAGGTTGATAAATGGGTTGGGTCAGAGAGCTTACCCATTTAAAATCCATATATCTTACTATTGACCCATTAAAACCCATTATGGGTGCTTTATAAAATAAAGCTTGACCCATTAATGACCCATTTAACCATAAATGGGTCCATAAATGGGTTGCACAACCCATTTAACACCTCTTGCCGTCATATTATTGATCCAGTAGGTGTGTTTCTTTATGAAATGTGAGGAGTCATAGTCCTGGTACTCTATCTCCCCCGCCCCAAAAAAAAATAAAAATGTTGTGTGTGTTTAGGAGAGAGGATGGCAAATGCATAAATTATTATTTACATCTTGTGCATCAACGTCGTTCTTTTAACTCACTTTTTATGGGTATTGTCCCTCCGAAAGAGACTTTCCTGCTGTTTCATATGAAAACACTTGTGATATCTGCTGCCGAATGCGTTAGCTGCTTAAAAACTAGCTTGTCTATGGATGAACATTTCATCTATCAAATATATCGGTTGCAGCACTGAGTGCTGAGTTTGAATGAGGATGAGAATGGGCAGCCCAATATACTCGACTTGATGTGCTGCAGTGCAAAACTCTAAATTTTGAGTTGCTGTATGAGCTCCGTTGATACTCGAGATAACAGACTCGCCATTGCAAAGGTTGTGCTAAGTTAAAGCTTGTACTCATGGAATGGACTAATGATATGTTACGTTAAATTCAAAATAGCCGTTACATTCTTATGGTAACTTGTTTCTTTCCCCCCAGTCAAAAGCAAGGAGTGAAATAAGTCAAGCTAATGTTAGTACCTTTTATATTCGATCCGCTTGACCTCCTCTTAAAACATCTGCAAGGAAGGAACAAAAGAAAACAAATTTTGGATCCAGACGAGTAAATTCTCATTTATTCATCCACAGCTTTACTTGCCTCTTGAGTATATCCTTGTTTGGACCACTTGACTACTACGAAATCCATAGTAATCAACGCGTAGAGGGTAATTATAGACTAGCATTCCTCGTAAAAATTCATCCGAATCCACAAATATACATTCGGAGTCTTGTAAAATCTCTCTGTTCAAAACTTAATCAGTCTAACAGGGAAAAGTTAAAATCAGGATGGAAAAAGACATTTTTCCTATTCAAAGTTGAATAGTGATAGGTCCTCGAATTTCCTTGGCACAAGCCAACTGACGTGGCCATTATCCATTTATAATTCTACCCCTTGCTGATAAATACGCAAGACTTGGAACCTCTATAAAATGGAACAATCTATCAACTTAGTTTCCAATTTCTTAAAAAATTTAGGGATAGACCTTCTCTTATAATATTGCAAGCACCTCATTAGGAGTTTGATCACCGCTTGATTGCTTGTCTAATGCACGTGATCCTTGCGGAACAAAACTTAAAGTAATTTGTTGGAAGTAATGAAGTATCTGTTGCGTGATCTCACATCAATATGCCTCATGATAAAGTGAAAGAAATTTTCTATGTAGAGTCTAATTGCACTATCTCTAATCTATCTAGTCTTTTGAGATTTATGTACAACTTAGTAATGGCCAGCGGGCCGTGCCGGCCCAGGCAAGGTATGGCCAACACGATTGGGCCCACTCTGGGCCGGGCCCGTTAGGGAAAAAAGGTGTCCTGGGAATGTGTTTCGTTGGCTTTTTGCATTTCGGTCAATTATACCATGAAAAATCTTGATTAAACCCGCAACATACGCTTGCAATGCTCTCTGTGATTGCATGTATTCCCCAGATCCAACGAAAATGGGATTTTGAATCCTGCACCACGTGCAAACGATGATAAACAGAGCAAGACCAAGAGAGAAAGTTCGAATCTCCGTTGTACACCACTACATTCTGTATTCTATCCAATTAGCGTCGTGAAGCAGTTAATCTCCTCATATACTTATAGTAATGCTTCGTGTGTCCTTACTGAATAAAAGTTGTGCGACTTGACAAAGGGCCATGATTTATGCCCTTGTAGCCAACAAAAAATCATGGTAATGATAATAATTATAATAATAAGGAACCAACCTCATTGTGAAAACGTTGATCTGGCATGGGATTTATCTTACCCATAGTTGCACACTTTGCCTAAAGCGTGATTCTACTATCGTTATTGGATCTCCATAATCGGCGTTGCCCGAGTTGGTTTAGCTCGATTGCGATATCGTGAAGCGCGTGACAAGATGTAACCATGGTTTGTCTTAGCATCAGCTATAGAGTATCTCGCCTTTGGTTTGCTAGAGAGAGAGAGAGAGAGAGAGAGAGAGGAGGATGAATGTTGCTGAAATATTAAAATAGATGGAATAAGAAAATAAATTTGACGTTAGATTTACGTAGTTCAGTTGAGGTAACTTACGTTTACTGGAAGAGTAAAAAAGAATTTTACTATAGATATGCAATGGAGATAACAATCATACTTGAATCATTCAAACACTTTTAATATTTCTTAGCCCCCAATTATATTAACTCCATAATTTTTTACGAAATAATGTCTCGATCTCATAAAGCATTACATAATCTTTTCGCTAGAACACGGTGTAATTGACGAGAAGCCTTGCCACTTTGCCCTCGCAGCACTGCACACCTCTCCTCACGTTAGCAACATCCCGCAAGCACGAATGGAGAATATTCTATAATATACAAAAACGAAAAATGGAGTAACCGACTTCAATCATGGGAACTTATATTCCATGTGCGGAAGCCAAATCCGGTCAATCATGGAAACGTATATTCCATTACACTAATTGTTCTTTTGAATATAAGTTCTTTTTTTCTGGAAACACTGAAAGAAAAGGAAGTTTTTGGCAAGAAAAAGAAAGTCTCGTTCGTTTTGGTAAGAAAAATCCAGAAAAAATGATATAAATAATTCATGTACTTTAGCCTAATATGAAATATCTTTTTTAAACTTTTAATTTGTTCAATACAGACCCTAAACTATTAATGAATGTTCAATTTAGTCCATAATCTATAAGGGTGAGCATGGTTTCATATAGAACTAGGAACTAATCCAGTTCTAGGTTCCAATGCATCTCGGTTTGCTTGGCAGTTCTACTTTTTTAGAAACTAGGATCATATCGAGAACTAGGGAATCATGACTCGTGAGTGAGGTGGTGGTTCGCTCACACTCCTTTTTAGGCTATTCTTCCTTTTTTTTTTCAATATCCTCTTTAGCTCGTGCTTTAAAAAAAAGTCACCGCTTAACTTGGAAGGGGGAGGTAGGGGGTTTAAATCCCCACCTTCTCAGGGGGGATTGGAGCGGGAGCGATTTCATTTTAGGAGTGGGTTTCGACTCCCACGCCCTGCAAGGAAACAGGGAAAAAGTTTGAGAGTGAGTGTTAATATAGAATTAGAGTATGACCGACAAAAAAAAAATTGATTATGAAGAGATCAAATAATGTTTCAAAGCTTGTTTGGATGCATTTATCAAGCATTTCTAGTGAGAAATTTTTCATTTTCGATACTCGATCATATAGTGTTATACATCACAAGCAAAGTTTGATGTACTGAAGTTCGCAATGCTTTCTCTGTTTGAAATCCTTTTTGTACCATACCAAAAGGGAAAAAAAAAAAACCTTCGGTACATAAATAAGGCGATAATATTGTGACATTCAAACAATTCATGTTTAACATGTTGTTTTAAATTAAGGGTTCATTTGTTTGAAGGGAAATTGATTTTTGATAGTTGGATGTTTGAACGATGGAAAATGAATTATTCTACCAAAAATATTTTTATGAATTGAAAATAATAAGTTTGGATTTTATGTTACATATTTTGAAATTTTTATTATTTATTTTATTTTACATCTTCTTTTCATTCTTCGTTAATCAAAATGAAAGCAAATGCAACAAAAATGAAAATTTCTCATTTATCATAGGGTAGATCCAGGTTATGGTAGGTTTCGAATTTCAAAAATGACGAAACTATAAAAAATTTGGAACCGCTCACCCTTATTAGACTATATAAAGATACTCACTATTGTCCTTCATTAATTAAAGTTAACAAAATCATAGATAGCTGAAGTAAGATATTTATGATGGACATGTTAACGCCTTAATTTTTTTTTTCCTTTTCTACACTAGTAAAAAAAAAAAACAGAGGACATATTGACTCATCTTTTTTAAATAATTCATGTTATCAAATAAAGTTTGACATGTCATCTAAGTAAATCAAAGGACTATATTAAATAATTATCAATCATTTATAGATCATGTTGAATAAATTTTAAATTAAGAAATGATATTACATACAGGATAAAAATTCGAAAATTATTAGTGCCATTCTCTCTTAAAGTCGAGAAGGATTCTCCTGGTATGTACTTTCTTGCCGCAGCATCGTCACACTACGCAGCGATCTGGAGGAACGTCGGGACATAATCTACGAACGAGACAAAAAAGGAACGGATTGGTCAAATCGAGTAGGCCAATGTCTATGTTGTGGTCGCCGCTCATTGGCCATAGTACGACGGAATTTGTCGGGGACACCGATCTGGTGACTATCTCCCGTCATAAATATGGGCAATGCATGAAGGAGTCCATTTAAAGTGGGCCTCCCATTTTTTGTCCTTAATCTCTCTTGCGATTGCAATCTAGCGCATGAGCATGAAGGAGTCCACTTTTTTCTTTTTTTCTTCTTTTGGCCTCGCCGGCCTCCGACGACCAGCCAACGGGGGCTGGCAGCCTCGCCCAGCCACGGCGAGGCTCGCCGGCCTCGGCGGCCGAGGCCGGCGACCGGCCAAAAAAAAAAGAATAAGAAAGAGAAGAGAGAAAAAAATTGTTCTTAAAGTGTTTATGGACAAAAAATAATTTTTTTTTTTTTTCATTTCAGATTCAAATTTTGTTAAAGAAAAAAAAATAGATTTTTGAACAAAAACGAAATAAAACGCGTTTTTATTTTTTTTGTTACGGAGCAAAAACAAAATTTTGTTCATAAACAAAAAACAAAATTTTTGTTCATAAACAAAAAACAAAATTTTTGTTCATAAACAAAAAAAAAAAAGAACATTATCATGTAGGGCCTAATTCGCTGGAGAGCGAACGAGAACCACATGCACCTGATCTCTGGGCACAGTGCAGTCTCCACGAAGTGTGACCCGCCACCAACTCCAGCCTTCTCTTTTTCATTTCTCCTTTCCCTTTTCTTGACCAGCACGTCTATCCACTGCCCCCTGATTCAAAAACACTCTGCAAAGATTCTTTTTTTCATTTCTCTTTTTCTTCTCCTTAAATATTTATTTACTCTTCTATCATTATCTGTGAAGATTCGAGGCTATGGACAAAAAAAAGCAATACCTTTTCCAAGGGCTAAGGGTGGGTGCAATGGTTGGGAAGGAACTTGTGTCCTCACATGATCCAAATATCATATCATATTTATTAAATTTGGTTGCTGGAGGTGGATGTTGTTGTAGAAGTGATTGTTTTTGGAGAGGGAGGTGCTGGGATTCTTGGCATTGTTAAATATGGTCCATTCTTGATGACTTTCCTTAGATTATAATCTATGCATGGATTGTACGAAGATTTTCATCCTATATTTTAAGTTGAAATGGCTAGATCCAACGTGCATTTGTAGTCTAGAAATGGATTGTCTTTACTAAAGGATGCTCCTATTATGTGAGCCATAATGATCTTTTTGCTCTTGAAATATAATACTTCAAAAATTGTGAGTAACATGCTCTCGGCAATCACTTAATGGATTTGAGTCTTGTTCATGGTTGTTAGAGTTGAGAGGGGCTTTTATCCATTTTGTTATAGCCCTCATTGGTCCTCTGACTGCACTTCATTATAGGACGTCTTGGGAAGAATATGTTGAGGCCATCAAGGTGGAAATTAAGAAAGTTGTCAAGTTTCAAGAGGAGGTTGACATAGATGTCTTGGTTCATGGAGAGCCTGAGGTAAGACAGTGTTTTACTCTGGTATTGTAATTAGGACAGATTATGTAGAATTGATAGATAGATATCTTATGAGGTATGTTTTCTTTCTTTAACATCTTGATCATCATGTGTCCAATGCAGAGGAACGATATGGTTGAATACTATGGGGAGCAGTTGTCTAGTTTGGCTTTCACCGTTAATGGGTGGGTGCAATCTTATGGATCTTGTTGTGTGAAACTACCCATCATCTATGGTGATGTGAGCCGCCCCAAGCCAATGACTATCTTTTGGTCCACCATGGCCCACAGCATGACTATTTGCCCAATGAAGGGAATGCTGACAAGCCCTATCACCATTCTCAGCTGGTCCTTTGTCCGAAATACCTAGGTACGTGAACTTCATGTGCACATGGGATTGATTAGAGAACATAATCTTCATTTCTCCTTTCAAGGCTAGAATAATATTTACTTCATAGGTTCAAAACTTGCTATCAAATTGCCTTTGCTATAATAATTCATGTTATCCAATGAAGTTTGACTTGTCTAAATAAACCAAAGGACTACATTGACTATTTATCGATAATTTAAGAATCATATTTAACAAATTTAAAATTGAAAGATGATATTATCCATTGAGTAAAAATTTGGAAATTATTAGTGTCATTCTCTCTAAAAATCGATGGAGAACGATTCTCTTGGTCCCAACTTTTTTTGCTGCAGCATCGTCGCATCACGCACGATCTTGAGGATCGTTGGGACATAATCTATAACAAGACAAGAAAGGAATGGTTTGGTCAAATTGAGAAGGCCAATGTCTATGTTACGATCGCCTCTCATTGGCCAGCACAACCGAAGATGTCGGGGACACCGATCTGGTGACCATCCCCCGTAGTCAATAAGGGCAATGAAATGGTCAAAAGAATTTATAGATAATAATAATAATAATACTAATAGCAATCTAGTGCATGAAGGAGTACATTTGAACTGTGCCCCCTCATTATTTGTCCTTGATCTCTCTCGCGATTACAATCTAGCGCATCGGCATGCGTTGGGGTATGGGTCCCACTTCCTTCTTTGCCAACGACGTGCCATTAATCGGAGCGCAAATTGGGTAATTCAGTGAGGAGCGAATTACGAGAACCACATGCCCGTAATCTCTCCAAGCATAGTGCAGTCTCCGCCGAATGTGACCCCCCACCAAGTCCGGCCAACTTTCCTTTTTTCATTTCTCCTTTTCTTTTCCTTAAATATTTGTTTAGTCTTCTATCATTTTCTCTTTGAAGATTCTTAAAGCAAGGCTACGGATGAAAAAGGCCATACTTTTATCAAGGGGTAAGGACACCACATTAAGTAATGACATGTATAAATACGATCAATGGGGTCTTGATAAGACCAAAAAGGGAAACAGAAAGGGTGGGTGCAATGGTTGAGAAGGAACTTGTGTCTTCACATGCTCCAAATATCATATCATATCATATCACATTTATTAAATCTGGTTGCTGGAGGTGGAAATGTTGTAGAAGTGATTGTTTTCAGATGGAGGCGTTGTGTCTTCACATGGCCCATTCTCAATGACTTTCCACAAATTGTAATCCATGTATGGATTGTACGAAGATTTTTATTATATATTTTTAGTAGAGATAATTAGATTCATCGTACATTTGTGGTCTTGAAATGGATTGTCCTTTACAAAAGGATGCTCCTATGATGTGAGTCATAATGATCTTTTTGCTCTTAAAATATCACACTTCAGAAACTTTGAGTAACATGCTCTCATGGCAATTGAAATGGCTAAAACAACAACTAAGAAGGGGTTGTTGGTTGTTTTAAGAAAATTTAGAACTCTTTAATGAAAGAAATGAGAATGTGCTTTGTAAAAGGAGATTAATTATGCATATGTAATAATTTCTATCAGACAATATTAAAAGAATTAAAGAGATGGAAGACATTACAAGACAAATTCTTAGTGGTTTAGCCTTCCACTTGGCACACTTTGCTCGCTCAAATCTAATAGACATGAACAAGACTCAAATTCATTAAGTAATCGCCGAGATTTTATGGTTTGTAGATGGTGCTCCCACTACAAGAAACTCATAAGAAGATTCTACGAGCACAAGCACCCATACAGCCCCTACAATCCCCTCTCCTCTTGCATAGAATTACAATATGAGGACAAACATTGCATTAGCGAAGGCTAAAGTGTATGTTGCAACCCAGCGAGAATGCAAGTTCGGAATTTCCAGCAATCTTTAAAGTTAGCTTTGATCCGTTCATGTAGGCCTTTTGTTTGAGGTGAAATCAGCATGTTTTTCAACGTGTTGGAGGGGTGCACCTTTTCCTGTTTGCAGCATGCCAGATTAGTCAAATGTACTGGTGGCCAAAAACCAAAAATAAAAAATAAAAAAATAAAAACTAAGCAATTCAATCACCTTGGTAAAATTGCTCCGAGCACGTAATCTTGTTTACTCTTCCAAATATATACATGATATATTTTCCCATCCTTTTTCGCCTTTTCTTTATCATTTTACATAGGACAGTCCGATGATGTCACTGTTTATGATAGCATCACTTTCATTTATGTGTACGCGCACGCACATTGAGAGAGAGAGAGAGAGAGAGAGAGAGAGAGAGAGCAATGGTGATACAGTGACGATGGAGGCCACAACATGATTTCGAGAAGCAGACAGACAAGGGTGAGTGGGGAAAGAGAGACAAGGTCACTTTCGATGGAATCATGCCATATGACTAATGTTCTTAATGAGGAAGTTATCATAAACAGTGACATCATCGGACTGCCCTATTCTTAATGGTCAAGCGCGAGACACGTGGGGAGCAGCGAGTGAAGGAGACCTTGGCCTAGCCAATATTTTCTACCAAATGAAAAGGCAAGTGGACGTCCCTTTTGCTTGTGATCTTGGTTTTCTCCTCCTTCAAAGATCCTTTCAAGTTGGACGGGAGAGTTACTTTTAAGGTGCTTTATTCATCCTCTTACCCAGGACCCGAATGACCAGCCCAAACCCCCGCCCGCCCGTCACATCGTCGTTGATAGAATGCCAGATTAGTCGCTCATCAAGGAGAGTCTCCTCTAACGGTCTGCACGTGATCTTTTTTATTTTTCCAATTATTGTTATTATTAATATATATAATGTATATATGTATGTGTTTTCCTCGCATATGGACTATTTAAAGTCTATATGAATTTCGACTTACCTCTAATTCGTTTATGTGGAGGAAAACACTAAAATTTATTAAGATTGGTTCGTGATAATTAATTTGTTGAGCAATAGCTTATGTTCATTAAGGGAGGAGATTAAAATACCATTGTTACTTGAAAATATCCAGCCATTTTGTTTGACGAATGGAGATAGGGACAAAAATAGCATGTGTTTGTGGGGGAGCGGGACCCGCTTGAAGACCGGGGAAGACCACCGCCCGCTCCAGAGAAACCACGTCTAGCCCTCAACCATGCAAAAGGAAAACCCTAAACCGGTCCCGCTCCAGCGAAAACCACCTATACCTTCTTCGATGCAAGAGGAAAAGTTTTCTATGGTGCGCTGAGCTCATCGAATCGAGGCCCTCGGATTTCGAGTTGACGAAGAGGTTGTCAAATGGCGTACTTACACGTGGATATCAATTAGAAAGACAATCTACCTTTTCGTTTTTTTGGACGACGACAATCTATCTTGGAAGGGACGAAGGGACGGAAGTTAAGAGAAAAAAATTAAATTTGATACTTAGGAGAGACATTGCTAATTTGAAACCAGACTTTTTTTGGACATTAACCAAAGATTTCCATGCATCTAAAACTTAGAATACCTTTGCGCATCATTTATTATATGGAATTACTTGTAATTTATATACTTTGATAGCCGGAGAAATCTGTGTTCTATTTTGATTAGCGTCATGACAGGTGGTTCGCGGGTCTTCACTGTAGAAAATCGTGCTACTTGACAAATCCTCTTGCACGCCTTCAGTCAGGTGGACCATGCCGTGCAGCTCCAGCTCCACCACCAAAACCCTCTGAAACCTCGCCACGAAGCGTAATGGAGAGTAAAATGAATTCCTCAGGTGCTCGAATACTTCCTCATACATCCAATTCATTTATACTTAATTCTTTTGGAAGATGGGGGCTTTCAAAATTTCTCCACCCCAGCCACCGACTGGTTTTCAATTTCTGCTTTTCTTTTCAATATATATGTGTTTTTTTTTTTTTTTTGGGGTGCGCGGCGTATGGAACACGTGAAATTTCTTCCTGTAAATGTCAATCCTTTGATGTGGCTTATCAGTAAGTTGAAATTACCAAGTGAAAGTTAAACGACATTGTGTGGAGATTTATTTAAAAAACCCTAATCTAATTTAAATAAATTGGGTAAAATTCAATTCCGTTCTCGAAGAACCCTAACGGAATCCCAGTTCTATAAATCGGGCAGAATCACCTTATCGAATTCGCAATGGGGAACAAAAGTAGGTGAACCAACTCGCGATCGTATCCATACAAAAACAAAAACGAAGGTCAATCCCTCTAGCCTCGGACTAAGAATTTTCCGGAGTTTGTTTTGTGGGCGGAGGGTGTTCATGTTTAGTGCGGTGTGCGCAGTGGGACCCTGGATATGAAGAAGAGGATGAACATGGAGGAGAAACAATCTGGTCAAGAAGAGCAAAAAGAGAGAGTAGCGGCGCAAATAATGCAAATCACGTTTTTCCATTTTTTAACCTTTCCACTAAGGTCTGCATGACAAACTTCCCCAGCCCAAGAATTTCTATTCTTCTCTTCCCCAGAACAAAAAAGAATAGAAACCCGCATGATAACGGCAAGTTAATTTTTGTTCGGGAACAAAATGTTAGCCCTAAATGGTTTTGGAATAGAAATGAGAAGTAAAAAAAGTTGCTTCTTGTTCAGGGAACAAGTTTAAGAAATAAGTTAATTTTTTTTTCTTTTATTCTTCTCTTGTTGGCGCCATTGACCGTTGTTGACCGTTGCTCGCCGCCGCCCGCCGCGACCGCCGCCGCCGCCGGCCGACCGCCGCCCGCCGCCCGCCGCCGCCCGCCCGCCCGCCGACCGCCGCCGCCGCCCCGGCCGACCACCGCCGCGGAGCCGACCGACCGTCGCCGGAGGCCGGCCGTTACCGCCGCCGCCCGGTCGCCGAGCCGGCCGTTACCGCGCCGCCGCCGGTCGCCGGAGGCCGACCGTTACCGCCGCCGCCGGTCGCCGGAGCCGA
Source organism: Eucalyptus globulus (assembly GCA_014182545.1). Lineage (NCBI taxonomy): Eukaryota > Viridiplantae > Streptophyta > Magnoliopsida > Myrtales > Myrtaceae > Eucalyptus > Eucalyptus globulus. Next base: position 16,763,111 of record CM024727.1, on the reverse strand, counting down.
CCGTTACCGCCGCCGTCGGTCGCCTCCGCCGTCGCCGCCGCCCGGTCGCCGCCGGTCGCCACCGGACAGCCGGTCGCCATCGGACGCCCGCCCGTCGCCGCCGGCCGGCCGTTGCTGCCGTCGCCGCCCGGCTGGCGGCCGCCGCCCCGCCCGCCGCCCGGTCGTCGCCGGACGCCGCCGGGCGCCCCGCCGCCGCCGCCCGGACGCCGCCGCCGCCCGCCGCTACGCCGCGTCCCCAGCCCGGCCCGGCGCGGGGCCGTGCGCGCAGCAGCGGCAGCAGCAGCATCAGCGATCTCTACCGGCAAAAAAAAAAAAAAAAAAAAACAAATAAATATAACAAAGAAACTGTTTTTTACCAAACGCATTTCTATTCTTTTCATTTAGATGTGTAGTTATCAAACGGGTTTTTACATAGAAATTGTTCCCCAGAATAGAAATAGAAAAGAACTATTTCTGAAAAGAAATTGTTCCCCAGCCAAGAAATGTTCTCATGCGCACCCTAATTCTGCCGACATTTCGCTTTAAGCAATATCCCTTTTAGGAAAAATTTCAAATGAGGACTAGAGTGCCTTTATTTTATTAAAAGATGGTTCAAATTGAACATTGTTCAAATAAATATCTGAAATGGCAGTAATAAATTTAACAAGTCACCTGTTAGATGAATCCAAAATACATAGTGTGAATCTCATATCACTGGAGCGATGTGCATGACAACATCATCCCCAAAAGAGAGAATTTATAATCTCACAAAGAGCAAGAGACTTAGGAATAGGTACATAAAGAAGCGTGTTGGATTCTGCGAAATGGCAAGTACTTTCATGCCTAATAAATTAATGATATTGGGATGGCTATGGTTTTCTAAATTTTGAATTCCCTCCAATCAGGTGGACCGTCCAGTGTTTCCCTACCACCAAATTACTTAGGACAAGAATAATAACCATTCTAGTCAGAAATTGATTTATGGAAGAAAAATAGATTTTTCTATTTCTATTTTTAGATGAGTTTCAAAGCAAAAATACCCGTTTGATAACGATATAAAATTTGTACTCTAAAAATAGAAATTTGTTTGATAACGACACAAAATTTCTTCCTTTCGGATGGTGGCGGACTGGTGAATGGCGGTGGATCGGGGACGGATGGCAACGGATGGTGGCGGCGGCGGCCGGGGACTAGTGGCGGGCAACGGCTAGTGACCGGTGGGCGCGGCGACCGGCGGACGGTGGTCGGTGGCAACGGATGGAGGATCGGTTGACGAACGATGAGAATAATTTTTATTTCTCATTTTTGTTCCGAGAAATAAGAAGTAGAAAATTTTTACTTCGATTTCTACTCCAAACCTATTTACGGAACAAAAATCTATTTCAGAAATAGAAAAATAAAATAATTTTATCAAACGAATTTCTATTCCGAAAACAAGTTTGCAATTAAAAAATTATTTACGGAACAGAAATAGGGAGTTGTCATGCACCCCCTTAGCAACCCCTACCCTGGAAAACCAACAAGAGAAAACATAGAATTCCAATTCAAAGCTAATCCAGCCCATTGCTTTTGTGTGCATAAGAGTGCGTTTGGTATCATTTTTGTTTTGGAAAACAATTTATTTTCAAAAATAATATTTTTATATTTCTATTTCTTGGAATAATTTCTAAGTAAAAAAAAACACGTTTGGTAACTATGCAAAATTTTATACTTGGAACAGAAAAAAAAAAAAAAATATGGATGCGTTTGATACAATTTACAATTTTTTTTAACGTAATTTTTTAAATTTTTTTAAATTTTTTTAGATTTTTATTTTTCCTTCTCTTCTTCTTCTTGCTCCTCCTCTAACCGCCAGCAATGGCTAGGGATTAACGGTGGCGACAATCGGGAGCACAACCAATGAGAAAGAGGAAAAAGAAAGAAAATGACTTATTTCTAAAGATTATTCTCGAAGCGAGGAAGATACTTTTTTTTACTTATTATTTCTATTTCAATTTTATTTTAATAAAAAATTAATTGATGTTATTAAACGGACTTTTATTTTTTTATTTTACGAAACAAAAAAATAAAGTAACAGAAAATTTTGAGTATTAGCATGCACACCTAAGATGCTGTTTGGTAACGTTCCGAGGAACACCATTTACATTCTTTTGTTCCTTGGAATAGAAATAGAACGGAAACACATTTGGTAATTTTTTTGTTCCGGGAATAGATTTAGAACATAAAAAAAAAGTCGTTTCTTGTTCCCTAGGAAACAACTCGAGAAACCAATTTTTCTTTTCATTTCTTCCTTCTCTTTTCTTTCTTTTTCTCTTCCTTTCTTCTTCCCTAGCTGGTCACCGGCACAGCGGCCCAGGCCGACGAGGCCCGGCGACCTCGATGGAGCCTCGTTGGCCCCAGCGGCGTCACCCCAAGCTTGCCGACCACCAGCGAGGCTCAGGGGAGCCTCACCATGGTTGGGTGAGGCCCCCCGAGCCTTGCCCAGCCACCGCGAGTCGGCATCACCTGGCCTTGTGGTGGGTGGGTGAGGCTTGGGGGGCGAGGTCGAGCCTCATTGATGGCTGGGCAAGGCTCGGCCTCACCAAATCGAGGCAAGGTCGCCTCGCCCAGCCACAACGAGGCTCGGGAGGACCTCGCCGGTGGCTAGCAAGGCTCCCTTGAGGCGGGCGACCTCGTCGGCCGGTCGTCGGCCGGCCATGGCCAAGCTTGCGATCGGCTAAGAGGAAGGAGAAGAAAAAAAAGGAAAAAAAAAATGTAATAAAATTCTTAATATATTAAAAAAAATTTAAGTCACAAAATTTTTGGGTTGTATCAAATGTGTTTCTGTTCCCAGAACATAAATTTTTTATAGTTACCAAATACTTTAAAATGCTTAGAAACTGTTCTCGATAATAGAAAAAGGAAAAAGTGTTTCTAAAAAGAAACTGTTCCCAGGAACATAATCGTTACCATACACACCATAATCAAATTAACGTGACAATTTCGCATGGTTTTGGTTGGTTGAGGAGGGGCCTCTTGTCTACGTTGTTGTCTTATCTCGTAGGCTATGAGATTGATATATTACAGAAAATTTACATAGGCCATCCAATGGAAAAACTCCCAAGCACTATAAAAGATTACCCGTATCTTGTAGAGGAAGGGCGAGGAGACAGAATAACGCGGGAACAGGTCATGTGACTCTCCTCGACAATTTTGAAATTTTCTCTCGAAGCCTTTAGAGAAGGTAACGTGGAGGGGGCGATTTATGCGATATTTTCTCCCTATGTTTTTCTATTTTTCTCTCAAAACCTTTAGTTGATGTTTGTTCCATGATCTAGAGAATTGGCGTCCCATTCCTCCATTTTTTTAGTCCAAAAAATGATCAACTTTAAAAATATGTCATATAATATTGTTGCCTTAAATTTAATAAAGGAAATTAGACTTTAAGAGAAAATACGATTCACATGGAATCTCACAAATGGGGATTCTTCACATATATGAATACTATTTAGTCTCATGCATTATTTAAAGAACATTGCTTCAAAAAAAGCATTGTGAGGGTGGTAACCGTGCAGATGTAGAAACCTTTACTAGGTCACGGGAAAATTAGTTTTACAGAATATTAGTAATTGGATGAGATAAAGAGATTTACCCAATTTCTGATACTATATTATACTTATGCATATCACGTGACTGATAAATTGAACAAGTTGCATTTGTAATTATTTGCTCGAAATTTTGAAGCATTGTCGTAGCCTTCCTACGCTTAAAATCAATCCTTTTGATATATGATGAATTGGCTTACATATAAAGAGGTATATCTAATTTAGCATTTCGGCATATCCGCTACCTTATATCCCTTCTAACTGCACAATTTATATCATCAACAATAGCGACCTGCATTCAAGCGTGTCCTCAGCACAGCCAAAATAATAAGGGACCTAATTTTAGACGTTAGCCTGAGTATAGTCATTATGACAGCCTAGAAACATCCATAATTTCTATCAACATTTCAACAGCATATTGGTACGTATTTTAAGACTTGAGATTTCATTTTGGTATTACGATGGCCTAATGACATGCATAATTCAACTGTTCAAGTGGGGGCAGCATAAGGACATACTGTAGGGCTTGAGATGTCATTCGGGCGAGTCCAACATTGTCGTGTAAAATTGCGAAATGATGGACCTGGGGGTTTGACCCACACGAGGGCTTAAGGATTAGGCCGATGCACCGGATACCATTTTGGTGACTTAATATTTTCAAAAATCTATCACTTTTCATAACTAAAGGGTTTAGAAAGTTTTGTTCGATTCCGAGACCTCTAGGTATGATCTCGACTTTTAAAACCTTTCTCAAGTACTGAAAGGTTTGACTTTTTTTTGACCGGCAATTGCTTCCTCATCCAACATCCGATCAACTCAATTATTATTGCGCTAGAATGCTCGTTATCCCTAGTTTCATGATGTGTAATGTAATTCTGGAAATTGCAAACTTCCTAACACTGCCAGAAATAAATCAGGGGTAAAAAATGGACTATTAATTCAAGGGGCTTTATGGGCATCAAAAGACTCATTTTGTCGAGTAGAACCCATTTTTGAGGTTAAAAATTGTTGGCCCATATATTATGAATATGCTTTTAAATTTCAAGTAAATAAATATAAATAACTACTCTATGTAACTTGAGCAATTTAACAGTAATGTTATAAACATATAAATAAAAAGAGTATAGGTAGAGAAATGTTCAATTGATATATAGTGGTTCGGCCAAATTAGTGCTTACTCCACTCCATGAACCTAATTGCCCAAGCTCCTATCTAGGCATGCAAGATTCGAGCAATAGAATATTTAAATATTAAACCACATATTACGATTTAAATTTTTATAATAGTTGGTTGTATTCTCACCAAAATCTTGATGCTATTAGAGCAAGAGCCCTAAATTCAAATTCTTTCAGGTCTTAGTTGCCTTATTGAGGTCGGTATCTAAATCGCTTCTTAGTAAGGTGAAGCTCATCTGGCTGAACAATCAACTCTACTCATATATCATCTCGAATTCATCGTTGTCATTGCACGCGATCAAAAGTGAATTCAATGACAGCTTATTTTAAGGAAGGAGGTCAAAATACTACTGTCACTTGAAAAAGAAACAATTAGAAAACTGATTGAATGGAGTGAGGTTGAGAGTTAGGTAAGCCGCACAGACCGAGGAGGGGTTTCTTAAAAAAGAAGAAGAAGAAGAAGAATCAGCACTCCAGATACCAACAATTGGGCGAAACAAACCGCAGCGAGCCTACGAAGACGCTCGCTTAAATAACTTTCTAGCCAGGTGAATGAAGCTCATCTGGAATTCTTGGGCCAGTCGCAGGAAGGAGAATAAAATGCTATCTTTGTTACTTGAGATGTCCAGCCTTTTCGTTTGACGAAATGGCGAACAGCCCACACTCCCTCCAATCAGGAGTGCACTGCAGTGAACCCCCCTCCACCGAAACCCTCAGCATTCGCAGCCAGCCACCGCCCTTTTTTTCTTTCGATTTCTACTATGTATATACTTATGACGAGGTGACAAGAACAAACGGTATATTGTCATGCGGGAAACACTTTCGCACAACAGTGTGGTTTGCGAAAAAGGTTTGCGAAAAAGATGTGGGGAGCTATTATGAGGGGGCAACACTTTTCGCGCAACAGATGTGGGGAGCTACAGTGTGGGGAAATACTTTCGCACAACAGTCTGGTTTGCGAAAGAGATGTGGGGAGCTATTATGAGGGGAAACACTTTCGCACAACAGTGCGGTTTGGGAAAGTGATGCGGGAAGCTATTATGGTTTGCGAAAGAGATGGGCGGGAGCTATTATGAAGGGGGGAACACTTTCGCACAACAGCGTTGTTGTTTGTCTTAGATTTCAAACCAAAAATACACCCAAAAAAAAAAAAAACCCTTGTTTGCGATATTATGATGGGGGAAACACTTTCGCAAAACAGTGTTGCTTGCGAAAGTGATGGGGAGAGAAACAAGTTCGCAAACTTTGGCATCACGCTATAAATACCCTATCATATATCACGCAATTTTCTTCACCCCGTTCTCTGTCTTCCTTTCCCTCTCTATCCCTCGCACTCTCTTTACTGCGATAGAAAACAGTTGGTCTCATTCCCCGGTTCAACCTCCACGAAGGTAGGACCCTTGCATCGCTTCCATTCCTCCATTTGCTCAGACCTGGAAACTAGGTGAGTTACCCTGGGTTGCTTACCTGTAGTTGATGTTTTTACGATGATCCAGAGAAAATGGCGTCCCACGTCGTCGGATATTCTCGCATGGGGCCCGGGGGGGAGCTCAAGTTCGCCCTGGAATCGTTCTGGGATGGAAAGAGCAGTGCGGAGGAATTGCAGAAAGTTGCAGCTGATCTTAGGTCATCCGTCTGGAAGCAGATGGACGCTGCCGGCATCAAGTACATTCCCAGCAACACCTTCTCATACTACGACCCGGTGCTCGACGCCACCGCAATGCTTGGTGCTGTTCCCGCAAGATATGGCTGGGAAGGTGGAGAGATCGGACTCGATATTTACTTCTCGATGGCCAGAGGAAACGCCTCCGTCCCGGCTATGCAAATGACCAAGTGGTTTGACACCAATTAGTAAGTGTCGGATCTCAGTGAAGCACAAGTAATTTATTTTGTTTTCATATTTTAAGTAACCCACTCATCTCTTTTTTTGGTACAGCCACTACGTTGTGCCGGAATTGGGTCCCGATGTCAACTTCTCTTATGCTTCTAGCAAGGCCGTCAACGATTTAAAGGAGGCCAGGAAGGTAAACGCTGGTCTTATTATTTCTTCTTGCATGCCATCTCGCGAGATTTGAAAAAGTAGGGGTAACAACGAGAAAATATTGGCTGAAGCTCTGAGACCAACTCAACAAAAAATGAGTCCATTTATTTTACGACACGTGTCATGAAAGGCCCGCCCCATAAGTCAGCCTTGTCTTGTCTCCCCTTCTCCCTCCCTCACCCTCTCTTCTCTCTCTGCACGTCTTCCTCTTTCTCTCTCTTCGGCCTGACCCCTTTTCCCGTCTGTTTTCTTTTCTTTTTATTATTATTTTCTTCTTCCTTTCACTCCGACGGGGACGAACACAAACGCGACCACCACCTCCTCGCCGCCGTCTCAGTCCTTCGTCGTCGAGCTCGAGCTTAGCCGGCGAACTTGAGCCTCAGATTTTGGATCTAAGTCGAGCGAGCCCTAGATTTGTGAGCTAGAGCTCAGCTCGACATCAAATCTGGATTGGTTCAAGGTCGTGGTTCAAGGTCGCCAAGGTCGGCTTAGGCAACAGCAAGGTGAAGGCAACGGTGTGGTTCGTCAACGCGCATGGGACCTCGACCTCCTGGTCGGCACGGATGCAAACACAGAGGACGCGGGAGGAGTTGAACAGGAGGCGGTGGCGCTGGAGGTCGGAGAAGAAGCGGGCGAAGGTGGAGGCATAGATGGAGGCAACGTGCCGGAAGCAATGGCGATGCGTTTGAGGTCGGGCTTAAGGTTCCGGTCGAAGAAGGGAAAATGGGTTAGGCGGAGGAGAGAGAGACAGAAAGACGTGCAAAGAGAGAAGAGAGGGTGAGGGAGGGAAAAGAAAAGACAAAGACTGACTTGTGGGACCTTTTACGAAACGTGTCTCAAAATACATGGACTCGTTTTTAGCTGAGTTGGTCTCAGAGCTTCTGCTAATATTTTCTCGGTAACGAAACAACCGCCGGTTCAGTGGGAGAATACCCTGACATGAACAGTTAGTTCTTTTGTGACGTGATCCAAAATCAGAATAGAATGGAGTAGGAAATGGTAAAAAAAAATATAAACCGGTGGGGTCGCGTCAGACTCCCAGTTAAGGGTTACAAGAAAGATCCAACTGTCTCATTCCATGTTCCCCAATCCACCTCTCCCTCTCTCTCCTCGTCCCGTCTCTCTCCTTTGCCAGCCGACGCCGTCCATTGCCTGCAACGTCGCCGGCAACCCCGTGACCCACCTCCAAACTCGATGGAAAAACCGCCTACAGCGTCGGATCTGCCCGACCAGCCCCTGACTCTCCCCTCCGCCGACTCCCTGCCTCTGCAACGCTTGACCTAGGGCCAACGATGGTCGTTGACACTCCTGCGGACCAGCTAAGGCCGCCGCTTGCCTTGCTAAGACCTCGATCCAAGCCAAGCCAAGCCAAGCCCTAGATCTCGATCGAGCACCCCCCTCCCCGGCTCTCGTCATCGTCGACAGCAACGAGAAATTCTCACCTTTCGTTGTAGTTAATTCTTTATTGTTTGTACATTTTTATCAGCTCATACATTTTCGTCTTACTTGTGCCGTTGCAAGATCTTAGCATTATTTAAAGCTATCTGTTCATGAATTCATTTGCTAATTTCCAGCTTGGAGTAGACACTGTTCCGGTCCTCCTTGGCCCGGTGTCCTATCTGCTCCTATCCAAGCCTGCAAAGGGCGTTGAGAAGACCTTCTCACCTCTGTCCCTTCTCAAAAAAATACTTCCCATCTACAGGTAAGAAATTAAACTCTTCTCTAGAAGTTTTTTTTTTGGTAAGGCCTTCTCTAGAAGTTTTCATTTGCTCATCATTTGAATACATTTCCTGACCAATGATGAACCATTCAGGGAAGTCGTGTCCGAACTTAAGGCAGCTGGCGCTTCATGGATTCAGTTTGATGAGCCCACCCTAGTGTTGGATCTTGATTCTCACATACTGCAAGCATTCACTGAAGCATACTCGGAACTAGAATCATGTCTTTCCCGCGTGAATGTTATCGTAGAAACCTATTTTGCTGATGTTACTGCTGAGGCATATGAAGTTCTTACTTCCTTGAAGGGTGTCGCTGGATTTGGATTTGATTTGGTCCGTGGAACACAGACCCTCGATTTAATCAAGGGTGGGTTCCCCACAGGCAAGTATGTCTTTGCTGGAGTTGTTGATGGGAGGAACATCTGGGCTAATGATCTTGCTGGATCGCTCAGCACGCTCCTTGCCCTCGAGAGCATTGTGGGAAAAGGTATTACTTTCTGCATATGTTTCTTTTCCAAATAGTGTGTTTTGATGATCTGTTTGTCATTTATCGTTAAGTTGGTATCTGGAATTCTTCATTTATCTGCAGACAAACTTGTAGTCTCCACCTCCTGCTCTCTTTTGCACGTTCCTGTTGACCTAGTTAATGAGACCAAGTTGGATGATGAAATCAAGTCATGGCTTGCATTTGCCGCTCAGAAGGTCATAGAAGTCAATGCCTTGGCCAAGGCATTGGCTGGACAAAAGGATGAGGTACGGTTTGTTATCTGTTAAGTAGTCTTAACATTGGTGTTAATCCATATCGTTAGCTTATTTTCTAGAATTAGTTGCTTCTAATCTATTCTGAATTGTCATCGGCAGAAATCGATGTGGTTAACTTGTGGTGGGTCTCTTTAATTACTGGCTGTACAGAGGTACATACATATTGCAACGACTGGGAAAATACAATCACTAGGATGCAAAGTTTTTAATTTAAACTAGGCCTGTAAACTAGCACCTTTAGTGTGTTTGTCAAGCATGATTTTCAACTTCCAAATATTGATTACTAATGTCGTGAGAGGGTATTTCAATGCTGACTGCCAGTGGCTCTCTTTTTAGGCGTTCTTCTCAGCTAATGCTGCTGCTCAGGCCACAAGAAAGTCCTCTCCAAGAGTCACAAACGAAGCTGTCCAAAAGGCTGTATGTTCCTCTGCTTAGTTACCCTTCATATTTTATGCATTCAAAATATCGATTAAAATTATATTATTGGTGTCTTGAAATCTTGATATTCTCGTCTCTCTCAGGCTGCTGCTTTGAGGGGCTCTGATCATCGCCGTGCCACAACTGTGAGTGCTAGATTTGATGCTCAGCAAAAGAAGCTTAATTTGGTCATGCCAGCAGCCACCATTGACTCCATCGCCAAGGAACTCAGAAGTCCACACTCTCGGTACAAGGCCAAAAAGTGAGTAAATTAGATCTTCCTTTTCTAATTAAACGATTTGGATATGACATGGTCTGTTATTTTTTGTTTGTTTGTTATGAACCTTGTCATTCTCCTGGCTGCACTTCATTATAGGATCTCTGAGGAAGAATACATTAAGGCCATCAAGGAGGAAATTGACAAAGTTGTCAAGCTTCAAGAGGAGCTTGACATAGATGTCTTGGTTTATGGGGGAGCCACGAGGTAAGTCTTTGAATCCGGTACTGTAATTAAGATAGATTATGTCGGATAGATAGATAGCATCTTATGAGCTATGTTTTCTTTCTTGAACATTTTGATCTGGATGTATCCAATGCAGAGGAACGATATGGTTGAATACTTTGGGGAGCAGTTGTCAGGTTTTGCCCTCACCGTTAATGGGTGGGTGCAATCTTATGGATCTTGTTGCGTGAAGCCACCCATCATCTATGGTGATGTGAGCCTCCCCAAGCTACCGTATGTCTTTTGGTCCACCGCGGTCCAGAGCATGGCTATTGGCCCTATGAAGGGAATGCTTCCAGGGCCTGTCACCATTCTTAACTGGTCCTTTGTCCGAAATGACCAACCCAGGTATAGAAGAACGTGAACTTCATGTGTACATGGGATTGATAAAAAAACATAAACTTTATTTCTCCTTTCAGGACTAGAATAATGAATATTTGTTTCACAGGTCCGATACTTGCTATCAAATTGCCTTGGCCATCAAGGATGAAGTTGAAGATCTTGAGAAGGCAGGGATTGATGTTTTTCAGATCGATGAGCTAGCTTTGAGAGATGGTCTGCCACTGAGAAAGTATGAGCAAGCTTCCTACTTGGATTGGGCTGTTCACTCTTTTAGAATCACTAACTGTGGTGTCCAGGATACTACCCAGGTTCCCTTCATAGTTCTCTTACTTGTCTTTCTTTCTTTTCCTTTTTTTAAGTGAGAAGATCTATTTCCCACGTATACTGATTTCACTCGGTGGCTGTTGTTGATTGGTAGATCCACACTCACACATACTACTCCCAGTTCAACGACTTCCCCCTCTCTACCATTAACATGGATGCTGATGTCATTATGATCGAGAATTGTCGCTTCGATGAGTCAGTTTTCCGTGAGGGAGTCAATTATGGTGCTGGGGTTGGCCCCGGTGTCTATGATTTCCACTCTCCCAGTATACCATCAGCTGAACAGATTGCTGACAGTATCACCAAGAAGCTCGCAAGAAACATAGTGTCGTTTAACCGTGACTACAAATTCAAGACTTGTGAACACGCTGGGGTCAAACGTGCGCTTGAGAACATGGTTGCTTCTGTGGAGCTCCTCCGCACCGAACTTGCCCATGCTATGAAAGAAAAGTCTGAGTAACTCCCGGCTCAAAGGGAGAGTTTCGTGGGGTTGGCCTTCAATGACCCAATCCGCTACTTGATTTGCACCAGCTATGCTTCTTGATAAGTAGTTCTGCTTTCCCATATTCTAGCTGCAATTCTCTATTATCCACTAGTAATTATCTACAATACGTTTACACATTCCGAGACTATAGACATTACTAGCGGGCAATTTTGTGCTCGTGTCAATCGACTATCTTTGTGTTTGAGTGATGTTTTGGCAAACCTTTGTTTTGTTCATGAATGACACTAGTTTGATACTTAGCAAAATCTGCAATTATATGCTATTGATGACTTTATCTATCGATGTTGACCGGCAAAGGCTCTTGCCGATAATCTCTAGCACTATTTGCTGTTGATGACTTCATTGGCGCATTATTGATTTTCTTCAAGTTATCGATGGTAATGTTCATTGATGACATCCATTTTGACAAATTTTACTTTCATCGACCGAGCTTGCTGCTAGTGCTCATCGATTATAACCAAAAATTGGTTATTAGTGTCGACAAATGCTTACAAGTATTTCTAAAGATTTATCAGTCTAGAAAAGAAATTTCTGTCTTTTGGCATGGAAAAGTAGACTCCTACATCAAGAAACTCTAACGCCATGAAGCCACTGTCGAACTAGGAACTCTTACTGGCTATTGTTGCATCATATATGCATCGGACGACGCCAACCCATCTTGTAAGAGCCAAATAACTTTCGGTAAAACTGTGAGTGCTATTGGTCCAGAGCATGGCTACTGGCTACTCGGACATGAGGGGCTCTGATCATCGCCGTGCCGCAACTGTGAGTGCTAGATTTGATGCTCAGCAAAAGAAGCTTAATTTGGTCATGCCAGCAGCCACCATTGACTCCATCGCCAAGGAACTCAGAAGTCCACACTCTCGGTACAAGGCCAAAAAATGAGTAAATTAGATCTTCCTTTTCTAATTAAACAGATGTTGGATATGACGTGGGCTGTTATTATTATTATTATTTATTTTATTTTTTTTGTTATGAACCTCATCATTCTCCTGACTGCACTTCATTATAGGATCTCTGAGGAAGAATAGATTAAGGCCATCGAGGAGGAAATTGACAAAGTTGTCAAGCTTCAAGAAGAGCTTGAGATAGATGTCCTAGTTTAGGGGGGAGCCTGAGGTAAGACAGTCTTTGAATCTGGTACTCTAATTAAGATAGATTATGTCGGATAGATAAATAGCATCTTATGAGCTATGTTTTCTTTTTTGAATATCTGGATCTGGATGTATCCAAAATGGAGGAACAATATGGGTGAATACTTTGGGGAGCAGTTGTCAGATTTTGCTTTCACCGTTAATGGGTGGGTGCAATCTCATGGATCTCGTTGTGTAAAACCACCCATCATCTATGGTGATGTGAGCCGCCCCAAGCTACCGTATGTCTTCTGGTCCACCGCAGTCTAGAGCATGGTAACTAACCCGATGAAGGGAATGCTTTCAGGGCCTGTCACCATTCTCAATTGGTCCTTCATCCGAAATGACCAACCCAAGTACAGAAGAATGGGAACTTCATGTGTACATGGGATTGATTAAAGAACATAAACTTTATTTCTCCTTTCAGGACTAGAATAATAAAGATTTAGTTCACAGGTTCGAAACTTGCTACCAAATTGCCTTGGCCATCAAGGAAGAAGTCGAAGATCTCAAGAAGGCAGGGATCAATGTTTTTCAGATTGATGAGTTAGCTTTGAGGGATGGTCTGCCACAGAGAACGTCTGAGCAAGCTTCTTACTTGGATTGGGCTGTCCACTCTTTTAGAATCACTAACTGTGGTATCAAGTGTTGACACTTAAATTTTGACAATCTGACCATTTATTTATTGCATAGAAAATTAGGGATAAATCTTTAACCCCTTATATATTGCATTGTGCATCTGCATCAGACCGATGGTAGAATATTTCAAGATATCCGATGGCCAACAGGAAAAAGAAAGCGCGGCAATTGTACAAAATGGAGGAAAGAAATCAAGGCATTTGTGGAAAAGTGTGGGTTGCTGGAATTTATAAAAGGAGCGCCCACCCGGCCATATTCGCAAGAAAAAGAGAGGAAATTAAAGGAACTAATCAAGCCAGCCCAGGAATTATAAATGGAGATGAGCGAATGTGGACACGTTCAAGGCAATATGAGTAGAAGCAAAAAATGAAACCAAAAGATTGTGAGCGCTAATTTAGAAGTAAATTAGAGAGATTCACAATCAATTTTTGGTGACAAATCAAAGCCAAAAACTTAGCAATTCCCCAAGAATCATCAATTGGCTCCACGGATCCAGACTTCCCAACGATACGTGGGAGACTTTTGGCTATAAAAGGATGTACACACCCTCAGCCCAAAATTCATGCGAGGAAGAAAGAGAATTCGTGTAGGAAAGAAAAAGCTTTAAAAAAAGAGAGAAAAAGTGAGAGGGACGTGTGAGAAGACAGGAAAGAGAGAAAAAAGAGAGAAAACAAGAAAAGGAAAAACCAAAAGCAGAGGAGGAAGGAGGAGTCGGTCGAGTCCCCCTCGCCGGCCACCGCCGCGCCGCCTGCAACCCCTCGTCGCGCCACCACTTGCCCGTCCGCGACGCCTACAGCCCGTTCGCCGTCGCTGCTCCCGATCTCGCTGTCGCCGCCCCTGCCTTTCGTCCCCGCCCCTGCTCTCCACGAACACTGCCCTGCCATTGACGCCTGCTGCAGCCGCGCCGATCTCACTCGTCGATGCTTGGTGCAACTGAGCCGGAGCACCTCCCTCATGCCACTAGCATCGACTGCAACCCGTGCTGGCCCGCAAAGCCACCGCTCCCTCGCTGCGACACCGCCGCTGTCCCGATCTGACCGTTCGAGAGCCCCAACGACGGCAGGTCTGAGCCAGTTGTCGCTCCGCCGCTGAGCGAGCCCCGCACCAGCCCGCCGCTGCCCGCGACCCGTCAGCTGCTCGTGACGACCCGACGCCCCTGCGGCCACGCCTCTGCCGAGTGCCACCCAGCAGACGCCCTTGCTTCCCTCGTTCCGGCGAACCCACACCGCCGACGTTGCTGCACCATAGGAGCACCTCCTTCGCTGCCTGTAGCAGTTGCTTCTGCGATCCGGCACCCGACGCTTGCTGCCCTCCGCCCGAGCATCTCTGTCCTTTGCTGAACACCACCCCCGACGCCTGCAACCAGCAGCATCTCGGTCCGATGTCCTCGCCCCTGCTGCCGCGCCGTCGCCGACGCTCGCCCTTGCTGCTGGGCCTCTGCTCGTCGCCGGCACTTGCTGCCGAGGTGAGCCCAAGCGCCCGCGTCACCGCCACTCCACCAGCAGCACCATCGCGCGTCATGTTGAGTCCCCGCAGTTTATTTTTATTTTTTTAAAGTTTCGTTATTATTGGAGCATGGTATATTGATGCTAATTATTTGAATATTGCAGGTATTATCCCTAGGGTTTTACCCAAAATTATTATAATTATTAATTTGATTCATAAGGCGTCGGATCATTTTTTAATTATATCAATTTTTGGGTATTTTGATAGTATTTTAATTGTTAAATCATTATAATTATTAATTTGACCCGTAAGACTTCAGATTATATTTTTAATTATTTTGAATCATTCTTTTCATATGTTGTTGTTTAGGGTTAGAGTAATCGTTAATTTAACAGGTGAGACAATATGTTATTTTTCAATTATTTTAATCCTTTATTTGTTGAATATTTTGATTGTTTTGATCTAATGTTCATCGATGATTGCTTATCTTGGAAAAACACTAAAAAATATATAAATTAAAAATCAAATCTTGCATCAGAATATGTTGGTTTTCATAAATCAAGATTGCATTTTTAGGATTGCATTTTTAGATAAGTTTTTTGGAATATGTTAGGGTTGGACCTAAATAACCTTTTTTTTCAAAAATAGGGTTTTAGATAAAATTTGCACATTTTAATAATCTTATCTTTTTAAAAAAAATAGATAGTTTAAATTAGAATCTTAAGATAAGATAGGATTTAAGTCAAATTAATTCCTAAAATAAATTAGAAAATTATTCACTTTAGATAGTTTAAATAGGGTTTTTATTAAATCCAAATTTCAATAAAAAAAATACAAAAATATTAGATGCATGTCAAAAAATTTGCATAATAGGTTCATTTAATTAGAAATAGTTTGTTAGTAAAATTAGGTCATGTAGTTAAATGCATGTTTTATGATAAAGTTCTAATTAAAAGAAAAACATAAAAAATTGTTTGCATTGTGTATTTAATTATTTTGATGCAATTTATTTGATTCGTTGAGTGTTTAATAATGATTGACCACTCATGTGATCGCCATATTGCATGATAGTAATTTAGCTTAAAATAAATCTAAGCTGCCTGCAAAAACATTTTTGAAAATAAAAATAATGGTAACGAAATGGCATTAGAGGAATTGTAACCAAATCCCCGTACCTATAGTCTCTAATTCATAGGAGTAAAATAATCTTCTCATTATTTTACTTAGGTGTCTAATCAACCTACCATAAACCGATTAGTGGTGTCTCCTAGATAAAATCAAAAACTTGAAGAATTAGTATGGGCTTGGGAGAGCTCGAGCTAAGTCTAAGACTTAGTAGTCCATTAGCCTAAACTCTAGGTGGTGTACTTGAAATTTAGGTCGCGACATCAAGGATACTACCCAGGTCCCTTCATAATTCCCTTACTTTTCTTTATTTTCCCTTTTTTTAAAGTGGAAAGATCCATTCCCCACGTAGACTGATTTCATTCCGTGGTTATTACTAATTCGCAAATCCACACTTACACATACTATTCCCAATTCAACGACTTCCCTCTCTCAATCATCAACAAGGATGCTGATGTCGTCACAATTTAAAACTGTTGATGAGTCAGTTTTTTGTGAGGGAGTTAACTATGGTGCTGTGATTGGCCCTGGTGTCTATGACATATTGTCTCTCAGAATACTATTAGTTGAATAGATTGCTGACACCAAGAAGCTCGCAACAAGCATAGTGTCGTTTAACCTGACTACAAATTCAAGACTCGTGAACACGCTGGGGTCAAACGTGCGCTCGAGAACATGGTTGCTGCTATGGAGCTCCTCCGCACCGAACTTGCCCATGCTATGAAAGAAAAGTCTGAGTAACTCCTGGCTCAGAGGGAGAGTTTAGTGAGGTTAGGCTTCAATGACCCAATCTGCTACTTGATCTGCACCATCTATGCTTGTTGATAAGTAGTTCTGCTTTCCCATATTCTAGCTACAATTTGAGTGATGTTTTGGCAAACCTTTGTTTTGTTCATAATGATTATAGTCTCGGAATTTGTAATTGTATTGTAGATAATCACTAGTAAAAAATAGAGAATTGTAGCTAGAATATGGGAAAGCAGAACTGCTTATCAACGCATAGATGGTGCAGATCAAGTAGCAGATTGGGTCATTGAAGCCTAACCCCATGAAACTCTCTCTTTGAGCCGAGAGTTACTCAGTGTTGAATAACGGATCCTCGAAAACCGGATTCGACACTAAATCGAACCCCTAAAATGAATGCGGAAGTGAAGCCCGGGAAAATCACGTATCACCGATCCTAAAGCACACCACGGATTCGAGCGTACCTTGTTAGCCACAGATTAAACACCAATGCCGAAGATCGAGGAAGAAATTATGATCCAATGATGTCAATTTGCCTTGAAAAGGAAACGGCATCGCCTTTAGCGTTTTGGAAGAAAAGAGAGCGTTGGAAGGAGAGGGAGATGTACGTACGTTAATGCCAAGATGTACGTTCTCCCTCTCTCTCCTCCCTTATATATGTCCCTCCAAAAAAATAATTAATCGTGCCCCTTCATCCATGGGCCCTACTCTTGTGGACCGGGCTTTTAGGCCCAACATGGGCGGACGGGCCTTAAGCCCATCACTGATAAAACCATCATCTCCCACTCGCACATGGTGGGTCGAACAGAATTCTCTTTACCTCTCTTCAACATTCATACCAGTGAATAATCCGTGCGACCAGCATACTTTAAGAGCTCGTTGCCATACATCTGTTAGGAATATATAGCAGCTCATAATGGGCATCATATCCTGAGTATATTTAATATGCAGTATCCTAGATCAATTGATCACATTTATATCTCTCTTGATCTCTTTTAAACAATGATATATATATATATATATATATATATATATATATATATATATATATATTGTATTCACAATTATGATTATCACAAAGACAGTCATAATTGGTTAACCGGTGAATACAAAAATTACAATGTGATTCTCCAAATTCAATCTTCCTCTTCCCTTCAAACTCTCAATTTCAGTTCAGCTTGCTTTTCTAGAAATGCCCCATTAGATCGAATCAACTCATGACCATTGGCAACATCCTAAGATAACAAACACTAAATAGAAATCTTGAGAATAAGTAAGAGTCATGAGGGGACTAAAAAATTGATGAACTCTTTTCCTCAAGAGTCTCACACGACATAAAAGTTGAGATCAAACTTTTGTCACTCTTATTGGTCGTTTCATGCATACGTAGCATGAAATACGTATTACGGTATTAACTCCTTTCCCATGGAGCATATGTCTACACCTTCAATACCGTACAGATGATAGTTCAGACATACCCAATGTCTAACTTGAGTTCACGTATCTACTCATTCACAAAATTCATCAGAACTCACATTTGGCATCATAAACAAATAAAGTAAAATATGTGGGGTATTTTAATTTTGGACATAGTAAGTATTATGTCCTCATCTTAACACCCAGTTAAGGCGACATATGTATTTTAAGCTTGAGCTCTCGATTATCACCTAGATAATAAGCTTAAAAACAGTCTCATCTCTATTTATCACACAGTAAATAGAGGCGATTACCCGTGTGAGTGGGCTAATTTTATATCTGTCCGACATACTTTCTTAACTTAAAGCAATGCACTGAGCATTAAGATGCATAAAGATTAAACAAAGATTCATAGGCATTAATGATGAAAACACAAATTCATCAAATTGTGAACACTTAGGGAAATTACAATATTCGGTACATCAACCTCTACGCAATCCTAGAGACTTCATATGGCCACAAAACACATCTCTAGGTATTGGCTTTGTCATAGGATCTGCTACCATACTATGCGTAGTATGTACTCTAAGTTCACTTCTTTTCGTGCAACCATATCATTGACAAAAGTTATACTTGGTATCTATAGGTTTGGTCTTGCCATGATATTTTGAATCTTTGATGTACACTTTTGCTACTTGGCTATCACAGTTAACCAACAATGAATCTGCAACACTTCCAACAACACCTAAATGATCCAAAAAATCTCTTAAGCCAAACACCTTATATTGCTGCTGATAATGCCATGAACTCAACTTACATCGTGGACAAGGCTATACACTTTTGTTTCTTACTGCTCCAACATATGGTGCCATTATTCGGTAAGAAAATAAAGCCAAAGGTAGATTTCCTTTCATCTAAATCTCCTCCATAATCAACATCAGAATAGCCTTTGAGTCGCAGATCCTTTCCATAATAACTCAGCGTATAATCAGCAGTCCCCTTTAGATACCTTAGTATTCATTTAACGGCTTTTCAATGTGCTTGACCTGGATTGGATTGGTATCTTCTCACAATTCCAACTGCAAAACATATGTCAGGTATTGTACACATCATAGCGTACATCAAACTTTCAACAGCACTCGCATAAGAAACATGTTTCATTTGTTCCTTTTCTTGTGGAGTCCTTGGACAAAGTCTATGGCTCAATCCTTCACCTTTTGCAATAGGAGTGTCTATGGGTTTACAATCCCATATCATTCATCTCAAAGTTGGAAGACAACCAACTTTTGACAGTATTGACAAGCTCCATATTGCTTCCGGCAATTAGTATATAATCAACATATAATGATATGATCACAAATTGATCCTTGGATCTTTTGATATATACACAATGATCCTCGTCTATCATTGTAAAGTCATATGCCATTATGGCATTATGAAAACGTATATACCATTGTCTTGACGACTGCTTAAGGCCATATATCGACCCCCAAAGTCGACATACCTTTTCTTTTTGGCCTTTCACTATGAAACCAGCAGGTTGTTCCATATATATTTCTTCCTTTAATTCTCCATTGAGGAAAGCAGTCTTTACATCCATCTAATGTAACTCAAGATCCATATTAACCACTATTGCCAGAATAATGTGAATCAAGGTAAATCTCACTATAGGAGAATATGTTTCTTCATAATCAATTAATTCCCGTTGATTATACCCCTTCGCCACACGGCGAGCCTTATGCCCTTCTATCGAGCCATCAGCCTTTCACTTTATTTTGAGAACCCAATTGTTCCCAATAGCTTTGCGTCCTATTGAAAGATCAACCAGTTCCAAACTTGGTTTGACTTCATTGACTTCATCTCCTCTTTCATTGCATAAATCCATTTTTCCTTACTATTGCAATTCAGAGCCTCATTAATATTTCTTGGCTCATCCTCATCTTGCGAAGCAATTATAAAAGTTTCCCCTTCAATGTCAAAATGTCGACGGGGAATACTTTGGCGACTTGTTCGCCGTATGGGAGATTGTACACTTTGCACATCATTCCCCATTATGCTCCCACTTAGATTAGATAATGATAACGTTGTCTCATCATGTGGTTGCAATTGAGAATGAGTTGAATTCAATTCATCACTTCTCATATTACTCCCACTTGGACGAACTCCATTAATATCATTATCTTGATCCAGGGTTTCAAATAGGGAGTAATCTTCCCCTATTTCGCCATTCTTAGGAAATTCATCCTCTAAGAATGTGACATCCCATTATTCAAATTCAGTTATACTCCCACTTTCTTGCTCACCTATGAACACCTACCCTTTCAAGTGTTCGGAGTATCTCATGAAAATACTCTTATTTCCTTTGGGACCCAATTTCCCAAACTTATGAGAGGACTCATGTGTATAGGCAGCACAACCCTATGGCTTAAGAAAACTTAAGTCCGGTTTTCTACCTGTCCATAACTCATATGGAGTGGAAGCAACTGATTTGGAAGGCACCCGGTTAAGTATATAGGCAGCAGTTAACAACGCATCACTCCAAAAAGTGATAGGTCAGTTAGCATGTGCCATCAAGGACCTAACCATTTCCAGTAGGGTTCTATTTATTCTCTTCGCAACACCATTTTGTTGAGGAGTATATGGAATAAACAACTATCTTTCTATTCCTTTTTCATCACATAATTTTCTGAACTCATTAGATAAATATTCTTGACCTCGATCAGATCTCAATGCTTTTATTTTCTTGTCTAATTGATTTTCTACCAAGTTCATAAATCTTTTGAAACAACTTAATGCTTCAGATTTATGAGAAATCAAATAGACATATCCGAATCGAGTATAATCATCTATAAAAGTGATGAAATAAACAGCCCCACGCCTTCTTCTCACATTCATTGAACCACAAACGTCAGAATGGATTAAATGCATAGGAAATTCAGCTCTTTTACCTTTTCCAAATGGTTTCCTTGTTGTTTTCCCTACTAGGCAATGCTCACATACGGGCAAATCGATTTTTTCAATGTTGCCCAGCAAGCCCTCTTTGGCTAGTCCATTCATACGTTGTTGGTCAATATGACCAAGTCTAGCATGCCACATAATCACATCATTATCATATGAAGTAGAAGACGTGAAACAAGGGAATAACAAATATTGACATCATCACAGTCAACATCTAGTACAATAAAACCATCCAGAAAGTGACCACAACCATAGTAGTTTGTATCCAAATACAAATCTACACATCTATTATGGAAGTTCATATTAAAACCAAGCTTAACCAACACCAAAACATACACTAAATTCTGACGAATCTCCAGAGCATACAGAACATCAAGGTGCGTCCACCATGCATGTTCAATTGGCAGGTGCCAATCCCTTTAACTTCAGCTCTGGAGTTATTTCCCACATAGATCCACTTAGTTCCAGTTGGTATCGTCGAAATTCCACGAAGGATTCTCTATCCTTCACTACATGGTCTATCGCTTCTGAATCTACAGTCCACAAAGGATTGGATTCAGCCAATAATGCAGAACTTGACACATAAGCAAAGTTCTCAAATGTACAAGAGGTGTTTACCTTTTTCGGCTCACAACAGTTGCGAGTATAGTGACATTTCTTGTCACAATTGTAACACCTCACCCTTGACATTTTCTTCTCTTGAGGACGTTTTCCTCTCTTGTGTTGGTTAACTCTTGATTTCTTGCAACAAAGACTTGATCCTTTGCATTCCCACATATTGAACGAATCAATACGTTTGCGCTTAGAGCTCAAAGCTCTTTCTGAGCTAGAACCAGCATTGCAAATGTCTATTTTAGGCTAAAATTCCGATAGGCAGTCATCTACTAGCTCAAGGTGGCGCACGTCATCCTCAAGATCTTCCATAATATGGTTAAGAGCTTCTAGTGCTTCTTGCTTTTCCAGCACACATTGAATCTTCATATTCAATATTTCACAATTGTTGCCGTTCATATCAGCAATTATATTCTTAATTGCTGAAAACATCAATCTGAACACATCAGACATACATGCACAAATAATTAATGCCTATCATTTATGCATCCCTATTTGCACAGACCCATCATATCAATGAATAATTTTAAGTAATGTTTCAAAATCAAAAGGTCACTACGTTTCCAATCATCCTCCAAAAATCCAAACTTAAAACTATTATTAATATAATTGTCTTATGCAAAATAAATTCTATGAAGTTACAAAAATTTCCATGAACTACCCACAACAGTCAACAATAACAGAAAGCAAATAATATCTAACATTCAATAGAATAATAATACTTTCACATAATATATTATATATTACACTAAGCAATATATATATAGGGAAAAATATCAACATGGAAAGAGATATTTACACCCACAAAATATCTCATAATTAATCGAAGAAATAAATAGGGAATGTCCATTCTAATCTATCAGTCAAAATATCTGAGAAATTTGAAGGCACATTTGCCAACCATGGAAAAACTTTTGGAGAGCTTTCATGTCACCTCCAATGCGCATTCGCTCTGCGCCATGTGGCGCTCAATCTAAGGGTTAAAGTTTTGGTTAACTCAATCCTATAGTACTCTCTTACAAAAGCTTCCACTAGCATCTTATAACTCGGGATCACGTTGACCTCCCATAGCCGATCTAACACTGCTTGACATTCAGGTGGAAGAGTGTTTATCAAAGCCAGCACCTTCTCAAAATCCAGCATAAGATAATCATTCCAGATGATTTCCTGTATCATCTCATTGACCCTGACCACATGTGACACTAAATCACCGTCATGTCACTGATAATTAGCTAAATCTGACATCAGCCTTTTATGTCTTGCATTTTCCTCATCCGTTCTCAGGATTGCAGGTATCCGTGCATAACACATCATAGTTCCTGCAACAAATGCAGAACTATAATTGGATCACTTATAATCCATAATGAACATTAGGGAAAATACATAATTTTCTATAATTCATGCAACAAATACACAATAAAAAAAAATGGATTGCCTATAACCCACACTAGCATAATTAAAAAAGAAACAAATTCCTTTTTTTTTTCTTTTTTTTTTTCGGGTCAACGGTCATCGTCAATGGTCAACGGGTCGTCGGGCGGCGGGTCGGGCCGGTGACCGGCCGGCCAACGGTCGTCGGCGATGACGTCATCCCGGCGGTTACCGTGACGTCAGCACGCGTCGGTTCGCCGGCCACCGGCGTGCACATGCCGGTTCACCGGCCGCTGGTGCGCACGTTCCGGTTCGACGACCGGCTCGTGTGGCGCACGCGCTGGCCGAGCCGGCGCTTCAGGCGCGTTGCGCCCACGCGCAGCGGCTTCTTGCCGCGCGTGTAAGCGCGTCCGGCGTCTCCCGGTGGCACACAACATGTCGACGGACTCGTCTCAACAAGCTCTTTCACCCTATGTCTTCAAAAATTGATTTCGACTTACGGAAACTCGAAAAAATGGATGAACAGTGCTCGGGTGTCGGGATTTCTCGCCCCGATCCATGTTGGCCGTATATTTTCGCGAAAAAATCAATCAAAAAACATCAAAGGGATCGGGAAAACATGAACTAGGGCTTTGATACCAATGTTGGGAATAACGGATCCCTGAAAACCGGATTCGACACTAAATCGAACCCTTAAAACGAATGCGGAAGTGAAGCCCGAGAAAATCATGTATCACCGATCCTAAAGCACACCACGGATTCGAGCGTACCTTGTTAGCCACATATTAAACAACAATGCCGAAGATCGAGGAAGAAATTCTGATCCAATGATGTCAATTTGCCTTGAAAAGGAAATGGCGTCGCCTTTAGCGTTTTGGAAGAAAAGAGAGCGTTGGAAGGAGAGGGAGACGTACGTACATTAATGCCAAGAGGTACGTTCTCCCTCTCTCTCCTCCCTTATATATGTCCCTCCAAAAAAATAATTAATCGTGCCCCTTCATCCATAGGCCCTACTCTTGTGGGCCGGGCTTTTAGGCCCAACATGGGCAGACGGGCCTTAAGCCCATCACAAACAGGCCTTAAGCCCATCACTTATAAAACCATCACTCAGACTTTTCTTTCATAGCATGGGCAAGTTCGGTGCGGAGGAGCTCCACAGCAGCAACCATGTTCTCGAGCGCACGTTTGACCTAGCGTGTTCACGAGTCTTGAATTTGTAGTCAGGGTTAAACGACACTATGTTTGTTGTGAGCTTCTTGGTAAAACTGTCGGCAATCTATTCAGTTGATAGTATTTTGGGAGACAGGATGTCATAGAGATTAGAGCCAATCATAGCACCATAGTTGACTCTCACCGAAAACTGACTCATCATAGCAACATTTCTCATTTGTGACGACATCAGCATCCTTGTTGATGATTGAGAGGGGGAAGTCGCTGAAATGGAAGTAGTACATGTGAGTGTGGATCTGCCAATCAGTAATAGCCACTGAATGAAATCAGTCTACGTGGGGAATGGATCTTTCCACTTTAAAGAAAAGGAAAAGAAAGAAAAGTAAGGGAATTATGAAGGGACCTGGGTAGAAACATTGACACTACAGTTAGTGATTCTAAAAGAATGGACAGCCCAATCCAAGTAGGAAGCTTGCTCAGACTTTCTCAATGGTAGACCATCCCTCAAAGCTAGCTCATCAATCTGAAAAACATTGATCCCTACCTTCTCGAGATCTTCAACTTCTTCCTTGATGGCCAAGGCAATTTGGTAGCAAGTTTCGAACCTGTGAACTAAATCTTTATTATTCTAGTCTTGAAAGGAGAAATAATGTTTATGTTCTTTGATCAATCCCATGTACACATGAAGTTCCCGCTCTTCTATACCTAGGTTGGTCATTTCAGACAAAGTACCAATTGAGAATGGTGACGAAAGCATTCCCTTCATCAGGCTAGTTACCATGCTCTGGACTGCGGTGGACCATAAGACATACGGTAGCTTGGGGCGGCTCACATCACCATAGATGATGGGTGGTTTTACATAACGAGATCCATGAGATTGCACCCACCCATTAACGAAGAAAGCAAAACCTGACAGCTGCTCCCCCAAAGTATTCAACCATATTGTTCCTCTGTTTTGGATACATCCAGATCCAGATGTTCAAGAAAGAAAATATAGCTCATAAGATGCTATTTATCTATCCGACATAATCTATCTTAATTACAGTACCAGATTCAAAGACTGTCTTACCTCAGGCTCCCCATAAACCAGGACATCTATTTCAAGCTCCTCTTGAAGCTTGACAACTTTGTCAATTTCCTCCTCGATGACCTTAATGTATTCTTCCTCAGAGATCCTATAATGAAGTGCAGTTAGGAGAATGATGAGGTTCATAACAAAAAAAAAGAATAGCCCACGTCATATCCAACATCGTTTAATTAGAAAAGGAAGATCTAATTTACTCACTTTTTGGCCTTGTACCGAGAGTGTGGACTTTTGAGTTCCTTGGCGATGGAGTTAATGGTGGCTGCTAGCATGACCAAATTAAGCTTCTTTTGCTGAGCATCAAATCTGGCACTCACAATTGCAGCACGGCGATGATCAGAGCCCCTCATGTCCAAGTAGCTAGTAGCCATGCTCTAGACCAGTAGCCATGAAGGGAATGCTTTTGAGGAACAAAAAAAGAACAAAAACGTGTTTGGTAAAACTTTTGTTCTCGGGAACAAAAAATTTATTTTTTTATTCCGAGAACAGCTTTTAAACAGAAACAAGAAGTAGAAAAAAAGTAAGATATTATTCTCAGGAACAATTAGAAACAATTTTTCTCTCTCTTCTTTTTTCTTCTTCTATTTTCTTTCCTTATTCTTTCTTTTGGTTGGTCGTTGGTTTGGTCATGGTTGGTGACCGACCAATGAGGGTTGGTGACCTCATCGGAGCGTCATCGGCCCCAGGCGACACCAAGCCTCGCTGTGGCTGGGCGAGGCTCGGCCTCGCTAGGCCAAGGGGAGGTCGACCTTGTGTCGCCTAGGCAAGGTCGATCTCGCAGTGGCCTAGCGAGGCTCCAGCGAGCTCGCCAGACCTCGCCCTGCCGTTCGCCAGCTGTCGCCTTGGCCAGCGACCAGCTACAAAGGAGGAATAAGGAAAAAAAGAGAAAAAGGAAAAATATAATAAAATATTAAAAAATTAAAAGAAACAACAAAATTATACAAGTTTACCAAACGCATTTCTATTTCTAAAATATAAATTTTTTGCAGTTACCAAATGCGTTCTTATACTCAGAAATTATTTCCAGGAATAGAAATATAAAAAACTAATTATGTTTGAAAATTGTTCCTCGAAAGAGGATGATTACCAAACGCATCTTGAAGATCTCAAGGGACTGTTAGGACCTCATCAAATGAACAAGACAAACGGCATCGTTTGGTCAATTTGATGAGAGCCTTTTGTCTATGTTATTGTCTCCTCTTGAAGTCTACCACGAACGCCGGATGCTTTCGGTTATTCCCTTTCCATATGTTGTTAGTATCGAACCTGGTGACCATTTCCCCTAGTAAATAAAAAGGAATCTAAAGGCCAACAATAATAATAATAATATAAGGGGAATTGCGTGCGTGGAGGAGAAATTTCCAAGTGTATTTACAGTTAAATAATTGTTAAGAAACTTTGTTTAACACCTAGGCCCCACCTTTGTTTTGTCCTCGGTCTCTCTTGTGATCGTTGCCCAATGACTTCACTTCATTTTGAGCAAACTATGAATGATCCCCCCCAAAAAAAAAAAAAAAAAAAAACTGTGTAAAACGACTCATACGGTGATTCTCAAACGTCCTGCACTTTTTTGCCAGTGAAATGCAAAATCAAAATGAAGAAAAGAGAGAAGAAAGTATTAACTTTATCCCAAAATAATGATATACGCGGTTTTCAAAGGATTTTGCAAAATTGATTTAGTTGTTGGGTAGTATCCAGATCAATTTTGCACATTCAACACATTTACTTAGTCGAGTTATTTTAAGGACATGCTCTCATTGTTTCAACTTGATGTGTTTAAGATTTTACTCTTGAGTGTTCCTAACAATACTTAAATCTAAGTTCAGAAGGAAAAGAGTAAACTTTCTTACCATCTAAGCTACACATGTTGATGGTAAATGCACGATTGTTACTTCTTCTCTTCTTCTTTTTCTTTTTCTTTTTTTGGTTGGTACGCGATTATTACTTGATGGACAAAAATATATACTATTAAGTTTTCCCATCAAACCAAACTAGATCATTTATAAGCAAAGATGGTCAAATGTAATTTCTTCTGAAATACTGAAGGTGTAGCATAAATTACTTCCCCCATTGATGGCTAGCCATGAGATTTTTTTGTTTAGAGTATGCTTAATTCACATTAACTTAATATATGAAAGAGTACACTTTTATATGATAATAGCACGTCATTTTCTTCGTAGACTTGGCCATTCTAGTGCAAATTTGACTGTTGTGCATGGTGTATTAGGTAAAGCTAAAAGAAAAGGTACCCTACAAAGTGATATCATTCTTGCATCATCCAAAGAAAAACCGCTTCACAAACAAATAAAAAGGTTCATTCCTATCACATTTAAAATAATTGAATGAGTCAACTCTAGTGCATGTTTGATCTTCAGTGTTCTATCCTCTTGATTGAATGACATGTAAGAAACTTTGGAGTTAACCACTCCTCAGTCCTCCATGTACTTAGACTATGAAAATGAAACTAGCTTTAATCGTGGCCGAAAGGGGAGGGGAAAAACCTAAAATTTTCTGGCCCCCACACAAGAATGTTCAACATAGACAAGACCATCGTTATGTTAACCTCTTGTTCTTTGCGGAATTAGTTTGCTAACAAGAAACCCATTATTGTACTAAAAACAAATTAAGAGAATCTAACCCCTATATGCCCACTCCGTTTCCAAAGAAGATCCTTTAAACGCCCACATCATAGTATATTTAAAATAAATAAATGAAAAAGGCAAAAGAAAAAAGGGAGAGAAGAGACGAGTACTTTTCTCATTAACATGCAATTTTCAATTGCTATGGTGAAAATGACTTCTCAATTTTCAATTTTCAACCAAGGTTTTCTCCCTTCTTTAACTTTTACTCAGGTCTGTCTTCAGGGAGTCGAGACGCCGAATGGAACCAGCCCGCATCAAATTCTACACCACCAAGTGGCGCTCTCCCATTCGCGCCGGCCTCCCCTCCCTCCCTCGCTCGCATTAAACCCACCCTCCCCTCCCCATACTTCGACACTTCCTTAATTAATCCTCTCTTTCCCCTCCTTAATCCCCTAATTAGAAGAAAAAGAGAAGAGAGAAAAACACGCGCAAAAAGCGAAGGCATTCGGACGTAAATATTCGAACTATGGACCGACTCATAGGCTTGGAGCCGTCGAACGTCGTGGCGGTCCGGATCGAGCCGGGCTAGAAGTGCTCCGGCCACCTCACCCTCCGCAACATCATGTACACCATGCCGGTCGCCTTCTGTTGGGGAGAACTCAGGCACAACAATTCACCACGGCCAAACGCAATC
The DNA here is from genome assembly GCA_014182545.1 of Eucalyptus globulus. Taxonomy (NCBI): domain Eukaryota; kingdom Viridiplantae; phylum Streptophyta; class Magnoliopsida; order Myrtales; family Myrtaceae; genus Eucalyptus; species Eucalyptus globulus. Next base: position 16,734,788 of record CM024727.1, on the reverse strand, counting down.
CAAGATTAATTTCTTGCCCCGAAACTAAATCAACTAAAAATTTCTTAACCTCAGCAACAACGAGCAATGTATAGCCTCACAAAATGCAAATATAACGCTGGAATGATAAGTAGACAAAGCAAATAACGACACCAAGGATTTAACGTGGAAAACCCGATGCGGGAAAAACCACGGACCGCCCAAAAAAATCCACTAATCACCAAGAATAGCAGGATACACAAAGTATTCTTCTCTAGTCACACACTAGAGTCTCAACATCAACATTACAATCATCTTCTTCTTACCACATAGGTAGACAAACAAGTTTGGAGCAAAAAAACCTTAACCGCAATAGAGAATTTGGAGACGGTTCTCGACGAACAAAAACCATCAACTCGTAGCCCTCGGTCTCACGAACAACATACTGAAATTTGAGCCGATTCCGACAATATTTGGTCTTCGAATCAAAGCCACAAAGTTGCAGCGCTCTTCCTCTCTCTTTCTCCTTTGTTGCAGTTTCCTTTTTTTTTTTTTCTCTTTTCTCTCTCCTCTCTCGTCACTTTTTCAGGCGCACACCCACGTACGACAACTCCACTTCTTTTTATTATTTTTCTTTTCTTTTGTTCTTTTTTTTTTATTTAATGCTGGCTGGGCCCCACATGAAGGTGGACCCAGCCAACAAATCTCCCCCTCCACCTCATGTGGGAAGATTCATCATGCCCTCTTTTCTTTTACAAGCATCAAGCTTCATCACGGGCAAGGCTTTGGTCATCATGTCGAACTTATTGTTGTCGGTATGAACTTTCTCAAGTAGGAAGAGCTTCTCTTCTAGCTTTTCTCGGATCCAATGATACTTCACATCAACATGCTTCGATCTTGAATGAAACACCGGATTCTTGCTAAGATGGATGGCAATCATGCTATCGCAATATAGAACAAACTTCTCTTGCTTCAAGCCCAACTCTTGTAGGAATTTTTGCATCCACAAACGTTCTTTACCTCCTTCTGTAATAGCAATATACTCCGCTTCAGTTGTAGACAAAAGCGGTACATTTTTGCAATCTCGATTGCCATGAAACAGCTCCCCTGCAAAGATTATTATAAAACCCGATGTGGATTTTCGGAATCAACATCACCGGCATAGTCCACATCCGAGAAGCCACTCAACTCAGGTTTTGCATTTCCATAGCACAAGCAAAGTGTAGAAGTGCCTCTAAGATATCTCAAAATCCATTTAACAGCAGTCCAATGCTCCTTACCTGGATTAGAGAGAAATCTACTCACAACACCAACTGCATGAGCAATATCCGATCTTGTACAAACCATGGCGTACATCAAACTACCCACGGCTGATGCATAAGGAATTTTCATCATCTCAACCTTCTCTTTCTCACTTGAAGGACACTCATTACTACTCAACTTGAAATGGCCTGCAAGTGGAGTACTCACCGGTTTACATGTGCTCATGTTGAATCTTTCAAGCACCTTCTCAATATACTTCTCTTGAGATAACCACAGTTTCTTATTCTTCCTATCACGAGTAATTCTCATGCCTAAGATTTGCTTAGCCAGGCCTAGGTCTTTCATTGCAAAATCTTTACTCAACTCATTTTTCAAACTCTTGATTTTCTTGGCATCATGCCCAACAATCAACATATCATCCACATAAAGTAGGAGAATAAGAAAATCATTATTTGATAATCTTTTCATAAAAACACAAGAATCGGAATTTGTCTTACCGTATCCATGTTCTTCCATGAATGACTCAAACTTCATATACCATTGCCTAGGCGCTTGCTTGAGACCATATATGTTTTTCCTCAATCTAAATATAAGGTGCTCCTTGCCTTCAACTTTAAAACCCTCTGGTTGCTCCATATATATCTCCCCTTCTAGGTCTCCATGAAGAAAAGCCGTCTTTACATCAAGTTGTTCAATTTCTAAATTTAAACTAGCGGCCAACCCAAGAACAACTCGAATAGAAGACATCTTTACAACCGGTGAAAAAATCTCTTCAAAGTCTATGCCCTTCTTTTGACGAAAGCCCTTCACAACAAGTCTAGCCTTGTATTGTGGTTGTAAACTCTTTTCTTCCGTCTTCAACTTATACACCCACTTATTTGTGAGTGTTCTCTTACCCTGAGGCAACCTCACCAATTCAAATGTGCGGTTCTCATGCAAGGATTTAAGCTCCTCTTGCATGGCTTCACGCCACTCATTCTTTCGTTCACATGATATAGCATCTTCATAAGTTTATGCTCCCCTGCATCAGTGAGTAACACATACTCACGTGGCAAATATTTTTGAGAAGGCCTACGCTCTCTTTCAGATCTTCTAACTTGAGGTAGGATAGATTTCTCTTGCTCAGCTATTTCACCTGTATCACCTGAAGAATCAACATTATGTGAGGATTCACCATCTTCATGACTTCCTTACACTTCTCCCCCATGATTTCTATCAACATTAGAAGGATTTGGGCTAAAACTAACTGAACGTTGAGCTGTATTCTTTGGTCTCTCCACCTTGTCAATGTCTTCAATAGTTTGATACTCACAAAACACTACATCTCGACTTCTAATGACCTTCTTTGCAACTGGATCCCATAACCTGTAGCCAAACTCTTAATGTCCATAACCTAAGAAGATACACTGTTTAGACTTGTCATCAAGCTTGGATCTTTCATCTCTTGGAACATGCACAAATGCCCAACAACCGAACACTTTTAGATGGCTATAGGAAACATCTTTGCCACTCCAAACTCTTTGCGGAACATCCTCCTTAAGAGAAACTGATGGAGAAAGATTTATCAAGTCTACTGTTGTTCTCATCGCTTCACCCCAAAATGACTTAGGCAACTTCGCATGAGAAAGCATACACCGAATCCGATCATTAATTGTCCAGTTCATTCTCTCTGCCACTCCATTATGCTGTGGTGTTTTTGGAACAGTCTTCTTAAGCTTGATACCATAATCCCTGCAATAGTGTTCAAATGGGCCTCTATATTCACCACCGTTGTCAGCCCGAACACATTTCAGCTTCTTCCCGGTTTCTCTTTCCACATTGACATGAAATTGCTTAAAAGCCTCAAGTACCTGATCTTTAGATTTCAAAGCAATAGCCCACACTTTTCTAGAACAGTCATCAATAAATGTCACAAAGTATAATGCACCTCCAAGAGTTCTAGCATCCATGCAACAAACATCAATGTGAACTAAATCAAGTACATTTAATTTCCTGTGAGGAGAGGAACTCTGAAATGAGAATCTATGTTGTTTACCAGTCAGACAATGAGTGCATTCCTTTAGATTTTTCTCTTTCAAAGGTAAAAAGTTCTTTCTAGCAAGAGTTTCAAGTCCTTTCTTGCTAAGATGACCCAGCCTCATATGCCATAAATCAACCAAGGAATCCTCCACTGCATTTACCTCTTCTTTAATCAAGTCAGCTTGCATGGTGTAGAGAGAGCCTGTCTTCTTACATTTTGCCACTACCATGGAACCTTTAGTCAACTTCCATTTGCCATCAAAGAATGAATTACAATAACCATTATCATCCAAGGCACCCGTAGAGATCAAATGAAGTCGAATATCCGAAACATGTCTCACATTTTTCAAAAGCAAATTACATCTGACATCGGTTTCCAAATGAACATCTCCCATGCCAATAACCTTGGAAACATCACTATTTCCCATCCTTATGCAACCAAAGTCGCCGCTACGATAAGAAGCAAAGTAATCACGCCGTGAGGTGACTTGAAAAGAAGCTGCGGAATCAACAACCCACATAGAGTCTTGGCATGTAAAATTCACATATCCGTCATCACATACAAACACAATATCGCCATCGGATGCAACCGCCGTTGTAGCTTGTTTCTCTTCTTTCTTTGATCTCCATTTCTATCATGGAATCTATCTCTCTTTGGCAACCAACACTCTTTTGCATAATGTCCCATTTTGCCGCAATTATAACACTTGACACTCCTCCTCGGTCTTGATTTCGACCTTCCTCTTGACTTGCCTCGGGTATCATTTCTTTGAAACCTTCTTGATTGACTTCTCCCCCTGTTTTCTATAACAAGAGCATCCGATGTAGAGGCATAATTCAAGCCTTTTCTTCTTGTTTTTCATTGAACAAGCTTTCTTTAACCATGCTCATAGAAAGCACACCAAAAGGAGCCGAGTTATTTAATGCCACAACCAAGGTGTCCCAACTATCAAGAAGAGTACCAAGTAATAAGCATGACTGCAATTCATCACCAAGATCGATCTCAAGATTTATCAATTGATTTACAACATCTTGAAATTCACTCAAGTGTTCTGCCATGTTACTCCCCTCCTTGTATCTCAAATTCACAAGTCGCTTAACTAGAAGAGCTTTATTTTGTGGAGTTTTTCTCTCATAAAGATCTTGTAATTTCTTCCATAAAGTGTCCGCCCTCGTTTCTTGAGCAACATGATGAAAAACACTATCATCAATCCATTGTCGGATAAACCCAACTGTTTTCCGATTCATTCTATCCCATTCTTTATCTTCCTTATCTCCTTTGGCTTCATCACCCT